>CM046442.1:118735959-119088459 GCA_025506515.1 Flaveria trinervia | reverse complement strand
TATACAAAAATAAGAATTTGTGATCATAAGGTTTAAAAGGTTAAATAAGATTTGAGATGATTGATATTATAGATTCAAAATCCCTAGAATGATTGGTGGTAATTAAGGTAGTTAAAAAAACTTCACACTTGTCGTTCAAAAAAATTAAAATAATATAAAATTTTTAGGTAATAAATATAGCATGATTTGTGGAGAATTTGTTAAAGAAAATTTAAGCGGAAAAGTTTTTATGAGGTGCAATCTAGTATAGATATACACATAAGAGGGCAATATGGAAATTTGTCAAAACTTCTAAAAATAAGAGTTTTACTACTCTTAATGCACAATGTACAACTTATTAATGCACATGCCTTCAAAAACAACATATCCCGCGTATCCAAGCCTGTGATCTGTGATTCAAATTCAAATAACCTGAACCCTAACCAAATTCAAACACACACATATCTGCAACTATTAATCCCATGACCCACTGCTCTGCTTCTTTGTGCGGCTTTAGTTTGTTGCTTCTAAAGAAATCGATTTCATGGGTATTATGATTAGTCATTGATAAAGCATATCGCGATTCACAATCAGACGTCGTTCACAAGTTTGTTCTTCATTAGTATCTTCCCTTTAGCACAATTGATAATACAATTATTGCAGACCAAATTCAAAAGGATCGTTGCACGTAGCCACTAAGGTTATTAGTTTTTCGATTGGATATCCACCGTCGATGGTGGTTCTTCACCAATATTGGTGTTTCTTCACCATCAATGGCATTTCTTCTGATTTCCGGTGATATTTCACCAACCAAAACTATTATATTTCTTCTAATTTTTGATCTGTTTGATGTGGTTCACTTTCTTTAGGGTTCTAGCTATTTGACTGAAAACGAGTCAATGAATCGAAGCCATGGCATTGGTGTCATAGGGGAAGTCGACATGTTAATGTTTGTTTGAATGATGAAGAAGGCTAATACCCAATTTGAAGGAATTAGGTTCTTTATAATTCTTTTTGGTTTTTGTATGTGTAAAGATGAGCATGGTTATGATGTGTAGCCAACTTTACTGCCCTTTAATCTCTTTAAAATTTAGATTAGATTGTTTAGCAAGCTCTGTGACATTGTTCTTTTTGGAGCTATTGTTTTTTTTTTCAATATTGAGCTGAAATATAGCTATGTTTAAAGTTGAAATCAACATAAGGTCTTAAAACATATCAGTAGATAATCATAACTTTTGGTTAATACTTTAGGTTAAGCCAAAGAAAATAACAGCTATCATGGATGAATTCAATGAACCTGGCTCACTTGCACCAACATGTGTATACCTTGGTGGCACCGGTAACGTGGTTATTTAAGGAGAGACAGGAGCTGAGATTCAAAGGAAAAAGGTAATAGATTCATATTTTTGTTAATTGGTGGCTCATAATATACAAACATGTCTAAATGGGTGTTGCTTTTAAGCTTCAAGTGAATAATTGTTTTATACCTGATCATATTTTTTTTAATTGGTGGCTCATAATATACCTTGGTGGCACCACATTCTCTTGTTATGTATGCATACCTGACCATGGAGATTGATTCAACAAACATTTTGTTGATAAGTCTAATGTTACTCCTGAAGTGATGGACTTCTTGAAGATAGGTGGCATAGAGCTAAGAGCATACAATTCTATTCTTTCTTAAATTAAAAGGTTAGTATGGACTATAAAAACTTCTTGAATGCTTATAGGTATTGATCTGGGTTATTTAATTAATTTTAATCTCTAATGGGTCAGATTTGTAAAATAAAATAAATTAGCTTAAAACATAATGGATCAAATAGGTAGAAAGTTGTAAGAAGTGATTTTTTTAAAAAAATTGCATAGTACATCCTTAATCACTTTACTAACACTTTTTTATTATTATTGAAATGATATGATTTTGTAAGAAATATACAGCACACTAGCTGTGTGGTTATTTAGTTGAGGAACCAAAGTGTTTTGTTTGATAAGTTGTGTTGTTTGTATGTATTTCAGTAAACATGTGGAACCTGACTTGAGCTTGGATGGCCTGCCTGCTTCCCTTTGACCACCAATGACTCATGGCGGAGGTGGCAAGACAAATCATGCAGATCACAATAAAAGTTCAGAAGATGAAGTTTACTACCCTCCGACTCTTCTACTACCAAAAATTGTACCATTGTTACATGAGCTAGCTCGAGCAAATGCTTCAAACTGGCTAGCAATAGCACGTATTTATTATTTAAAGGTGACACTTTATATTATGAAGTTGGCGTGTCATGTATGGAAAAATGTCTTAAAAAATTTCGATTAGAAAAGCTTGGTAGAGATGTTCAAAAGATGCAATGGAAGGTTTTGGAGGTTAAAATAGGAAATTGGATCCATTTCATGTGGATTGTTGTAAACTTGTTATTTGCAACGGAAAGAAAACTATATGAATCAAGTTTTTGAAGGAATGGAATCATGTATGGATCAATCATTTATGGAATCATTCATGAAATCAGGTTATTTGGAGTTGTAAATCATTTGATTTTAAAATTCAATCAATGTAGATGCTTCAGATTATCGTAAGTGGTGAAAACCCTCTTCAAATTCTTAGTTGTGAAAACTTCTTGTCGTCACATCGCGCGGGTAACCTGCTAGTACATACATACATACATACATACATACATACATACATACATACATACATACATACATACATACATACATACATATACATACATACATATATATATACATATATATATATATACATACATACATATGTATATATATGTATATATATACATATATATATATATATGTATCTATATATATATATAGGTATATATACACATATATGTATACATACATACATATATATATACATAGACATATATATACATATATATATATATAGGTATGGGTTCCGCTAAAAAGGCCATATATTCTAAAAAATATAGGAAGAGTTTTAGTGATGACACGTGTCATTAAGATAGTTTTTGTTTAAGGGCAAATGTATCTTAACAATACACAATGTTAATCTAACGATTGAAAGTGTTTCCTAGTCTTTTTAGACACACCATCCTTTTTAGAATAACTCCCTCTTACATACATACATACATATATATGTATATATATAGGGGATGGATCAAATGAGAACTAGCTTTTTTTGTGAGAACTCTAGGAACCAATCTCAACCACTAGTTTTCGATGGCAAAGTTGTAATTAACAAAAACATATTAAAAAAATTTATAAATCAAAAATAACATAAAAATAAAATAAATAAAAACACAAAAATGTTCCCCTACTTTCCCTCTTTCATAAAAAAATAAAAAATTTATAAAAAATAAAAAAATTTCCCGTTTTTTTAACGAAATTCGTTTTACACATGTGTAATATCGGATTTACACATGTGTAAATCCAGTACTACACATGTGTATAACGAGATTTACACATATGTAAACAATGGATATACGATTTTTTTAGAAAAGTATATCAATATGATATACGTTGGAAAGATAAAAAAATACTGAATTTTATGGTGAAATTTTTTTGAAAAAATGATGTCGTGAAAAAAAGTTATGAACGTTTAAAAAAAGAGAATAGCATGTGATTTGCATAAAATAAAAAATAAATGGCTGAGATTGGTTCCTAGAGTTCTCACAAAAAAAATGATTCTCATTTAAACCCTCTCATATATATATATATATATATATATATATATATATATATATATATATATATATAATATATATATATATATATATATATATATATATATATAACTAAGATGGGCGTCACAAACACCAAAGCCAAAAACATCCACTAATACCATTTTTGCAGGTTTTGCGTTAACTTTCAAACATGTTTTTTAGTCAAAAGTAGTTAAAGTCATTTACAAATAATATTTACAAGGAAGATAGACAGAGGGTATGGGACTACTCATTCAGGTTTTTAGCCCCAGTCAAATTTAAATCAAAATCTTCATCTACCGAACAATCTTAACCGATCAGTTTTCAAATTAATTTGTCTGTAACTGTTCATTTTTGACTCTTTTATAAAGTCAATTAACTGTTTGATACAACGCTAAGGGGCTGTTTGATTTGGGTTGACCCGGCTGATCCGGCTGATTGACTGACTCGGTCAGCCGGTTAGCGTGTTTGATTTGTCTGTATTATGTTCTGACCAGGTTCGTGGGTGCTGACCCGGAAAAGGGGCGCTGCCTTTGCGCGACCCCCGTTCAGCCGTCTCCCCTTCACCCGTCGCATCCCATCTTGACTCCTCGGCCTATCCTCGTCGACAGATCTAGTACGATGGTGGTGGTGTTTTCGTTCATCGACATAAAGAGGCGGTGGTACTTTTGTTCATCAGATCTGGGACGATGGTGGTGGTGTTTTGGGTGTGGGTAGAATGCAAAATTTTGAAGATAGTATAGAAAAAGGGTTGAAAGAAGGTTTTAATTTATGGTTTTTTAAGGCAATTATTTTTTAGCCGCTTCAATAAATTATATATTTTTACTAAGGTTTTAATTTATGGTTTTAATTTAAAAATGGCTATGTATGAATTTTAAAAATATATAAATTAAATTATATATTTTTATCATTCAATATAATCAGTCAGATACTAAATCAAACAGACAACTAAGTCAACTTCTAACTCAGTTAAATCTTATTGAATTAATGTAATCAAACAGCTCCTAAATTCCTTTCAAATATAACTGGTTAAGGACCCTATGTGCTTGCACATTATTTTCGTAATTCACCCTCAGTTTACAAAACAAAATTTGAAAAATAAGAGTAAAATCCAACCCCTCATCCTTAACCGCTTCTCTAGCGACCCACCTGTGGCCGCGGATGATTCGTTCTCTTGTTCACACATCCTGTGAATAGTGAATTGAGTCTTAAAGATTCCAATATAACATCTTAGTGAATTACAACAGATCAAAACTATACACATGCTGATCATGGTCTTATGAACAAATAACCAACAGTCAAATGAATGGTGAAATGAGTTATTACGATGGTAGTATCATCTTGAAAATAATCCACTCCTGTTTAGAAAACAACCAGAAGCAGGGTCTCCGATGCAGCCACAAAAACTGTCATCATCCTTAGGGAACGATGCTGGCAAAGGATGATCGGGAATTATGCCAACCTACATTGATGAAGACGTGTATAAAGTGGTTAGGAATCAGAGGCGAAAAGTCATGGATGTTGCGGGTCATGTTAGGTTGGTCCGACCCACAAAGTACTTTTTTGTTCGAACTTTAAACATTTAACAGGTAATTAATGCGCTATATATGATAAAAAAAACTATATTATTACTATGATATTTCTATTTTTTTAAACTAACACTATTTATGAGGTTGTATGTATTGAATATACACATTTGACTAGTATTCAACCCGTTTGACTCATTTGACCCGTGTGTGTAAAGAGAGAACCTTGTTGATGTCAATGTGATCAGGGGTTTCGTAGCGAGCAACAGTAACAGCTAAGCCAGATCCATCGGACAGTTCAAACACTGATTGAATTTTTCTGTGAATAAAGAGAGTTTTGAGTTGTTTTATTTAACATTTGCTATTAGAAAGTGAAGCATTATGTAGAAATGATTACCCTTTTCCGAAAGTGGGTTCTCCAAGAAGCACTGCACGCTTGTTGTCCTTCAGTGCACCAGCTAAGATCTCACTTGCACTTGCAGTTCCTTTGTTCACCTCCAAGAACCAAAAAGTTAACATTGTGAGTGGTAAATTTGATACGTTTACTTATTAATGGGCGAATTCAGATCTATATTAGTGAGCATATGTTCAATTTCCCTCATGATTACAATGATGCACAACAAAATCTAACTTTGTTCATTAAAGTAATTCAGGAGGTTTTAGGCATATGAACACACTTTATGTGGCTTCCAACCTTTATGACCATCAGACCCATTTGTATCGTTCCATATTTTAATCAAATCTTTTAGGTTAACCCATAAAACAAATCAACCTATTTGTAAGTACCAATCTACATGTATACTTCAAATTTGAAAGATATTATAGAGATGAAATAAAATATGGTATTGTTGGCATTACCAGCACGGCTAGAGGTTCTGAAGGTGCCATTGCATTCGTTCCATCAGTGTCATATATATCTCTAACTCCCCGACTATCACATATGTACACAATCACACCTTTGTCCAACCTGGTTTGCATCAGGCTTCATATGATTAAAATTTGGAACAGAAACAAATGTCCATCCTTGAATTTAAAATTATGTCACGTTATGTGGTAATTAATATACAATCATGCTTGACGAGTAGCTGGAGATTAAAATGAGATAATGATTAAATGGAATATCTACTGTAGGGATGGGCGGGTGGTAAGGTAGGTTGGGAAACAGGTTCAGGTTAAAAAATATTTTTGTAGGGTTAAAATGGTCAAGGTTAGGATGGATTTGACCCGGAAACACTTCTCTGTTCATTTCTTAAAAAAGATAATAGTCAAAGTGTTGATTGTGATTACAAAACAACATTACTACAATGATAACCTAAATCTTTTAATGAAACGATAATATATACACTAAATCTTTAACCTGTCTACCTACACAACCCAAATCAACTAAATAGTAGGTAATGGGACAAAATTTGCAACCTGAATTCTACAAGGCTAAGGATGACATGGTAATGATTCACAAAGTGGCTGGAGAGTTAAAATGTTAAAGATAAAAAAAGTAAAATAAAACAATATAAAACAATACAAAACAAATTCTACCACTATGAAAGCCAGCAAAAATTGATGGTTGATTATATATATTAGCAATCCTACTGTAGGCTTTACCAGATCTTGGCAATCTCAATTCCTTCGGGAAAAAGACCACCACTGCATCAAAATGTATTACTCATTTAGAAAACATAGCAAAAAGAGCATCCAAAAGGGACACCATCATTATAAAAATGAAAGAAATATACCTGTTATTGCGAAGGTCCAAGACAAAGCCCTCAACATTTTCTCTTCTCAAAGTGTCAATTGCCTCCTTGACGGCAGCTGGAAAGGCTGATTTGTTAGAAGTATCCAAACTTTTCATGATGAAATAATTAACACTATCATTATTTATTTGGTGATGGTGCAAAAAGACACAATACAATCAAGACAAACCAAATTCTAGAAATTGCATTTTTAATTTATTTGTAAAAAGATGAGAAACACACAGATTGTTTAGTGCTCAAACACTTCAAACATATCATTATTTATACTAGAGTTGGTAATTTTGACCCATTTATTTATGAACGGGTGGGTCAGTAAATGGGTCACTCCCAAAATAAATTTTGCTAAAGGGGAACTGGTTCCAGTAATATTGTAGCTATAAGGAAACTCTTCAAACAGGTTGAAAGTTGAGCAAAGTCTATTTAATGCAACCCCCTAGATCATGTTAATCAAAGAGATAAAACTGATATTGTAGTAACATTGTTTCTGTAATCATAATTGCTCTAATTATATATGTAAGTGGACAAAAGATTGTTAGACTAATTCAACCCCACCCGCTTTGATCAGTAGTAAGAATAACTTGTTTCAATCCAAACCCAATGCATTCAACCCACCCATGATTACACCTCTAAGGCTCTAATTGTGTTATTAGATCAAGTCAACCCAATCCATTTCAATTGCTCATGATGTACCAACATAAGCTTTTTCCTTCTAGATACAGCTACGGGGTTCTAGACTTGTGAAACATGCATCATTATATATTTCAAATATCATCTTCCTTTAAAAGCTAGATAAGGAATATAGTAAAAATTGGAATGAAGGAGGTTAAGTTTGTGGTCATGATACCAGAAGCGTTTTGATTGAATGATGTTAATTTTATGTATCCAATCTTCGAGGCAGCCTTCCCCAGACCAGGTGTCTCACAGACCCTTGACTTCACCGGATTTATTGATATGTTTTCCCTCCTGCATAGCACGTAATTTTAATCTCAATACCCATGTTAATATTGTGAAACCTTGTTTTTGTTATTAGCAAACTATATAAACATATGAAGTTTAAGACATATATTAAAAGGAGGGAAACAATTGAAGTTACTTTAAGGACAGATGCTTGATCTCTGGTCCACTTTGTATTTTAAGATGTACTTCACTTCCTTCAGGGCCTCTACAAGTAAGTTAAATGTCTATAGTTAACTTTATGATTCAAGTGGAGCTAGCTAATAGTAAGAAATATAGACAATGATAACTTACTGTAAGCGTTCTGCTGCATCATAAATGTCCATTGTTTCTGTACTAGTATCATCAATAGCCAGAATTAGATCACCTGGAGAGATGGCAGCCCTACTAGCAGGTCCCCCTGGAGAAGCTGAAATAACCATGAGACCAGAAAGAGCTCCCTCATTTCCGACTGGGTAGGCAATTGATAACCCTACTCCAGTAAGAGCACCTTGTGTTCCTGACTGCCTTCAAAGGAACATATTTGCATATTTAAAGAGAAAAAACACAAAACTCATTATATAAATTAAATGCTACATAGGCTTAAAATCAGCTACTATCTTCATACCCTCAAACTTTTGAACTTATCAGGCTCCAGAAAACGGGTGAAAGGATCATCCAATGTGGCAAGCATCTTCTTTATTGCTGCATCTGGATGCAAAAAATTGCATCGAGTTTTAACCAATTGTACTGTTTAGCAATATTGAAACACTGTCTACCAGAACTTTAGGCACATAAAGCTAGTTATGTATCATCATCATAAAAGTTGACAACGCCACAAGAAATAGAAACTTATGAGTTGAAAACAAAAATTCGTACATGTCTGTTCACGGTTGTTCATTGGTTCATTACGCAGCGCATTTTCTCTGTACCTAAACCAACTTTGACCATTAAAGCTTTTGTCAACGTAAGCACGGTCAATTGTTCTCCATGCCTCAAGAAACAGAAGATTCTCTTCAGTGAGTGCCCCTGTATATAAACCCAATGTGTAACAACAGAACAAAGGAGAAATAGGCCTTTATTGAAACAACAGACTACAAACTTACAAACAGAAACTTACAAGAAGGAGATTTCGTAACAGGAGTAGCAATTGCCATAAACAACATCATTCCCAATGCAATTCGAACAAAGAAATCAGGAAAAGAATCTTTGAATTTCTCAGAACTCTTTACTAGTTTTCGAAAGCTTATAGTATGTTTTTTAACTTGGTTAATAATCTCCCATTCCTACTAAAAAGCACAACATGATCAAATGCAAATCTTTTGTTGAACCTTTTTACCAACCAAAAGAAACCCTTATCTTCATCAACCTTCTTAGAGTTAAAAGCTGCTAATCTGTCTCTAGCATTTATGCTTACACATGTTAACGAATTGCACAGCCGAGGTTTCACAGAGCAAACAAGTAAAGAGTTCCACCGCACAACCTGCACATACAATTTCAACAAAGGACACAATTCACTTATAATTCACCACCACTCCATGATCATTTTACACCTTTTCTAACTCGATTTCACACAACCGATCCAACTGACATTTAAGGAATCATATATAAAATGGAAGCCATTCGCAAATAAATCACACAAATGATCAACTGTTCAAAACAAAAAACAACAATGTCATCCAGATCAAGTTCACACGTCAGGTCCGGGAGTAAATTCAATCTAGGGTTTACAAAACTAACAAGTACAGAGTTCCATCACACAACCTGAAACAATTTCATCAAAAAATTTACACATCACCACTCCATGATCATTAACACCTTTGCTTACTCGATATACACACGACTAACTTCCACTAACATTTTAGGATCTATACAAAACAGTAGCAATTCGCAAACAAATCACATAAATGATCGACTGTTGTACAAAAACAGCAACAATGTAATCTAGATCAAGTTCATATACGAAGTATGTCAGTAAACTCAAATCTAGGTTTTACAGAGCTAACAAGTAATGACTTCCATCGCCGCACAACCTGCACAAACAATTTCATCAAATAACATAAACAGCTTATAACATAAACAAGTAATGACTTCAACAAACATTTACGGATCTACGTAAAACAGTAGCGATTCGAAAACAAATCACAACAGATGATGGATTGTTGGATATAAAAAGCAACAATGCAATCTAGGTTAAGTTCATAAGTGAAGTAGGGGAGTAAATTCAAGTGAATTTTTGGAATTTGTATGGTTGATTGTAATGAGAAATTATGGAATTGAAAGTTGAAGACTGAATTGAACCTTGGGGTTGTGTGTGAAGCAGAAATTGAGATTATTTGTGGGGGAGATGAAGAGGGAGGTGCTGCTACTAATCACTTCCATTTGACTCCCACCAAAGTGGATGGGGTTTTCGAATTTTGCCACTTTCTTATATACGTGCTTTATAATAATGGAAAAAGAAATTACTAAAAAAGAAATATGTTACCTCGGGATATTTAAACACGAACATTTTAACATTTATCACTGGTCAAGGATACTTATATTATAAATCGACGTCTTTTTATACGTCTCGTATAGCATTACACGCGACGTATAAAGTCAAAAATATTGAAAATGAAAAAATTTCAGGAGATTGTCAGAGGGTTATACGCCTCGTTTAACCCTATACGACCTCCTATATAACGCATATATGGTTATACGACTTGTATAACAAATTTTGACACTGACTACCGGGAACATTCATGAGACTGTCATAGGGGTTATACGCCCCGTATAGAACTATACAACTCATTTATATGACGTGTATTAGACTATATGACACGTATATGAATTTTAGGTGTCTAAATATTTATGCTCCTAATCAATCTTGTGATGATTGATTGAGTTTTGGTTAATAAATGAGTTACGAAGAGGAGTAGTGAACAAAGTTTTACTTTTCAATTAAGTGAATCGAACAAACATGAAAAATATGTTTCTTTAGCTCTTATTCATTCATTTATATTGTCTACTCTAGGTTTGTTTATGTCAAATATCTTAAAATTATAAATAAATTAATTTTCAAGAAATTATATATGTGTCAAATATCATAAATTTATTGATATTTAAAACAAAATACGTGAAAATCAATATATATCAGAAGAATATGTTTAAATACTATAGTATTTTAAAATATGATATTCATTTTTAAATATATGTGCACATTATAATCATTTAATCTCGTCTTTCAATGCATATTAATGAAAAACAACAAAAATATAACAAGAATCGGTGAAAATAACAAAAATCGGTGAAGAAATAGCAAAAATCCGACTTCACCAAGTTGACTTGAGTTGAACCGAGTAGGCCGAGTTTGACTAATTCCGAATACGGTTGACCAGGTTGAAGGAAAGCGCATCAACTCCGAGTACCTGAGTACTCAGTCGCTTAAGCCGAGTTTTACAATGCTGCTATAAACTACGGTTTACAAAAAAGGTTAAATATCATTTACATAACTATAAACTTCAATTTACTCTTTTTTTAAAAACATACATAGTGTATGAATCATAACCCCCTTCAAATATTAATAAACAAACATCAACGAACACAAACACATTTGTCTTCTTAACAAACAAAAGCATATATATGTTTAACTATGTGTTTTTCTTCATTTGTTTCGTTAAAGCTATACAAACAAGTCTATTGCATGGTCCAAATGCAAGCTACACTTGTTCTTTGTAATAACCAAGTCAAAATGATTAACTACTTTAATTTCTTGCTCATCTAGTACTACTATTATTAGTCTTAAGTTAGTATAATTAGTGTTGCTTGTTAGTATATGAAGTGAAGTGAAGTTCGTGAAGGGATGTAAATTCTACAATTCCACACCACTTAAATTTGTAGTTTACCAATAAAAATGTTACTTTATTAATAATATATTTCATAATCTTTAAAATCGTACAACTTTTGTATTACTCAACATATAGTCATACACTTCACTGCTTTTTAGTCAGTATTATCTAATATTATAAAATAAACAATCTCGAACACATGAAGCACCAGTGGTCTAGTGGTAGAATAGTACCCTGCCACGGTACAGACCCGGGTTCGATTCCCGGCTGGTGCAAATGCTGTGATGAATGCGCCTTTGCAGTGGTTGGGTCCATTGTATTTCATTCGATTTGAATGAAATTAAAGGCTAATCTGAGCTACATTTTTAAGTTTTATTTTATAAAAACCGAAACTGGAAAAAGAAATAGCAAAAAAAAACTGCATATGATTTCAGTATGTGTCTTTGAGTGTATTTTTATTTTAGCAAATTGTTAAGTCATGGTCTTAATTCGGAGACATATTGATTCTACAATTAAATTTGTTTTTGTTTAATTTGATAAAATGTCACTTGTATGAAATAATAATAAATTTTGCATACGGTTTTTAATGTTTAATATATGTATGGTTTTAAGGGAGGGTGTGTAACAAACATGTCGATTATATATTCCTAATTTACGTAATATTATAAAACTGGTTCTTCAAAAAGTAATTTTTTTAATAAAATTAATTAAAATCGGGAGTTACGGTAAGAAAAATTTTATAAATGGAATTTTTTTATAAACGTTAATTTGAAACAAAATGTAATTTATATTTGAAAATAATATACAAAATTAAAGTTCATTTTATTATTTTATTACTTATAGTTATTACTCACACGTCATTCCAATGACACCATGTCTTAGTATATCGTTTTATAATTAATAATTTTTATTTTATTTAATATTTTATTTGTTCAAGTCATGTAATATACGGGTCTACTAAAGCTAGTTAATTGTTATAAACATTAAACAATAGAACTTATATTTTACATGTGTTAACATTTAGACGTATAGATTTGATTATGCCAATTTGCACTCTAAAACCTTATTATATTATATAATGTTTAAAAAACAATGTGAAGAAATAGTGTGGATGTGAGTTTGTTGTTTTGTCCTCTACCCCTTTCATTTAAAGAGGCTTTATAATCGTATTAAGAGACATTTTGATAGAGAGAGAGAGACATGTAGGGTGTTTGGCTACCGGTTTTGGCCATCTCCATGTGCCGCCGGTTTTGGCCATCGCGGCCTGCCATCGATTTTGACCACTACCGCCAACTGGTCGTCGCCACCCGTTCTGGCCATCGCCGACGACGGTTGTTGTGGTGTTGGCTCGCGACATCATCTGTTGTTGTGACGATGGCTCTGTTGCCGTTTCATCTCCCCTCTATGGTTGAGGCGGGGCTGGCGGCGGTTGTCCACGGCTCAGTCACTATTGTTGTCAGTGTTGTGGCGGTATCTGAGGCGACGAGGAGGTTTTTAGGGCTTTGTGGTGGGAAATCGGACTAAATCACCATGGTGTTTTTTGGGTTTTTTCGCCAAGTCTGGTTCCTTCACCACCGGCTGTACCGGTGTTGGTATACCGCCACATTCGAGCCCTGATATCTATCGTTGATGTCGCCCACTCATGCTTTGTGTACCCGCTAATTGTTTTGGCTGTTACTTTCTTCTATGTGTGCGGGTCTCTGTTAAATCTTTGTTTTTTCTGGTCTTTGCCGGTTTTGGTTGGTGGTTATGTGTCGACATGGTTGTCGGTGGCCTTTGACCTGGCCGTGAAAGAGGTTCATATGTGTGTGCTACGCTTCGATGATGATGATGATTGTTCGTCTGAGACCCCTGTCCCTATGTTCGATTTTGAGGTTTATGTGAAGGAAGTTCATATGTTGGTGCAATGATTCATTGAGCCTTATTGTTTCGTTTTATTTGGGCTCTCTGCTCAAATCAGCATATTGTTAACGGTGATGATGCTTACATTATGTGTTCTTCTGAGATCTTTGGTTTGGTTGATTGATTTACGACTATGATGATATGTATAATTATTTTATTCAATTATTATCTATCAAACCATTTAAACAAGTTATTATAATTTATAGAATATTTTATAATTTATAAAATTAAGTTTTATAAATTCATGATGTCTTATTTTCATTTATGAGTTTAATAATCAAACTAAAATAAATAATTAATATTCTTACAAATACATGTGAAGTCTATAAAAGTTTTATAAACTAGTGATTTATTTAAATGGGGTTTTAAATAATTTGAAAACAATGATGTTATAAGTTTGGGGTTCAATATGTAATTATTAAAACTTTATTTTAAAAGTTTTGGCATAAAATAATAAAGACCTAAAACTACAAGGACTAAACTTGTAACTTGAAAATTTTTGAAACCAAATCCAACCCCCCCCACCCTGCTTTCCCGACCACACCTCCGGCTACCGGTCCGGTGGTGCTCCGGCGAACCCGAAACCCCCCAAACCATTGGGTTCAACCAAATTAAACCATCCCAAACCCTTCGTAAACCCATTTCGACCTTAACCCTCAGCCTAATTGCGATTCACTCGATCTTTAACACATGAAAACAAAACCGAAGAAACTCATTCAAAACCCATAACCGATTTCGACTCAGTTCGGGTTAAATGATCATAATTATCAAGCCATAACGTTTCTATGATTACTGCGACCATAACACCTCAATCAACTAAACATATAACTGCTTAATTTTCATTAATTTGAATTGAAGCACTTAAATTAAACTACGAAGCCGTTCGAGCTGAAACTAATAAAATTGATTAGGTATAACAGAAGGCTAAGGAACTAATCGGTCCTCTAAACCTTTCTAAATCATCAATCTCACAAACAAAACACTCAATCAACCCAATCGATCATCATCTTCATTCGCGACCTGAAACTTAATGGTGATCCATGTTCGGCGCTCTATTAAACAGAAGTGACAGAGGGCTTTTGCTTATCATCGTCCTTAGATTCTACCTGCAAAATTAATTTGATTATCAACAATAGTTGTATATTGAATCGACTTCAACGTGGTCACAACCGATTCTTCATCTTGTAACTCCGTTTTGATCATCATTCTGGTAATTAAATACGCATACTCACTCGGTTTCTTACGGGCAATAAAAGCGCTAAGTTTAATTCCATTAACAACATCAATCTGATGTTTAATTTGGATCATGGTCAAATTAGGGTTTATGTTGAATTGGGGATTAAAAAAATTAATGTTTAAAAGATTTTAAAAGGAGTTTTAAACGTACCTGGGCTTTAGCCCGACTGGTAACCAATAACACTCATAGGGATGAGGTCCGGGTTCAAACCCGGCCTCTGCCAATGTTTTTTTGTTTAATTGATTTTTTTATTTTTTTTCAGAAAATTAGTAGTATATTAATAAAACTAAATAAAACTTATTTTGTTAACTGAAACCTTTCGGGAATTATTAAATTAATTTTAAAAGTATTAAACTTATGATTTTAAATTTAGTTATTTTGTTTTAGAATAACAAAGGTTATAAAACATTATTAATTATTTCATGTAATTTAAATGCTAAAAATCTTTTATGATTCAAATTTAGATTATATCAAGACATAATAATTTACATGTTAAATAACTATTTATTCAAATATTTATTTAATAATTATTCAAATATTAGTTATTCATCTATTCATCTAACTATGTTACATATAAATAGTTAATAAAATTATTCCCTAAACATTATTTAAATTCTTAAAACTTATAAAACAATAGAATTATCTAGTATACTGTTGGATCAAGAAGAAGGCCAATGCAACCAAAACTATATCACTTAAGTTATTTTGATGCTGCATGCAAAGGCTTCCGAAGCTCTTCATGGAACTTCCGAAGGTTGTAGAGTTCTTCCGAACACAAAAGAAAAGTCCAGCTTCCGAAGACAGAACTCTACTTCTGAAGACAAATGCATACTTCCGAAGTTCAAGACTTAGAAGAATAAAGTGAAGACCACTTCCGAAGTATGATGAAGAAGTCTCCAAGTCTTGGAAAAAGCAGCCTCTTCCAAAGTATAAAGTGGCTTCGGAAGTACTTACTCTTCCGAAGCCATTTAACCTTCGGAAGACACTGCTATAACCAGTGAACACAAGTATGGTCTCGGACACTCCGCTGCAGACTTCTGATACAACATGACTTCTTCTTAAAGAACCATGTTGTTGATCATACTTTATTCCACCGTTTACCTTTTCATGATAATGCAGTTGCCATCTTTAGTTGGTGACAAAAGGTAAGTCAGGGACATGTCCTGACTACCAAATCTCATATAAGACTTTATCCGAGATACCTTAATCTTTAGTCTTGTAGTATAGACTTTAGCTATAGGATTCCAGCTGGTATCAAAGTATATCCGGCTGTAGATAGTATTATATATAGGTTCTCTTTGTAATTCATACAGAAACAGGCAATCTGCTTGTAAGAGTCTTTGTATTTTGAGTTGAGAATCAATATATAAAAGTATCTTGAAAATTATCCTTCTGTGTTCTTAGTTACTTTTCATATTGTGATCAACTCTTCTTGATTCTTACCCGAGTGTGATTCTAGGTGAGTTTGAGAGAAAACATCCGTGTTTAAGTGACAAACACCGATCCTGCAATTGGTATCAGAGCATCTCAGGCTCTTGATTGTGTGATCTAACCATCCAAATCAACCTATTTTCACTCCTCCCTACCACTCACTCCCTCAAATGGCCCTCAACAAATCTGAAGTAGAAATGGGGACGATGACCAAAGCGCCAATCATCACCCCTGAAAACTTCAGATCTTGGAGTAAAAGAATAGAAGGCTTCATTAGATACCAAGACAGCAAGATGTGGAACTCGATTGTCAATGGATCGTACAAGCCAAAGGTGGCTTCACCTGGTGGAAACGGTGCCATGATAGAAAAAGCTGTCGAGGACTATTCTGATGAAGACAGAAAGAAGATGGACATCGACAGCAATGCTATGACTATTCTCATGACTGCAATACCGAACTCTATTATGGTGGGGTTTGAGCATTGCAAGACTGCCAAAGAATTGTTTGATGCACTTGCTCAGATGTATTCTTGCTCCAACGACTCAAAGAAGGACTCACTGAAGCAGCAGTTCGAGAACTTCACTCATATTGCTGGAGAGACCCTCAGCCAGCAGTACTTCAGGTACATAGATATTATCTCTTCCCTTCAGTCTGTAAAGATCACTCCTGAACTTAGAGATCTCACCAGAAAGTTCATGAGTGCTCTTCCAAATGAGTGGACATTCTACTGTGTCTCTATCAAGAGAACAGAAAACTTGAACACTCTTTCCATGACTAAGCTCTATGGCGTCCTTGATGGATACTGTCTAGAGATGGAGAGTAAGAAGGGCCATCAAACAAGCAGATCTATGAGTCTTTCTGCTAGCAACGCTTTAATGGTTGCTGAAGGCTCATTAACCCCTCAACCTCAACACTTCCTGACTTATCAGCAGTCATCCTGCTCATCTGGTCCCTACATCACTTATCCTGAGACTCCAAGGTCTCAACAGGCTCAACACAACTCCTTCCAGGAAAGTTGTGCCTTTGTCTCAGGAGGTGGACACTCGGAGATTTTCAATACTGCTTTGATGATCTTGAGTGCTTCAGCCCAGATGATGTAGAGTACGTGGACATTGTCCAGCAAATGGCTCTTTTAACTTACAGAGAAAAGAAGTTCTTTAAGAGAACTGGAAGGCACTTCCCTCAGAACCCAACTACCAGCAAGTTCGGTTTGACAAGACCAGAGCAAAGTGTTACAACTGTAACCAACTGGGTCATTTTGCAAGGGAATGCAAGGCTCCCAAGACCAATCCGGGAACCCCACAGGCCTCCACACATCCCTCAACCTCAAAGCCCACTGAGAAGTCATCTGAGACGGCCGCAATGGCTCAAGAAGTTGACTGGAGCTTCATGGTACAGGATGTGACTCCTGCTCAAGCTCTCATGGCCGGAACAGATGATGCCCAGGTATATGAACATCTCTGCACTCCAGCCTGTATAGCTAAAGTTAAACTCTATCAGGATTACAATATGGAAATCAGATCTGACATTGAGTCTTTAAATATTCTAAAATCTGATTTTAAAAGAGCTGAATCTGACTATCAAAAGAAAATTGATGAGTTGGAGAAAACGGTATCTCTTTTGAAACATGAACACACCAACTACAAGACTCAAATCAAGGATCTGATATCCAAATTGTCTGAGGCTCAAGCCCAGCTTGTCACTGCTGAGGCTCAAGCCAGGAAGCATGCTATCTCTGAGCAAAACTTCCAAGCTATTCTTGCATTATCCTCCCATTCCAAACTCTGTTATCAGAACAAAAAAGGATTGGGAACCAATGAAATTGCTCCACCACACTCCTATGAGTCTATCAAACAGCCTAGATATGGTACTGAAGAGCAAGAGGTTCCAACTGTTGACCCTTTCTTTCCAGAGTTAAAGGATGAGGCACCAATAGTGGCCACTACAGGGAAGGAACATGTAGATACACCTATCGCCTCCTATGATGATCAAATCCTAACCACCAAAGCTAGAAGAAGCAGAGCTAAATCTGCTAGGAGAACTACTAAGAAAGTGACTGAATCCAAACTGAAAATTGACCCCAAACAAAAGGGTATCTTTGTTTCAGCTGGTTTCCAAGTGTTGGGTACTTCTGATTCAGGAAAGGAATGTAATACCAGCATTCCTGTCCTACCAAAGGATCAGAAGTTGAAGGGAAAGGTTGCTGACGAAGAAAAGAAAACCAAGAAACAGCAACCCTCACTTCCCCAAAAGACTAACATTGCATGCATCATGTGTGGACTGCAAAATCATATGACAAAAAATTTTTACTACAATCCTTCAAGCACACATTATGCAAATAATGTTAGGAAAGAAGGAGTCAGGAAAGGTTTCACATTTGGACCTTTCCATATGGTTCAAGAGTTGAAGAAGGGAAAGCTAGTTTCCAAAACCAAGTTGCTTTTGGAAGAAACTCCTTCTTCCGAAGGGAAAATGGCTTCGGAAGCAAAAGCTACTAAGGTTCGGAAGAATAAGAAAGCTCCCTTGAAACCATCCCAGAAGAAGACTGCTTCAGAAGAAAAGGTGGTGAGGACTTCTTTCGAAAAGAAAGAAGCTTCGGAAGAAGACCATGCTGCAAAAGCTTCTACAAGCTCATCCTCCAAGATCAGCCAAAGGGTGGACTGGAAGATCAAAGAAGATGCTACAGCCCAAACCTCTTCCTCAAAGACCTCTGTTGAACCCCCATGCATATCATTTGGTTCACTCATGTCATTATCTTTGGAAGAACCCAAGACAAATAAAGCTTGGGTTTCCAAACAAAACTGAATTCTCATCTTATGTGCAGGAACATTCATTTGACAGAACAACAATGTATGGATTGTAGATAATGGATGCTCCAGGCACATGACAGGGAACAGAAATCTCCTTCAACAATTTCAACATTATGATGGAGGTCCTGTCCAATTTGGAGGTGAGGCCGAATGATATATTTCTGGCAGAGGGAGTATATCCAATGGTATGTTAACCGTTGACAAAGTTAACTTTGTCAAACAGCTTGAACATAATTTGTTAAGTGTTTCTCAATCTGTGATCAAAAGCACCAAATGCTTTTCACAGAACATGAGTGCATTATCCTCAAACCAGGATGATAATTCTTCGGAATTGGTGCTTCTTAGATCTCCCAGGAAAGGGGATATGTACAAGCTTGATATGAACAATGCTTCCCCAATGGGTGAAGTATCATGCTTTCTTCCAAAGTTGAGAGTGATGAGTCAACACTGTGGCATAAACGTATGTGTCATGTAAATTTTAGACAATGAATAAATTGGCTAAAAATAACTTGGTACATGGTTTGCCTAAAAAGCAAAGACAACTGTGTTGCATGCCTGAAAGGGAAACAACACAGGACATCTCATAAATCCAAATGTGTTAACTCTATCACTACTCCATTGCATTTATTGCACATGGATCTTTTTTGTCCCACGAGTATAATGAGCATTGGAAGGAAATCATACTGCCTTGTGATAGTTGATGATTTTACAAGATTCACATGGGTATTCTTTTTAAGAATTAAAGATGAAACTGCTGAAACGTTAAAATCTTTTATTCTTAAAATAGAAAATCAAATTGATCACAAGGTTAAAATAATTAGATGTGATCAAGGGACTGAGTTTAAGAACTTCATTCTTGACATATTATGTAACTCAAAAGGGATTGCCAGACAATATAGTGCTCCCAGAACTCCTCAACAAAACGGTGTTGCTAAGAGGAGGAAGAGGACACTTATTGAGGCTGCTTGAACTATGTTAGCTGATTCAAAGCTACCTCTAACATTCTGGGCAGAGGTAGTCAGCACTGCATGGTACGTGCAGAATAGAGTTCTTGTAGTTAAGCCCCATGGAAAAACCCCTTATGAGCTATGGAACAAGAGGCTACCGTTCATTGGCTTTCTAAGGTCCTTTGGCAGCAGGTGTACCATACTTAACACAAAGGACAATTTAGCAAAATTTGCTGAAAAGTCAGATGATGCTATCTTTGTTGGTTACTCTTCTAGTTGCAAAGCTTACAGAGTATACAACATTAAGAATCAACAATTTGAGGAGTCATCCAATATAGTTGTTAATGAGCACACTCCTTGTGTTAGGGGGAATGGGCCTGATCACATCTTTGATTTAGAATTGTTTCCAAACTATTCTAAACCCTCTTGTGAGAATGTTTCGGTTGGAATAGGTGCTCAAAAGGATGCTGATACTGCTGCTAATGATTAACTGTTTGAGCTTCCCAGGCCTAAACCAAATTCTCCAAGTGCTGCAATACATCAAGCTTCCACTATTCACAGATCCGACAGTTTAACTATATCAAGGAATAGTGAAGCTTCAACAAGTGAGTCACCTACTGAGCCTCAAAACTCATCAGGTGATCCACCACAACACCAGGCAGAAGGAGGTAGTATTTTAAAGGAACATGCAACTGTTAATACTACTTCACAACCAACTATTGATGATGTTTCTCATTCATTCAATCAGTCCTCATTGAATGACTTTCAAACAGCAGCTGGACAAAGTGTTCTAGTTCCTGAGCAGAATATGTCCAACCTGGATCTATCTCTGCAACTGGAAGTGATTCCTCGGCTTCGGATTCACAACACTCATCCAACTGAGAACATCATAGGGAATGTCTCTGAGGGTGTGAGAACAAGAGGACAGACTCATCAAGGGAATGTCTGCTTGTACTCATACTTTCTATCTCAGATGGAACCCAAAAAGGTAGAAGATGCCTTAAAAGATAGTAGCTGGATTGAATCGATGCAAGAGGAGCTGCTTCAATTCAAGAGACAGAAGGTATGGAACCTATGTCCGCTACCATCTGGTCAAGTACCCATAGGCACCAAATGGGTTTTCCGAAACAAGAGAGATGATAGGGGCTTGATCATCAAGAATAAGGCAAGACTTGTGGTTCAAGGATACACTCAAGAGGAAGGAATCGATTATACTAATGTCTTCGCACCAGTTGCAAGACTTGAGGCAGTTAGGATCTTCCTTGCTTATGCTGCATCCAAGGACTTCACAGTATACCAACTTGATGTCAAGTGTGCTTTTCTATACGGGGATATAGACAGGGAAGTGTACGTATGCCAACCTCGAGGATTTGAAGATCCACAACATCCCAACTATGTGTGCAAATTGGATAAAGCTCTATATGGGCTGCACCAAGCACCTAGGCTGTGGTATGAGACTCTGTCTCAGTTTCTTCTAAAGAACGGCTATACTAGAGGTACCATTGACAAGACTCTCTTCATTAGAAAGTCTGGAAAGGACATCTTGCTTGTACAAGTCTATGTCGATAACATCATATTTGGTTCCTCAAATGACCAAATGTGCAAGGACTTTGAGAGCATTATGAAGAAGAAGTTTGAGATGAGCTTCATAGAAAAAATGGACTTTTTCCTTGGAATTCAGGTAAAGCAACTGAAGGAAGGGTTCTTCATTAATCAATCTAAATATGTCTCTAACATCTTAGAAAGATTTGAGATGAAGGATTGCAAGCCTACCAAGACATCCATACCCAGAAACCATAATCTTTGTCCTGACCTTGAGGAGGAGGATACTGATCAACATCAGTATAGGGAAATTATTGGTTCTCTAATGTATCTTACAGCAAGTAGACCTGATATCATGTTTGCTACTTGCATTTGTG
Organism: Flaveria trinervia; assembly: GCA_025506515.1. NCBI lineage: Eukaryota > Viridiplantae > Streptophyta > Magnoliopsida > Asterales > Asteraceae > Flaveria > Flaveria trinervia. The sequence continues at coordinate 119,066,520 of CM046442.1, read as the reverse complement.
CAAGATATCAGGCTGCTCCTAAGGAGTCTCACCTAGCTGCTATTAAGAGAATCCTTAGATACCTCAAAGGAGCACCTAAACAAGGTCTCTGGTATCCCAGAAACAAGGATTTCAATCTTTATGGATACTCTGACAGTGACTACGACGGCTGCAATATTGACAAGAAATCAACATCGGGAGGATGTCAATTTCTTGGTGGAAGGATCATCTCATAGCAATGCAAGAAACAATCATGTGTCTCTACATCAACTGCTGAAGCTGAATACATTGTTGCTGCTAGCAGCTGCGCTCAACTGCTATGGACTCAAAATCAGATGTTAGACTATGGATTTAGCTTTATGAGTACTCCTATCCATATTGACAACAACAGTGCTATCTCCATTACTGAAAATCCGGTGAAGCACTCCAAGACTAAGCACATTGACATCAGGTATCATTTCATTAGAGACATTCATGAGAAAACTCTAATCAGGTTAATCAAAGCTGATTCAAATGAACAATATGCTGATCTGTTTACCAAAGCTTTTGATGAACAACGGTTTAAGTATCTCATAGCAGCTATTGGGATGATAAACATTGATTAATCTGATCTCTTTTGAAAAACCTTTTTAATATGTAAGTCTTGTGTCAATATAATTTAAGCCCCGTTACAAGGAATTCTCTCTGAAATTTTCTAAGTGTAAATTCCTTCCGAAGAGAAATTAACCTTCAGAAGACATTATTATATCTTCCGAAGCATAATTTCTCAAAGGATAACTTTCTTCTCGGAAGAATTTTTGGTCTTGGAAGAAGCGATTGATTGCATATCAGATCTACTTCCGAAACTTACAAATTCTCCATTCGGAAGCAACTCTAACCTTCGGAAGCATAGAATTGGCTTCGGAAGTAAGAATTTCCTTCGGAAGACAAGTTACCTTCGGAAATGTTTTACACTCGAAAGAGAGATCTCACTGTGTAACGTAAATTTCTTGGGTCTCACACTGTAAAAAGCAAAGATTTTGTTAATGATGTCGGATTATTTAACTGATTTTTAACCTTACCTCCATTGTCATTTCATCCAATAAACCATCACATCACCTTATCCCAACCCCCATTACCGCCTCTCCACAATCTTTTAAATAATCTCGACTATTCACGTTCGCTCTCTTACTTGCAAACTTTACCGCCCTAGAAATTTCTCCTACTCATCTTTACCTAGCTCAAAGCATTCCTATTCACCTTTCCAAATGGCCTTCAACCCACATCACAATCAAGTCGCACTTCTTGATTCATCAAGAGATGCCGACTTCTCAGATATCATCTCCTTCCTAACCCAATCTTCATACTACACCGCTCTGACTGTTAACCCCACAATTTACACAAACCATATGTCTGAATTTTGGGCAAATGGTCAGATCAAAACCCTAAACGGGGTCCGTGTCATTCGATCGAGTATCTGGGGCCAGGAGTTGGTCATTACTGAATAGCTCATCAGGGAGCATTTAGAGCTTCATGATGAGGGCGCTCCAACGGAATTTCCCAAAGCAGACTTGGACCATTCTTATCTCCAAATAGGATATAGAGGAGACGTTAGCAGGTCAACTGTCTACAAATTTAACTTCTCGTACAAATGGAAGTTCCTGCTACACGTGGTCCTTCACTTCTTGTCGAATAAATCCGGCGGATGGGATCAAATCCCATTTGAACTTGGGTGCCTTGTTCATGGGTTGGTAAAACGCCTCCGCTTTAACTATTCAAGATTTGTGCTGACTAAACTCATGGGAAATCTTCAGAAGGACACATTCTTCATGTATCCCAGTTTCTCCAGCATATAATCAACTGCGAGCTAGACTAGAGCACGCTTGTCTGTGCAGCTGCTCTGACTGCTCCCCAGATGAGGCCGACCATCTTCAAGACTTTGAAGAGAGTGTCCACCAACTTCATAGGAAGAGATACTGCACTTCTTCCAGGTATGACTGAGCCAACGGCTCCTGGTGACATCCCTGTTAACCCCATAGGTGATGAACCCACACCAGCAACTACCCCCACTATGTCAACACTACCTATCACCATCACTTATCAGAGACGTCCCAAACGAATCCTTGTTCAATCTACTCTGTTTGAACATGCTCCTCCTGTTCCATCCAAAAAGGCTAGAGTGGAACAAAGGGCTCCCACTCAGCCTAAGGTCCAACCATCCTTCACAATTGACCTCAATTTGGGTCCTGAGTCTTCTCAGTCTCAGACCCATGAGCCCACAACCCAAGCTGAAAGCCCTCAGGGTGAGTCTCTATACTTCCCTGAGCAGCCAACAAGGGACAGCCCCACCAGAGGCTCAATGCCTGTAGACATTGACCAAAGTCCCGGGTCAGTAGGTTTAACCATCCTATCTTTTACTGACCTTTTATTTAAAACTGATGAAGAGATAACATCTCTCCATAGCAATGAAGTTGATCTACAACACCCTCTCCAAGATAAACAGAGCCCGGAGAAATCTCTTATCTCTAGCCCCCATCAGCAACCAACTGAGATGAGTCCCATTGATGTGGAGGGGACTCATGTAGATTCAGCTGCCACTACAGAAGGTGCCTCAATGGACCTTATGGACATGGTAACATTTCTCAGACTGAATCTACGGCAACCGATCCCTTTGATGACTCTGAAAGAGACATCATTGAGCATGGAAACCAGGGTGCCAAGAAACCACATCTGGTGGTGAGGCTGAACATACCAGGTATGTTACCTCATCTCCCTGTGATTCTTCGAAAGAAGATGAGGGAAGCATGCAACTCCTCATTCAAGTTCTTCTTTCTAAAGTCTCAAATCTGGAATCTCAGGTTAGGACTTTAGAGGCAAGATCTGCTACTCAGCAACTTGAGATTGACAATCTCAAGGCTCAACTAGCTGAGAAACAGATAGAGAGGTCTGTTAGGCATGTACCTATTCAGGTCTCCCTGACTTCCTCCTCCATCTCATCTAGCTCTCAAGATGATGCTACCAAAAAGGGGGAGAATATTCAAAGACAAACACACAAGGAACCACATAGCCGGCCTTCCATTTCAACATCTTCCTCTCCCATCATTTCTGCGCCTGAAACATCTCAGGTCACTCTTCAGATTGATCCAAGGATGCTTAATAATCTCTATAGACTCTTCACCAAGTTTCTGTTAAGATCCTCCTTTGAGCAGCCAAGTCATGATGCTGCAATGATCTACTTTGGAGCAGAAGAACGTCAAAGGCTGACTGCACCTTCTACCACTGTGGAAGAAGTTGGTCAACCTAAGGTCCTCATAGAACCTAAGATTCAATTCGAAGGGGAAATGGGAACTGATGGCCCAGCAACTGAAACAGTTGGGATAGAATCTACATCTCTTTTAAATTCTGAAGTTGAAGTTAAAGCCTCGGAAGAACAAGCTGAATCTTCCGAAGCTGAAATGGAAGCTGCGGAAGGACTGTTTAAAATGTCCGAGGAACTGATCATCACATATGCTATCCTGGAAATTGCATCTGAAATGAGCAGCGAGGACTTTCCGATTGCACCTCCATCACAGACTCTCTCACAATCAGAAACCTCTCTCCAAGAACCACCACAGTCAGGATCTTCAAAGGATAAAGGTAAAAGGAAGATGACTGCGGAAGAGATTCAGGAAGAGGAGAAGATTGAAAAACTTAAGATGAAAGGAAGACTTCAGACTGAGAAGTTGCTAGCTGCTAGCACAAAAGCAGCTGCTTCCAATCAGGAGGTTGTCATCAATAAAAGAAGAGAGCAGATCATTGACCAGCTCATTAAAATGGGAGCTGCCAATGAAGAAACACTCCTGCTACTATTAGAGGAGTTGGTGGATCTAGAGAAGGCAACCAAGCTGAAGCTTGAAGAAGAAGCCAGGTTGGCCTTACAGGAAAAGGAAAAGAAACAGAAGGAGGATGAATTGCAGCTGAGGAGAAACAGGATAAACTTCCTACTCTCCAGAGGTTTTGATATTCAAGAACTCTCACCATACAACGATGACACGATCCTCTGGCTCTTCAACAAAGATTAGGATCAAATGGAGAAGAAAGGAAGAAGGCTGCAAAAGAAAAGGAAAGAGAGAAGAAGAAGAAAGAAGAAGAGGCTAGGGTCACTGCCTCCAAGAAGCTTACTGAGAAAGCCTGGATGAAGGACTATCTCTGGGCTCATGGCTTCTCCGGTAGGCAGGTGGGTCCTATGTCTGAAAGGACACTCCAATGATTGTCAGTGAAATTAAGGCTGACATCCGGTTGGGGAAAAGGAAAGAGATGTACAGAAGGGTAAAAGGATGACCTTCACTGCTTCTACCCAACCACAACTTGAACCCTCATCCTCACCATTCACTATTAAACCTGAACCCTTCACCCCTGAACCCACATCACTACCCTCTACTACTCCCTCACCTCAACCTCCTAAACTTCCTATCATCCAACCCAAAACACTAGCCAGAACCTCTGAACCTAAACCTACCCAATTACCATCCAAACCATCCCTTCAACCTTCTCAACATCTCTCCCTTGAGGAGTTTAAGGCAATCAAGACGAAGCTCACTAATTGCACCACTTTGAGCGAAGTTTCCTGTGTAGAAGACCTGTCAACATTACCTATGTAGACGGATCTTCAAGTTCTCTCACAAGAGACAGATTCCTTGATTTGCTTAGAGGAACTTTGGACCAGGCTGCAAGACTTTTTGGTCTTAATTCAGACTTTTTAATTGAGGAAGAAAAGAAGCTCAGAAGAAAACTGGTGACTCTGCTGGATACAAGAAAAGAGGACAAGATTCCTAGTCAGCCTCTTATGCCTAGAAGAAAGATAATTCAGTGGAGGTTCGATGAACCTTCTCACAAATTTGTTGTGGAAAGAGAGAATGGTGAAGTCAACAGACTCAATGCAACCTCTCTGTTACATTCCAGCAGATTTGACATTGCTGAGTTAGCAGAGAAACCGTTCTCCAACCCCTCCAACTCTAAAACTGTTGCACTCGTCAAAAATCATCTCAGCAGTCTTCATTTGGCCGAGCTAACTGCAAAAGCAAAGATTGAAGAAGAGTTGAAGTTAAGAAGACAGGAAGACAAGGAAAGATCTCCCACCAAAGGTGCTGCCTTTCTACAGATGGTGGAAGGTCCTGAATTGGAACCTATAGTTCGATGGGAATATGATTACAGTTCCCATCAACTAACTCTTTTCAGAGGGCAACAACAAAGGGTACATGTTATCCAAGGTGACAGACTGGATTTCCTGTCTACCAAGGATCTGTACAAGCTTCTCAGTACCACATCAGGGAAGAACAAGGAGACAGACAAATATTTACTCTCTTTGGTGCTGAAAGTTTTGAGAAGTTGAGGTAAGTGAAGTTTTGGTAGCATCAGCCTAGGGGGAGTTTGTTGAATCAAGAAGAAGGCCAATGCAACCAAAATTATATCACTTAAGTTATTTTGATGCTGCATGCAAAGGCTTCCGAAGCTCTTCATGGAACTTCCGAAGGTTGTAGAGTTCTTCCGAAGACAAAGGAAAAGTCCAGCTTCCGAAGACAGAACTCTACTTCCGAAGACAAATGCATCCTTCCGAAGTTCAAGACTTAGAAGAATAAAGTGAAGACCACTTCCGAAGTATGATGAAGAAGTCTCCAAGTCTTGGAAAAAGCAGCCTCTTCCGAAGTATAAAGTGGCTTCGGAAGTACTTACTCTTCCGAAGCCATTTAACCTTTGGAAGACACTGCTATAACCAGTGGACACAAGTATGGTCTCTGATACTCCGCTGCAGACTTCTGATACAGCATGGCTTCTTTTTAAAGAACCATGTTGTTGACCATACTTTATTCCACTGTTTACCTTTTCATGATAGTACAGTTGCCATCTTTAGTTGGTGACAAAAGGTAAGTCAGGGACATGTCCTGACTACCAAATCTCAGATAAGACTTTATCCGAGATACCTTAATCTTTAGTCTTGTAGTATAGACTTTAGCTATAGGATTCCAGCTGATATCAAAATATATCCGGCTGTAGATAGTATTATATATAGGTTCTCCTTGTAATTCATACAGAAACAAACAATCTGCTTGTAAGAGTCTTTGTATTTTGAGTTGAGAATCAATATATAAAAGTATCTTGAAAATTATCTTTATGTGTTCTTAGTTACTTTTCATATTGTGATCAACTCTTCTTGATTCTTACCCGAGTGTGATTCTAGGTGAGTTTGAGAGAAAACATTCGTGTTTAAGTGACAAACACCGATCCTGCATATACTTTATTCTTATTTTTAAAGTTTTGTATCGTAAGACCTTTATCAGTTCAAAACTTTATAAAATGATTTTAAATAATTTTAAACTCATTTAACTAAGTATTCAATCAATTATCCTTATCAAAATTTAAATAAATAATTATATTAATTATTTCTCTTCACACATTATCTTTATTAAACTCAATTATTGAATCATTCATTATCATTATCAATCTTAATTGTTTTATTTCATCTTTATTGAACCAAAACCTAATCGATTTCATTTGAATTAATTATTAAAACCCCTAAATTCCAATTGAAATCTTAATTCATATTTACTCTTGAACCTTAACTTTATTATAATCTTAAGACACCAAATATTAGGTTGAATCGTGAAAGAATCATTGGAACCCATCTTACTCTCGTATCGTTATCTTAGGTACATCTTGTGAGTTTTCCATATGAGTTCTCCATGCCCCTTTTTACTTTATTTCACACCTTTTGGGGTGAAACATGTAACTTTATAAACTTACACTTGTAAACATCTTGATACTTGTAAATACACATGCAATTCATCTTTACCTTTTTGTCATGGTTATTTGTGTTATTGTAAGTCTTATATGAGATACATCTTTTGTTTACAATCATTAACTATTGCTAGCCTGGCGACGTCTTAGATCTTTGGTCCTGACAAGCCTATTTGATGCTAAAGCCGATATATTGCCGGCTCTTGATGAGGTATGTTTGTTCATCATGGGAACCAAGTACACTTAGCCAATTTTATATACTTGTAATCAAGTCGAGATTTGGTTGTAACTGTATGTGTTCTATAAGCTTGCTAACTCGTAACCATTGACATGAATTGCTACTTGTAAACCTTTATATATATATATATATATATAATATATATATATATATATATATATATATATATATATATATATATATGTATGTATGTATGCGTGTGTTTAAACCATGGGAACTCACCAACTTTATAGTTGACCCTGTATTTTTAATATGTTTTAGGTTTACTACTTGAATATCTTTTTATGCTCATATAGGACTTGGACCTAGTTTAACTAAATATTTTATTTCTTGGTTTGAACTTTTGTATTGTATGAATTTTATATGTCTTGTAATGTTCAATGAATAATGTTAATTAATATTATTACAACTTATTTAGGTCCATGTGCTATGAACAATCGTTTCACATTCGTCTGCCCTGATGATTCCGCCGTCGGTCGGGGTGTGACATATAAACCGATGTCAGGTTCTTTGGCGTGGCAACCATTTTCGGTGTGCAGGCGGGACCGATCGTGTGTTCTGAGCTGTATTGACAATTACTTTGCTATTGGCTTTAACAATTGTCTTTTGGCTATGATGACAAAAACCTATGTCTGAGCCACAGTTTCAATGTTTCCATAAGGCGCGCATCGCGCATCGGGGTTTACAACTAGTTGATATATATATTAATGTACTTTTGTTGTTCATGGTGTTATGGTTTATTAGAGCAAATACAAAGGGAAAAACGACACATATGTAACCGGCTGAACAACGGTGCAATCTAAAAATAACAATCAAAAGTGTTGAAAAAATAATGAATGCAACAAGAATCAAACCAGGACCATTAGCATCATGAACAAGCACCTTATCAATTCAACCACACAACATCTATACTAATATTCTTTTACAACTTTGGACACATGGCATTCTCATAGCCATCTCACAATAATTTTCCCGCCCACCAAACTTTCACCCGAATTAAAGCATAAGTGGGTCAAGTGACCCGGTATATACGACCATTTCTAATTTGAACACAAACCCTACAATTTAACGCTGCCCTTCCTAACTCTCCCTCTCTATCGACTCCATCTCTTCTTCAATGATTCTGGCATCTCACTATACAAACACAATCTATGGTAAGATTTTATCTTCTTAACTTCATGTTTTGGTGAACTATATCTTTGAAACCCTAATTTCATGATCATTTTGCCAACAATCTCTCTGTGTCAATCATTCTAATTAGATCTCTGTTAATCATAATCTGAATGACTTCATTCGTGATCAGAATCCATGGCTGGAATCTTTGTCCACAAGAACGGTGCGATTCTGTTTCGTGGGTTTTCATATTCTTCCATTTATTCAGTTGTTTGAAGTCTGTATTGTTGATTACCTAGATGAGATTTAAATGAATGGTAAATCTCAATACTAAGCAAAGAAGAGTGAACAATGACAACTTGAAGGACGATTGGAGAATGGTGATCGTCAATCGAATGGTAGAAGTGTTCTAATGAGGATCGACTATCAGGATTCGGTAATTTTTCTTTTGTGTTTCATAGTTTTTGATCTTTCAAACAATTGCCCAAAGTCAACTACACTTCTATAATTTATTGTTTATTGAACATTGTATGGGTTTATAAGTAATTAGGGTTTACAATGGTTTGAACATTGATTTGATTCCTCGCTTCTTCAGTTTTCTTGATTATTTGAGTATGATTTAATGGTTAATGTCATATGTTAACCATCAACTCATGTTAAACATTCAATATTTTTTAAGTTTCTCGCGGGTCAACTGACCCGTTTGACAACCTCTGGATGTTTGTTTCCCTTAGAAACTCATTCAAATTTAAAACCCTAGATCTATGTTTGACTCTTTCAAAATCATTATAATAATCTGTGATTCAAGCCTCATTCGATCTCTCTTTTCATGATTCAAGATCTTTCGGATCTAATATTCGGCTTACCGGTTAAACGATTCTCTGAATACGTATTTCATTAAACTATCTCTTCACATACAATTGAATTATTCCCATAATCATCTTGATTTGTATATGCGTTTGCATATGTAAGAATGTTTGCCATGTTCTTGATCGTAACTTGTGTTAATTAGAATCATATGAACGTGTATCTGTGTTTGCTACGTGTTTATCGGTGATTTGTTACCCTGTTCTTAATTTTTAACTTGTGTTAATTTGAATCATATGATGTTTATCTCTGATTGCTAATCATTGTAGGGTCATCTTACACCGCAAAGTGGCTTTTAATGTTTAAGTATTTACCTTTCCATTGAATATGTTAAAAAGAGAGCATTGCAGACTTGCAGAATCAATATATATATAAGACCAAACAATTTGCACAAAATTTGTTATAATTATAACAACATGACCCTATCTTCACCCATATATACATTTTAGTGATTGAATTTGCCTTGGTTCAAAGTGTTGAAATGTCTTATGTTTGAATGTTTGACCCGTATCAAGTTCTATATACAGTGCTACTTTAATACTCTTAAACATGATTTGATTTTTTTATATGGCCTACTTATATATTAAAGTAGTTATCTGCATTGGATTAGTTTGTTACATATGATCATATTTTCACCATTTTAAGTGAGAACTTCGGATCATTAAAGGGATGATAGTCTTTGCCAAGTGATGTGGATATGATTGAGTGAGTTGGCTTTGATTTAAATTGCATGTACCTATTGTCAAAATACTAAACCCTATATTGGTTGGAACCTTGTCTTTAAATTTGAATGATTCGTGATGCCAGTTTTTAGAAATAAAAAGAAATCTCCAAAATATATGAAGGAGAGATGATTATATTTTTCATGTTGGAGAATTATGCCCGAGTCTATATTTTTGCACACTTACTGTTTTCCAATTAATGACTTAAGCAATAATCTAATAAATAAACTTTGCATATTATGCAAGCACCTCGATCTATTTCCAGATGACTTCAAAAATCTTATTGATCAGAGATTCGGGTTCAAGGTTGAACTCATAAATTATAATTTGGAAAACAACTACAAGATTTACACCATTTCCAAATTAACTCAAGACAAAAGGCTTCTTTGTGAACTTCAAAAGAAGCTTAACATTGATGAGGTACCCTATTATTAATTGAAACTGTGTTTTATTTTAAATGTGTCTTACATCTTAGGTATTAGGTATTATGTTAGGATTTTAAATTTGATTAATGTGTGGTGTAAAAGATGTTATCAAATTCATAGCCTAAATATTTCAACAGGTCTTAAAATCTATACTAATAATCCTTTACATTGTGTGCCACGTGTCATTCTCACGTTTACTCTCAACATAATTTTCCCGCTCATCATTCATTTCTCTCGGGTGGGTCTAAATAACCGGATTTCAATGGACCCATTCAATAAGTCTCCTTCAACCAATATCACCGAAACCCTAGATCTGGTAACAAAATCCATTTTTTATGTAACAAAATCCCTATTTCCTCCGAGAACGATGCAATCGGATTTCAATTACAAACGATTGAATCCGAATTAAAGCTGATCAACAATTGATTCTTCGAATTTTGTTAAAGGTTCCTCCTAATCGGTATGTTCGATGTCGTTCTTTGATTTTATATTGACTTCGTTTTTGAAATCTTGATCTCATATAGTTAGATACAAAATTGATTTAGGGTTTCCTTCCTGGATTTTTATGTAGGTTATCAAACTGACGATGAGGTATAGTTCTATCAACTTTTAATTGTATTTGAACAATGAAGCACGTTGGATTTGTTGCAGGCTTTCTCATATGTGTTTTTTTTGTATTAGATGTGAAATGTTCATCCCATCATGGTAGAACAATATGGCATCACTTGTAAATTTTCACATAATCATGATAACAACAAGGTGAACAAGTCAGAAACAATCAACGGTAATTACATGTTCTGTATTACATATGAATCTTTAAAATATCTTTATAACTTTAATTTTTTAGTTATCCTATTATCTATGATCATAATACAGGGGATCCATCTTTCCCTTTTGGCAGATCCATTTGGAAAGTAAGTTTTTATTTTTTAGTATGCCTAAACAATTAATTGCACTCATGTTGAATTAAGTATAGTGTGTCTGTTATTTCTATGCTCTGTATCCATTTCATCTGAATCACATGACATGTATACTAAATGATTGAATGTATTTTTTTTTGTCTTTGGTAAGTAAATTGGTTTATTGATATGAAATTAAATTACTTGTATAGTTATCCCCACCATATGCTTGATAAAATGTTCCTTAGAGTTTGAATCTAAAATATCTCTTATGAATAACTCAGTAGTCAAGCATCTTATTTAAAGATGATTATTTTAATTCATGAGTGTGATTCTTTATTTGTTTCAGGTTATTTTATATGCGGGTTTTGTTAGTTTACTAATGACTAATGAGTGGAATCTTTTAGATTTGAATGTGTGGCTACTTACAGAGATGGTCTTCAAGAAACCTATCATTGTTATTGATGTCAAAACAATATACTTGGATGCTTTATAAACCCATTTGACGTCGACCCTTTTTAGCTAAATTTTAGTTACCTGACTCCATATAGACTGAAAAATGACCCAAATTAACCCATTTGTTTGTAAATATGTATAAATAGTTACCTCTAGCTTGAGAATTATGTGTATCAATTTATGCATGTAGTAAAGCACATATATTTAAGTTTATATATTACATAACATACCACTTTGTGCATAGACATCAGTGGCAACATAATACATATTATTCTAGATGCAAAACAGTTTTTATTAACTAAAGTTATCTTGGTAGTTAGTTCTTGATCTTGATGAGAACTTTAAGCAATATGATCATATGGAAAAGGTAAGATATCAATATTTTGATATTTAACCTATCATCTTTAGGCACCCATATACTGTTTGATAATTTCTACAGGGAGCTGCAAATGTGTAAAACAAAGAAACACTTTTATTTAATTACAAGTTGCACTATCTTTTCTTGATTAGATTATTAAAACTTATCATTTGTTTAAAGTTTAAATATTAATTTTTTTATTTGATTTCAGTTGGAAAAGATCCCTGAAGAGTAGGAGAAATACAGGAACAACCTAAGTTGTTGCTTAAAGCAAAATGAAAAACTTTGTAGCGAAACTAAACAAACTTCTTTATATGTTTATGTTGCTACTACCCATACTGAAACTATAAGCTTTTAATTATTACTGCATGTTAAAAAAGTTGCTTAACAAATGACTTGATTACAGATTTTGTATAATGATATATCATATTAGTTTAATGGCTCCTAATAACTTTGTTTTTGTATCAAGAGAATCCTTTAATTTTTCTCTTTTGTTATGCCATTTCAAATTACTTTTATTTAATTTGTCGTCTTACAATTTCAATGTTATTGGTTATTTCTTAAATTGTTAATTATATGTAATTAGGTTATAATCTTGTGGAGTACATGGGTTGAATTAATACAATGTTATATATTGAATAATAAAAAAATTATGTATTAAAACATCTGTACTATAAGGTTTTGATGAATAAACTTATGTATTACAAATACATAAAAAAGAATATATTATCGTTGTTTCTTTTTTCTTAATATATAACGATCATAATTTTTCATTTTATTATATTTGAATACTTAAATAGAAACTTTTAAGAAATTAAATGACTTTATTTAGAAAACTAATAATTAATATCATACTATATTCATTTGGTTAATGTTCTAATAACTATCTATAATCTAACAGTAAGTATCCATAATTAAATATATGATAAATATATACAATTATTTATTTTAATATCATTATTATTTAAAAGTAGAGAAAGCCGAGAAAACAAAATATTAGATGGTTTAAAATGATGACAAGTGTTTCTTTTTATTTTTAGTAATTAGTATAATAAAGATAATAATAAAGATAAAGATTCTAATCCACAATATAGCCTGTGCAAAGTTTAGAGCATATCTATACCTATACGGGTGCCGGATGACATTTCCTAGGGTGTTCATTAGGATTTCTACATGTGTTATTAGCACAATATCTATTATTTTAAACAAAAATCAGTTACGTCAAACTTTTAAATCTAATCTTAGTTTTCAACTTTTTTTTAGAAAAAACCAATTAAGTCAAACTTTACAAATTATTAATATTTTATAAATAAATATTTTTTTTTATTTAAGATGATAATAATATCCTAATAGTCGAAAACTTGATTTTTTTAATAATCATAACTTCATTTTTAAAATTTGAATATGATATGATTTAATATGTTAATATTTTTTTTAAATAATTCTAATTAAATAATTATTTTGATGTAACTCATATTTAACCCGTGTAATACACGGGTCCCTAACCTAGTTTATTAATAAAGAGAAAAGTAGATATATACAGAGCAACAAAAAATAATAAATTGATAGTTTGCCTTGATTTACATTTGTATGGAATTTGAAATTTCAAATTCATTCGGTTTCTATATTCTTTAGTTGTCCTTCGACCAATGTAGCTACATACTGATATATGTCATCATAGGGTACTCAATGTCATTTCACGATTTGTTATTTTGAATTTACATTATGATTGTTTTTTAGTTTTTTCATATCTCTATTACAATGGTTACTTTGGAAGCGGGTATGACACGATTTTGAGGTCGGTGTTTCGGGCTTAACGATCAGGTTACTGTTAATGTTTACTTCTTTTGCTTAATGTATCTATCTTTGTTAATGGAGTGTTATGGAAATGGTCAATATTACTACTTCACTGATTGTCCCATATTGAATCGATGGTAATCTAATGAATGCTTGTTTTCAGATCGTTTTAATATGCTTTTTACATCAATGTCTAGATTAATCTCATGTAACCAGACCATACCCCAACACCATACAGGCTTTTGAACATATTTAGTTGTAGAAACAATGGACAATAAGTTAACAAATGTTTTGGACACAACATGTAAATGATAGTAAAGGTTAACCCGTTTAAATGCATCGCGCAACGCACGATTAGGAATATAACTAGTAGACTTAAAATCCTACTTTAAATATGTTTTACAAAAGGACAAGATTGTTAATTGATAGATTTAGTTACTTGTGATCAATCATTGGTTTGTTTGATGTTGTTCGCCTTCATCATGTTTCAATTAGGGTTGTTTTTTTTACTACTTTCATGTTTGTTTTCTATTTTTTTTTCATGCTAGCTTATGGTCATTATTTTTTGGATTGACCGGAATATTGGATGATTGTTTCAACCCTAAAATTTAGAGTTTTAATTTTTGCTATTCAGACACATGTGACATCACACTATGTTTTGCGTATACTTAAACCTTCGTAAACTCTTAGTATTAAAACAACTAGCACACAAGAAAACTGGGTCTGCTAAAAGATGTATACTCGTATTATAACAAACAACCTATTATGATACTCACATTGACTGCTTAGTCTTTCAGAAACTCGTAATTTTGTTTTTAGTTGTTTGAATGAATACTTTTTAAGAGGTCATATATACTCATATCATTCACATTCGCACTTAATTACATGTTTTAACACCTTCAATCAATTTCCATAACTGCCAAATCAAGTATGCCGAAAATGTCTTGCATTACCACTAGTCTAAATTCTAAACATTTTTGAAACAATCAAAATACGAAATGACTTAAGTTAAAATATCAAACCTAAACATGAATATCAAACAAGAAACATTCATATAATCAATTAAACTACTAACATTTATATAATCATACCATACACACAAATCTTAGACAAAAAATTTCACAAAACTCACATTAGTTTGAAACAAAAAACAGGACAACCACAACAAGGAACAATCATCAAGACCAAAGCAACAATAGAATGAGAAGTCAAAGGAGGAACAAAAACGACCGCCTCAAGTTGGAAGCCACTAACAATCAAAGGATGAACGTAATTAAATTTTAATAATTCAAAACTTTAACAATCCGATATTCAAATAGATCAAGAATTGACTTAGTTTATACCAATAAAAAGAAAGAAGATAATAGACGTTAAAAGGTATAGTGTTGTGTGGGTGATAGTGTGATACTTCCACCACTACATCCATTCAAGACTAATGAATAATGATCCACAATGCCACCAATTACTTCACCCTCACTCAAACCCCATAACCCTATGCTAAATCCTCACCTCCCACAGCTCTCAAGAGCAATATTCAGATCACTATCAACCACTATGTCTCTTCAATCGAGCTCAAACCCCATCAAATCTCGCATCAGGGGTGTTGTTTTTGATATGGACGGAACCCTAACGGTCCCCGTTATCGATTTTCCGGCGATGTACAAGGCCGTACTGGGTAAAGATCAGTACTTTTCGATCATCGCATCGTCCCCTTCGGGTATCGACATTTTGCACCATATTGAACAGTGGAGCCCCGATAAGCAGCAGAAGGCGTATGAAATTATTGCGGATTTTGAGAAGCAGGGGATGGATCGGTTGCAGATTATGCCTGGTGAGTGGTGATTTGATGTGGGTTTATTGGGGTTCGATTTGTTGTGGGTTGATGTTTGCACGATTGTGGGAAATGGTGGGGATTTGGTGATTTGTTTGTGTGATGTTCATAAGTTGTAGTGATGATTGATCAGTTGGATGTTTAATTGTCAATTTACGATCGACCCATTAAGATTGATGGTTAAAGAAAGTTGAAATTGTTTAACGAGTATGGCCTTAAGTTTGAAATTTTGAGATTTGACTTGGTCATTGGTCAATGATGTGAAGGGATATTGTACTTTGGGTACTATTCAAGATGACAATACATGTGAATCTTGTAAACATGAAAGCAATATTGTTGTCACTGAGGTGTGTTAGTTACTGTAAGTATTGTTACTTGTTAGTGTTGGCATTTGAAAGTTATTAGATTTATGTTTAAAGTCAATACATAACTTCTTGATTCAAATAGAGGGAGCTTTATGTTTCTTCTTGTTTATTACTGGGTTTTAGGTATCTTGCACACGATCACAATAATTGAGAAAATAGGAACATGGGGATTTAACGTGGTTTGGTTTAAGCTGACCTACATCTACGGGATGCAACTAGTAATCTTTTTATTATTTTTGGAGGTGATTAGAATTACAAATGACATACCCATTAATTTACAATACAAAATTAGGATAAATAGGTTTGATGAATTTCTTTTTGTTCTTGTTATATTGAATATGAATGAGAATCTAAATGTTGGAGAATAGCAAGCACATTAATCTAAAAGCTCTAGAAATTTTCTTTAGCTCTGAGCAAGAATCGTGTTACGCAGTACATGGATTGGTTATGATAGTAACAAACTAACAAATCAAAGTGTTAGAAGTGTAACTTTCTTAAAACAACTTGATTCGGTAGGAAAAGACTTATTTTGTTATACTTGAACCACAATGCAGGTGCTGAAGACCTTTGTGGTTTTCTTAACTCTAGGAATATCAGGTTAGATTTTCCTTCAATGAATTCTTCACAAAATAATAAATGCTGACAGTTTTGGCCTGCTAAATTCAGAAAGACGTGATTGTTGTAATGTTCGAACTCCAGGGGGTCAAACTAAATTTTTTTTAAAGGAATGGGTGGAACATGTCAAAAGGGTCAATTGTCCTACCCAAAGTGTATTTTTAACGCATAAAACCGCCTAAACCGTTCTATAAAAAAAGACTGTTCTTGAAATAATATTGATTATGTAATCATATTTGACACGTTGACTATTAATATGAAAGAACAAAAATTCTAGACAAAATATGTTTGGGTCAGCAGAACCTGACCATTACAAAGTTTTCTGTTTTGATCTGGAACCGTACACACAAACTATCTTTACTGATTTTATGCCTTCATTACCCATTCAGCTTTTTTTCGTACACAAACATAGTTTTATGAGCTGTTGAAATCAGCCAAATTTAATACAACCATTGCACTAATGATTGAACTATTGGTTTAGATATGTGAGATATTCATTTTTATAGTCATGGAAACAGTATAGAATTCTTGATCTGATACATTTACTTGTATAATTCTTTTTGCAGAAGGGGACTAATAACCCGTAATGTCAAATCAGCTGTTGATTTGTTTCATGAACGATTTGGTGTATGTTTTTTTCTCTTCTTTTGTCTTTACCAATATTATATTACCATTTCTCATTTATACATTATTTAGTTCTCCATTCATAAAAATATACCATGATATGTATGTATGGTCACAGATGTCATTTTCTCCAGCGTTGAGCAGAGAATTCCGTCCTTATAAACCTGACCCTGCTCCCCTGCTTCATATATGTTCGACTTGGGGAGTTGAACCTAATGAAGTGATGATGATTGGGGATAGCCTGAAGGATGATGTGAGTAATCTGTGTACTAAAAGCTGATTTTTCTTGAAGAATTGGTGATTTTTAATCTTCGTATATACATCCATGCTAAAAATGGCTGTAACTGATATGAAAAACTACTTTAGGATTCCAAATTTTGAGTTTCAGACCTAGTGAAGTTTCCATGTTTAAAATTAAGGGTGGTTATTTCGATTTGGGTTACGTTTTATCTCTATTGTGTTGAAAGGGTTAAGCTATAAATGATTTCACTAAAAAAGAAAAGGGTCAAACGGGTTGAATAGGTTGAGAGTCATCCAAACTGTGAAAAATTTTCAAATGCAAAACAAGCTCCTTAGTCATTCTTTTTTGTTTTGTTCTAATTTTGAATTATTCTGGTAGTAATATATATTTAAAATTATATTTAGCATACCAATTAATTCTGAAAATGGATAGTCTGAAGGGTCCAGCCAATCTGGTTTGGTCCATTTTGACCGAAATATTATCTATTTTAACCCGAACGCGTTTTGACCTATTATTACCTCCCATGTGGCCACCTCTATTAAAGACTGAAGATGCATAGAATTTGTATGCAATTGATTTTTAACCAAGCACAGTCATCCCTCGGCGTGCAAATCAACCATTATATTTGGGAAAACACCAAATGAACATTGTTGTTTACAAGTAATGATCTCTTTACCAGTTTTGTAAGTAATGGCTTCCCCTCACCAAAAAGCCAAACTTGATTCTTGATAACTCAAATACTCAATCACTGAACTTGGAATAGCTTTCAAATATGGTACACCGATATGGAAATGACTGTAAAACAGTAAAAAGCATTAATGGTTTCTATCTTACGTATCAGCACCTTTGATTACTTTCTTGTGATTCGAAACTTATGATCACAGGTGGCTTGTGGGAAAAGGGCTGGAGCAGTTACATGTTTGCTTGATGAAACAGGGAGGTATGATTCTCCTAGATATGCCAATGTTGAACATAAACCAGATTACAAGGTATCCTCACTTGCTCAAGTCCATTCACTGCTGGAGTCAAATTTTGACTTAACACCTTGACTTTACGAGATCAAGAGTTTGTAAGTGGATTTGCGTGCAAGATTCGCGTTTAAGTCCACAAATTAACACAAACTAGATCTTAATTCTTCAAGTTTTTAGTGGGTTAAACCAGTGGTCAAACTGGTCATATGTTGGTGAAAGAACTAGACCAGTATTAAAAGATTTTGGTGTTATTTCCAGCCATATCAATGGAAGTATTGTAGATTTTGTAAAATCTGTTAAACAAAGTCAACATTAAACATTGACCCGAGCGTGTGTTTTTCGTTTCTTTGTTACTTTTTATTTATTGTATATTTTTGTTAATGTTGGGATTTTAGATGACATAAACAACATCAACCTAGAGACCGCAAGGACCTGACAAATGGTCTAGTTTCGGTTGTCATCGACTAGACAAGAGGGTTAGTTTTGGTTACAATCTACTCAACAAATGGTCTGGTTTCATTTAAGATTAGGTTTCAAGTCAACTTATGTTCTGTTTTGTTTGGCATTGTGGTACCATATATTTAATGTCCAAATAACCCTATAATTTATAACAGTAAAGTGATATGGCAGACCAAAGACAAAGGAGTATTGGTTATTTCATTTGAAAGTTTGATTGTACAAGTGTGATAGTCAAATCTTCTTCCACAAATTATAGGTTATAATAATTTTTGAAACTTAATATTTCTTAAAACTAAAGAACACATGAATTTGAAAAATATGAAATTAATTTTGTTAGTTACATCGTGTACAATACCATTCAATTCAATATAAAATTAATTGTACTAGAGAATTGCATGAATCAATAAACATTTGTATATATTATTTCAACCGTATGGTCGTTTGTTTCCCTTTTATTATATCATGAGCGTTTATTTGATTTTTGTTTTTTATATAACTTAAAATTCGGTCGGTAATAAAAACATTACTTTGGGTTTCCACCAAAAATTTTCTAACAAGTATTTTATGAATACAATTTTTATTAATTAATTTTTGGTTTCAACGTAAAAAATGTTAATAAGTATTTTGATTACAAGTTTGATTTATTGAGGCTAGGTAAAATAAAAAATAAAAAATAAGAAATAATGGGTTTTGTCAAAAACGGACAAAAAAGATTGTGAACTTTTATCAATGAAATAAATTGGTTAAAATCAAAGTGCAACAGGACAGTTTTGAAAAGCCCATAATTCCACAAATGTTTACCTTTTATTTATTTATATTATTTATTTATTTATTTATTTATTTATATATTTAGGTTATTTCTAAACGGCGATATTTCGTTTTACCTTATTTTGTTTTAAAAAGAATTACATTATAAAATCGTTTATTTTTTATAATTGACGTGGGTACAATATAACCTTATAAGAGCATTCACATCCGTTATTTAAATATGTGCGAGTGATTTATAATTTTTTTTAAAATTTTTGAAAGTGGTTGTTAGTAGATGAAAAAGAAAATGTAATGATAAATGTATAAAAAGTATTATTGGATTGAAAATAGAGAGAAAAAATAGTGGTTTTTAACGTAATTATAAGGATAAAAATAAAAAAATGAAATGTAAATACTCTAAGAATGACATTTAAAATATACGAATTACATGTGTTTTGTTATCAACGATAATACTATCTTGGTTTTACCAAATAAAGTAAATTATGTTGATTATAACTTTATTGTTTTACCAATATAAGAGTTTTGTTGCCATTTTTTTGTTGCCATTTTTTTGTTGCCATTATAACTTTATTTATAAATGTGTTGTACCATTTAAGTGGAATTAACCTGATATTTGATAAAGCAACATAGTTATACCACGTAACTTTGTTGTAATTTACATATGTTAGGGTTTAGCAAAAACCTATATTAGAGAGATGAAAAAATGTAGACATGACTCTCATTCATCCTTATATTTTTTTAGGCAAAATCCTATATTAGAGAAATCAACTCCTTTATTAATACAAAGAAATGGGTTAAGCAAAATTTATCTTAATTATAAATAAAAAATGGATTTTACTTTAGATTTAATAACACATGTTAATGATGCATTTACATGTTGGTTTCAAAAAGCATTCCCATAACAATTCTGTAGAGATTAATGAAGAGTCTGATGCAACCCAAACATCCAAAGCTTATCCTGTATGCATGCTGCACAAGTACCGAAGAAGAATATTTCGGAAGTTTCACACATGCAACAGAAATACTCTAAGTGTGAAATCTTCTGAAGCCAAGACCAATATCTTCCGAAACCAAAGATAAAGTCTTTCGAAGCCTCAGAGACAAAGTCTTCCGAAGCTTCAACCTATGAAGACAGATTTCTTCCGAAGACTTATAAGATATGCTTTATCTGATGTACTTTTCCATAAAGCTGGACACCTTTCCGCTACATCTCTGCAAGTCACCAACTTACATGAGTTAGTGAAAAGGTCCATGGTTTTGGTAACTGTACATTGAGGTCTTGAGTTTGTAACTTTCTACTTCATGTACTTTATCCTTTTTGTAATAAATAAGGATGTGAGCTATGACATATCATAGTCACAAGTCAAAAGGCAATCTGCCTTTTGACTCTACAATTGATTTTATTTGTGTCTAGTCAATTGTATCCAGCTGGCCTTCATAGTATAGCCAGCTGTAGGATGTAGTATAAGTATCTCATGTTCTTGTATCTTTTTATTATGCTTTTGTAACACTTGTAATAGAACATAGAGAAAGCAATATACTGCATTCTTGAAAACCATATACTTGTGTTCTTTGTGTTCTGTCTCTTACATTACTTGTGTTCTTAGTGTCTTTATTGTGGTTAATCCAGTTTACTGTTTGATCAAGTCTTAGTAAATCTCCTCTTTGTGTTGTTGTGTTGTAAAGTGATCCCCTCACTGATCCTGCATTTGGTATCAGAGCTTCCAGGCTCTTGATATAAGATCTCACCATCTTAAGATCCCTCACACACACAAATACTAAACTTTTCAAATGGCAGCCATTTCTAAAACTGACATGGAAACTGGAACCATGAACAAGTCCCCACTGATCACTCTTGATGAGTTTGATACCTGGTGTTTGAGAATGGAAGGTTTCATCAGGTCTCTTGATTCAAGAATGTGGGAGTCTATTGAGAATGGACCTTTCATACCTAGCACCCCCTCTGCTACTGGTGCTGGTATGATCCCCAAGGAAGTGGCTAACTAATCTGATGAAGATAAGAAGAGAGTAGAGATTGACAGAAAAGCCATGACCGCCCTCCAAACTGCTCTTCCTAACTTTGTGTACAATGGTTTCAAGAAGTGTAAAATAGCCAAGCAGCTATGGGATGCACTGAAACTGATGTATGAAGGCTCTTCTGAAGCCAAGAAGAACAAGAAAGATGCTCTGAAGCAGCAGTTTGAAAAACGTCACCTTCAAAACAGGTGAAACCATGACTCAACAGTACTTCAGGTATGTTGAGATTGTAGATACCCCAGTGGATGGAGGGGTTGCTTTTGAGAACAGAGACATTGTAAGGAAGTTCATGTCCTCACTTCCTAGGCAGTGGACACACTACTGTGTGGTGATCAAGAGAATTGAAAATCTTAAAACTCTCACTCTGACAGATTTATATGGTATTCTCAGTGGCTACCAGATGGAGATGAACATGAAAAACTCCTCTGGTAACTCCAACAATCAAATGGGTTCAGCCCTACATGTGGTTGAAAGAGATAGCATAGAACCCTAACATCATCTCATATGCTATCCTGACAACTCACCAAAAGGTCCTTTCATCACCTTCCCAAAGACACCAAAGGAGAACTACACTCAAGGAAGCTCATTCCAGGAGACAAGTTCTTCTCAAGCTTTTGTGTCTTCTGATGAAAGCTGTGGAAACTCTCTTTTCACTCTTGAAGACCTGGACTGTATCCATCCAGATGATTTGGAATACATGGAAATAGTCCAGCAGATGGCTCTTCTCACTCATAGAGCCAAGAAGTTCTACAAGAGGACTGGAAGGAAGTTTCTAAGCAATGCAACCAGTGGAAAGTTTGGCTTGGATAAAGGCAAAGTCAAGTGTTACAACTGTAACTTGATGGGCCACTTTGCAAGAGAGTGTAAGGCACCTAGAACAAATGGTGGCCAGACACAGTCCAGACCAAACTACACTGTCCAAAATGAGAAGTCAAAGCAGCAGGCTGCTATTGCTGTTGAAGAAGGAGGCTTTGACTGGAGCTTTCAGGTGGAAGATGCTTCTCCTAACCAAGCACTAATGGCAGATCATGATGAAGCCAAGGTATTGGAACATCTCTGTACTCCTGAATGCATTGCTAAAGTTAATAGATACAGGTCCTATAACTTGGAGATGAGATCTGACCTTGAGTCCTTAAATATTTTAAATCTGATTTTAGAAAGTCTGAAAATAATTATAAACTGAAGATAGAGGACTTAGAGAAAATTATTTCAGTTCTAAAACATGAACACACAGATTTTAGGACTCAAATCAAAGATCTCATAACCAAGCTAACTGAGTGCCAGGCTGAGCTTGTGATCAGCAAAGCCAGGGCAGAAAAGAGTGTTCTTGAAGAAGAGACCTTCAAGAACATGATATCCTTATCCCTGCACAACAAGTGTGCTATCAAAATAGGCAGGGACTAGGATCCAATGAGATAGCTCCTCCACACACAATCTTATCTGTAAGATCTCCTAGGTGTGGAACTTGTGAAGATGAGCTTCCTCTCATAGATCCTATAAGTGAAGAGGATGATGAAGAGATAGTGAAGAATTCCTCTGAGAAGAGTGTAGAGGATGATTCCAAGAAGGGTCACTATCCCTCTGAGGAGAAAAAGAAAACTATGATGACAAAGTCCATGAGAAAGAACTTGATCAGAAAGAGCAAAAGGAAGGCAAGGAAGGCTCAAGAGATCAAGACTACTTTTGACTCTAAGCAGAAACAAGTTTTCATCTTTGCAGGGTTTAAAGTAGTAGGGACTGAAGACATCAACCAAAACTCTTCTGCTAAGAGTTCTGGTTCATGTTCAACTCATCTCAGTAACAAGAAGAAGACTGATCTGCTATGCACTACTGTTGCATAGCCTGGACCATCAAACTCCAAGCACAGTTCTCAGCCCAAGAGGACTGTCTCAGCATTTGCAAAGATGAAGGTGGAGAAGGGATGTGATCAAAGATAGTGTTGTTCCCAGCAAAAGACTCTTGTGAAGAAGAAGATGAATTATGTCATGTGTGAAAGTACCACTCACATTGCTAAGGATTGTCCCTACAATCCTAAAGTTACTACCCATATGACCAAAACAAAGACTTCAAAGGGTCTTAAGAAGATTCAAGCTTTGGAAGGAAAAACTGTTTCCTTCGGATGCTCCAAATCTAAGAAGAAGGAAAATGGAAAATTACTCTTGGAAGAGAAGTTGGTCTCGGAAGAAAGGAGTTCCTCCGAAGCACTAAAGTCTGTAGCAGTGTCTGCAGAATCTTTCGAAGGTTCAGTCATCAAAACTTCTAAAGTTTCAAAAGGTTCCGAAGTTTTGAAGGTCAAGTCCAAGACTCCAAAGGTGATGTGGATGTCTAAGAAAGACCAAGTGACTGAGAATTCTCTATCAACAACAATTCAAGATTCTCTTAGTACAACCATAGGATCTATTACTGTTGAATTACCTTCTGTAACTGAGCCCAAGACAAGTAAGGCTTGGATTTCCAAATGTAACCAATCATTTTCTTTGTGCAGGGACAACTGAAGACAAACAAAAATGTCTGGATCATAGACAGTGGCTGTTCCAGGCACATGACAGGCAATAGGTCATTACTCTAGAACTGTGAAAGGATTGATGGAGGACCAGTTGCTTTTGGAGGAGATGAAGGTGGTTACATTTCTGGAAGGGGCAAGGTCACAAATGGTAAGCTCAACATAAAAATGGTAAACTTTGTTAAGGAGCTTGGGTACAACCTTCTGAGTGTATCCTAATTTTGTGATCAGAGTCATAACATTCTCTTTACTGAGCATGAGTGCATCGTTCTTAAGCCTGGTGTGGTCATTCCTCATGAGCATATCCTGCTTAGAGCCCCCAGGAAAGGAAACATGTACAAGATGGACTTGCAAGAAACCTCTCCCTCTGGAGAAGTTTCATGCTTTCTGTCTAAAGCAAATAGTGATGAGTATTTCCTATGGCATAAAAGAATGTGCCATGTAAACTTTAAGAACATGAATAAATTAATCAAGCATGATTTGGTAACTGGAATACCAAAGAAAGAGTTTACAAGTGATGACCACTATGTTGCATGCCTGAAAGGGAAGCAGCATAAGATATCTCACAAGCCTGAGGAAAGGAACTCCATCACTACACCCCTACACTTGTTACATATGGATCTCTTTAGCCCCACCAGTGTAATGAGTTTAGGAAGGACCTCTTACCGTTTAGTGATCACAGATGACTTTACAAGATTCACTTGGGTCTTCTTTCTTAGAACTAAGGATGAGACTCCTGAGATTCTAAAGAATTTCATCTTAAAGGTTGAGAATCAATCTGATCACAAGGTAAAATCATAAGATGTGATCAAGGAACTGAATTTAAGAACCAAATCCTTGATACATTCTATGATGAAAAGGGTATTACAAGACAATACAGTGCTCCCAGGACTCCTCAGCAGAATGGTGTTGCTGAAAGGAGAAATAGGACACTGATTGAAGCTGCAAGAACCATGTTGTCTGACTCTAAACTGCCCATCACCTTCTGGGCAGAGGCAGTCAACACTGTCTGCTATGTGCAAAACAGAGTTTTAGTAGTTAAGGCTCATGGCAAGACTTCTTATGAACTTTGGCACAAGAGGAAACCTTTCATTGGTTTTCTCAGGTCATTTGGATGTCCTTGTATCATCTTGAATACTAAAGATCAAATTGCCAAATTTGCTGAGAAATTAGATGATGTACACTTCATTGGATACTCTTCTCAAGCTAAAGCTTATAGAGTATACAATCTCAGAACCAAAATTATTGAAGAGTCAGCAAATGTGACTTTCAATGAACACACACCCAGTGTGGTTGGTTCTGGTTCTGATTGGCTATTTGATCTTCATTTAGTTACCAACTGTTTTAACAAATCTTGTGAGAATGTTTTAGGATCTACAGAAAATCTAAATACAGATGATCATGATCCAAGATGTGAGCTAAGAAGATCTTCAACTCATACATCTTTAGCTCTAGTTGGAACTACTTCTGCTAAAGAGGTTTCTATCAGCACTACAATGACAAACTCAGTTAATAATCTGGGGTGCTTTCAAATTCTAGCTCAGAGACTTCACAACCAGATAAGAACACCTCAATTATGGAAGACAACAATGGTGGTGGTGACAGTGATCAAGAATTTCTTGATGCCACTAACCACACCATAGATGACAACATCAATGATGTCACACACTGCTTGGATCAAGTTTCTCTTGATAAGTGTGCTGATATGGTGGGAGAAATATCAATGCCAGATCAAAATTTCTCAAATTTGGATCTCTCTTAACAACTTGCTGTGATTCCTCAGCTTAGGATCCACAAATCTCACCCCATCACAAATATCAAAGGAGATGTTGTCACAGGGGTAAGGACAAGAGGACAAACCCATGAAGCAAATGTTTGTCTTAACTCTTGTTTCTTATCCCAGATAGAGCCAAAGAAAGTTGATGAGGCTTCAAAGGATGGAAGTTGGGTTGAAGCTATGCAACAAGAGCTGCTTCAATTCAAAAGGCAGAAAGTTTGGAACCTTTGTCCTCTTCCTTCTGGGAAGACTACCATTGGAACCAAATGGGTGTTTAGAAATAAGAAGGTTGATAGAGGCATCATCATCAAGAACAAAGCTAGACTAGTTGTTCAAGGATACACACAAGAAGAAGGGATTGACTACACTGATGTTTTCGCTCCAGTAGCAAGATTAGAAGTTGTTAGGATATTCTTGGCATTTGCTGCATCCAAGAACTTCAACGTTTTTCATCTTGATGTGAAGTGTGCCTTTTTGTATGGAGTGATTGATGAAGAGGTATATGTCAAACAACCACCTGGTTTTGTAGATCCTGATCATTGTGATTATGTCTGCAAACTTGACAAAGCTCTTTATGGGCTGCATCAAGCACCCAAAAAGTGGTATGAGACACTGTCTGAGTATATTTGCAAACATGGATACAGGAGAGGTACTATAGATGGAACTCTCTTCATCAAAGGACATGGAAAAGACTTATTGCTAGTTCAAGTTTATGTGAATGACATCATCTTTGGTTCAACTAATCCAAGGCTCTGCAAAGACTTTGAGAAGCTGATGAGAGACAGATTTGAAATGAGTACCATGGGGGAACTCAATTTCTTTCTGGGAATTCAAGTGAAGCAAGTTGAAGATGGCATCTTCAGAAGTCAGTCAAAGTATGTTCAGGACATACTCAAGAGATTCAACATGACTGACTATAAGATTGCTAAGACTCCCATAACTAGAAACCACTCCCTTGGACATGATTTTGAGGGGGAGTGTGTAGATGAACACTTATACAGGGCTATGATTGGGTCTCTTATGTATCTTACTGCTAGCAGGCCTGATATCATGTTTGCTACATGCATCTGTGAAAGATATCAAGCCAACCCTAAGATGTCTCACCTCATCATTGTCAAAAGGATTCTAAGATACCTCAAGGGTACTTCAACACTTGGTTTATGGTATCCCAAGAATCCTGACTTTAATCTGTATGCTTATACAGATAGTGATTATGGTGGTTGCAATATGACTGAAAAGTCAACATCTGGGGGATGTTAGTTCCTTGGTGGAAGGGTTGTCTCATGGCAATGCAAGAAACAATCCTGTGTCTCTACATCAACTGCTGAAGCTGAATACATTGCTGCTGCAAACTGTTGTGCGCAAATGCTTTGGATTCAGAATCAGATGTTGGACTATGGGTTAAACTTCAAGGAGACTCCCATTCACATAGACAACAATAGTGCTATCTCAATCATAGAGAATCTTGTGCAGCATTCAAGGACCAAGCACATCAATATCAGGTATCATTTAATAAGAGATAATTATGAAAAAGGATTGATTAAACTAGTCAAAGTTCACACAGATGAACAATATGCTGATCTGTTTACAAAGGCTTTTGATGAACAGAGATTTAAATATCTAATATCAGCTATTGGGATGATTAACTTTGAGTAGGGTTTTATTAAAACTATTCTTATTATTTCTTAAAACTATGTGTGTCCTAAGTTGTCTAGTGCATCACTTTCATAAGCTCATATTTTTCTTTGGATGAAATCTTCTTTTTGAAGATTTTCCTTAGATATTTGAACATTTCTGATACTTCAAAAGTTATGCTTTTAACTTCGGAAGCAAATCATGCCTTCAAAATAAATAACTATCTATGAAATTTACTTTCGGAAGAGGCTTCAGATCTATCTTCCGAAGGTTAAATACTTGTCTTAGACACTTACTTATTTTCAAGGACCATTTACTTCTGAAGCAAAATTAACTCTCGGAAGCTTTGTGTTTTATATACAAAGAAATCAGGTTTTAATTTCTCTTCCGAAGCAAAAACTTTCAAAACTCTCAGGAAATTCTTCCGAAGTCTTTTTAGCTTCGGAAGCTTTTTAATTAAAACTTTCGAAGATAATTAACCTTCGGAAGCTTTTCGACTTCCAAGAAAACTACTTTTTGAGCAAAAGTAAGCTACTTTTTCATAGGTGGGACCGGCATCCGGATTTTAAAGTTTATCCTCTTTCATTAAACTTTATCTGAAATCCCTCTCACATATAAACCTAACGGTTTCCCCCTCTTTCTATCATCTTTTCTTTCTCCAAACCTAAAACCCCAAATTTCTCTCTAAAATTTCTTTCTTCCTTCTTTCTTCATATTTAAGCTACCTGAAAGTGGCCAACCTTGTTCACATAAATGATCCCAACTTTACAATGCAACTACATAGAGAACATAATCAGGTTGCTCTGTTAAGCTCTGAGAAAGATCCTCATTTCTCAGAGGTTTGTCGATTCTTAGCTTTATCTAACTACTTCACCTCCCTAGCCATTGATCCTCCACTCTATGAGGATCAACTGCTTGATTTCTGGAAGACTTGCCAAGAGGTCATTATAGATGGGGAGAAGGCACTGTCTGCCACAGTGCAGGGGAGAACAATCTTCATCTCTCCTGCCATCACAAATAGGCATCTTCAGCTGGATGATGAAGAAGGTGAGGTGTTCTTCCCAAATAAAGTTGTCAATCATTCCTTTGAGCAGATGGGATATGAGGGAGATTTCTTTGTAAAGACCTTTAGGAAAGGGAAGGTCTCATCCCAGTGGATTCCTGCTCCATGTGATCATCCACAGCTTATCAAACAAGCATGGTGGATAGGATCAGATTCCTGAGGATCTCTTCTTCATAATCCATGGAATGGTTCAAGGGGTCAAATTCAGGTATTCCCAGTTTGTTTATACCAATTTACTTGCAAATTTAGACTCCTTAGAATATTATATGTTTCCTAGATATGTCCAGCACATTCTTAACTGTGAACTGGGCTCACAGTTAAGGGAAACAGGTAACATTCTTAAATTGGGACAGATGAAGCCCGACATCTTTAAAATACTGAAAAAGCCCACTGTTGGCTTCTCTGGGGTAGAAACAGCCCTAGTCCCAAAAATGTTAGAGCTCATTGCTCAAGGTGACAACTTAGCAGCCTCAGCTAATGTTAAACCCACACCTCCTGCTTCCCTAACACCTAAACAGCCACAAATCACCTTAACTTACAAAAGAAAATCCAAACGAACCCCTGCTCAGACTATTCAGTATGTGGATGTCCCCATTCACTCACCCATACATGAAGAAATGGACACTAGAGCTCCCACTTCTCCTGAGGAGCAAACCACTCCCGTCTCTTCAAGGATCAGTGTTGAGGTTCCTCATGCTCAGCTTGATGAGCTCATAAGCCCAACAACCTTAAGCCATCACTCTGAGTCTTAACACTCTAGTGATCAACCTTCAGGGGACAGTTACCATCCCCAGCCTATAGATTTAAACCAACCAATTTCCAACCTTGATTTCTATACTGATGATGATCTAGGTTTTAGTGAGTATAATGAGTCTCTCTTCTTTACCCCTACTGAAAGAGAGATGAATGCTCCTGAGTCTCCTATATCTATCCCCCATCAGTCACCTACCACTGAGGTGGACACTTTTGAACCTGTTCAGGATGTCCATATGGAAGAGGCTTTCACTTCTGAAAGTGATTACATTATTAAGACCTCAACCATGGCAACTCAGCCCACTGTCATCTCAACTGAGACTGTCAGTGAGCAGAGAAAATCCAGTAGCCAAGAACTTAAAGCTGGTAATGAGAGAAAGGACTCTGGTCCAATCTTCTCCACCCCCAGTGATTCTTCTGATGAAGATGAGGGGGATCTGAGACTAAAAGTGCAAAAACTATCCAAAACATGCACCTATTTAGTCTTAAAGGTTAGTCACCTTGAATCTCAAGTGACTACCTTGCATAACAGGATCAATGATCAGCAACTTGAGATTTCTTATCTCAAGGAGAAACTAGTTGGGAGACCTTTAAGAAGAGCTCAACCAAGAACACAAGAACCTGTGGATATGATTGACCTAACCTCTAGCTCACCTATGCAAGTGGGTGATGCTACCAAAAAAGGGGAGAAAGTCATTACAGCTGCAGAACCTGGGAGTTCTTCAGAAAGAATGGACATTGAGGACTCACCATCCTCACTTGCAATTGGGCATTCTCAACAACCTCCTCAAATTCACATTGATGTGGAATACACAGACTCCTTCATACAGAGTCTGTTTGAGGAAGGGATACCAAGGGCTATATCATCTCCACCATCTTCAAATCACATCATTGGGTGGAGGTATGACAACATCAGGAGAGCCCTAATCATCATGAGAGTTCAAGGGCAGCAAGAAATTCTAAATTTTCAAACCTTGGACTACTATGAAGGTCTAGATCTAGTCAACATGCCACTTATCAATCCAAGCCAATCAAGACAAGCTGATAGGTTGGTACAAAGACTTCAAGACCTGATCACTGCAGCGTTCACCTTTAGAAGGAGGCTCAGGCAATCAGGCAATGTCATTGGTCAACTGGATGTTGAGGCAGACCCTAAGATTAGCTTCATAGGGGAAACCTTGACTGAAGGCCCAGTGACAGAACCTGAAAGTCCAGTCTCATCACCAACAACTGCTGTAGAGATTAATGCAGTTTTTGAGACACCTGCTGGTGAAGGTGATTCTCAACCTCTCTCTGGCCAGAGCTCAGAAGCTGCATCAAGCAATGAAGACCAAAGCTCTCTCCACCCTGAGTCACAAAGATCTGTGAGTGACAAAGGGAAAAGAAAGATGACATCCGAGGAGATCGAGGAGGAGGAGAGAGAGAGGAAAAGGAAGCTAAGGGGAGAAGGTTCCTCTTCTGGGTCTACTAGACTCATGGAGACTGCATTTAGGGCTGCCCCCAAACCAGACACTCAGAATGATGAATTAAAGGCAGTCAGGATAAACTACTTACAGACAAGGAACCATGACATTGACAATGTCATCTCTCTTCCCTTAGAAGAGTTAAATGAACTGGTTGACCTAGAAAGGTCAAGGGAGAAGAAGGAGGCAGAAGATGCAGAGCTTCTAGTATAGATCAAAGAAGAGAGAAGAAAGAAAAGGTTTTACAAGCATGTGCCTGCTCTCTCCCCAGTTCAAGAAAGTCCTGCACAAGAGGATGTGGTTCGATAAGAACCTCAAGTAGATAAAGAAGAAGATAGGATTAAGATGATCAACTACTTGAGTGCCACAAGCCTCTATCAGGCAGAAGCACTTCTTCCCTTGTCTTATGACTATGTTGAGTTTGAGTATCTCAAACAACTTGAACTTGAGATAGTTAAGGAAAGAAAGACAACCAAAAGAAAGCTAAGGGAAGAAGTTACTAAATCAAGAGCCATCATTCAGAAGAGTATGAAGAAATCTGTTGAGAGGCAAAGGATGATGAGCGTCTTGAAGCTGTATGGATTCTCCAGAAGGAGACTTGGCCCCATGTCTGTATCCGCTATGGATGAGCATATTAGGGTGATCAAGCAGAAGATCAAAAGTGGAGAGATCATTGACTTACACTCCACTCCAAGTCAGGCTCCACCTGAAGTGGAGGTTAAAGTTGAACAACCAGAGACAACACAACCTGGACCTCCTGCTGATACTCAGCAAGCTTCATCTTCTGATCCACAGCAGGGTCAACCTCCCTCTCCTTCTGAGCCTGAGAGAGAGAGGAAGTCCCAACTGAGAAAGACAACAGAGATCAATCTGGTACTGCAGGCCAGTCTACTCAGTTAAAAAGCATAAAGAGAATGAAAAGGATGGCTTCTAAACCAAAGTCAAAGAAGAAGAAGTCTGCACCCTCTTCTAAACCCCAGGATGAGTAAGAACATCCTGAGGATGTGCAGCCAGAGGATGCTCAATCAACTCCAATTCAGTAGCTCCTCTAGCATCAGGAAGACCCATCTTGTCCTGGACATACACCATAAATCCAGAAAGATGACATGTCATTAGAGAACAAGGAATTAAAGACATCTACACTTGGCAAGACATGTTCCAGTTGCCTCTGTATGATCTCTTTGATATGAGAAGATATTTTGACAGTTTGAAGAATCCTGATCATCTCATGAAGAAAAGGATGGCTATCATTCTAATGAAGACTGTTGATATCTGAAGTCTACTTAGTGTTTTGGTAGCATCAGCCTAGGAGGAATTTGTAGAGATTAATGAAGAGGCTAATGCAACCAAACATCCAAAGCTTATCATGTATGCATGCTGCACAAGTACTGAAGAAGAATGCTTCGGAAGTTTCACACTTGCAACAGAAATACTCTAAGTGTGAAATCTTCCGAAGCCAAGACCAACATCATCTTCCGAAGCCAAAGATGAAGTCTTCCGAAGCCTCAGAGACAAAGTCTTCCGAAGCTTCAACCTATGAAGACAGATTTCTTCCAAAGACTTTTAAGATTTGCTTTATCTTATGTACTTTTCCATAAAGCTGGACACCTTTCCGTTGCATCTCCGCAAGTCACCAACTTACATGAGTTGATGAAAAGGTCCATGCTTTTGGTAACTGTACATTGAGGTCTTGAGTCTGTAACTTTCTACTTTATGTACTTTATCCTTTTTGTAATAGATAAGGATGTGAGCTATGACATGTCATAGTCACAAGTCAAAAGGCAATCTGCCTTTGACTCTACAATTGATTTTGTTTGTGTCTAGTCAATTGTATCCAACTGGCTTTCATAGTATAGCCAGCTGTAGGATGTAGTATAAGTATCTCATGTTCTTGTATCTTTTTATTATGTTTTTGTAACACTTGTAATAGAACATAGAGAAAACAATATATTGCATTCTTGAAAACCATATACTTGTGTTCTTTGTGTTCTGTCTCTTACATTACTTGTGTTCTTAGTGTCTTTATTGTGGTTAATCAAGTTTACTGTTTGATCAAGTCTTGATAAATCTCCTTTTTGTGTTGTTGTGTTGTAAAGTGATCCCTTCACCGATCCTGCAATTTCCCACTTAAAATATCATTACATTTTCTATATTATCATCAAAATTTTACGTTTATTTTTGGCAATCAAACAATCTAATATGATAGATTGTTTATTTTTTCATATCGTTTGATTAAATTTAATAAGTTACATAATTAAAGAGTTTATTTATTTATAGACGTCATAGCTTTTGACATGGTCCGAAAATTTTCAAAAGTTCTTCGATTTTAAACGGTTATAATTCTTTAAAAGGTTATTAAAATTCCTTACGATTTTATTGGAAATTGTAAGTTCTAAAAAAAGCTACATATATACCAAGCTCTTAAAAAAGTATACATAAAATATTAAAAGGGTAAATGCGATTTTATATAAATTTAAGATTTCTAACATATGCTATTCTTACAACCTAAATTTGTATGATAATACAACCACATATTTCCAATTAGGGGTGTGCAAGAAAACCGAAAACTGATCCGTATTTGTAACTCGGAAAAACCGAACCGAATTATAAATTCGGTTTTCGGTTAGGTGTAAATTTTGAATTTTGTTTGTTCGGTTTTACCAATTATAAATTCGGTTTTCGGTTCGGTGTAAATTTTGAATTTTGTTTGTTCGGTTTTACCAATTTAACCGAATTCAATATGTATACTTTATTTATTTTTTTATAATTGTAAGTTTATCTCAAAATTTTAAGGCCTAAATTTTCAAAGTGTTTTATTTAAACAAAATAACTTCGAATTTATATGCTAACCCAACTCCAATTACAAAAATTAAGTGTAAAATCTTATTTTTTAAAGAGTCAAAGTCGACTATTTATATTTTTAGGAAACGGGGTTGTTAACAATTCAAAAGTTTAGTTATTTGATATATATTTTTGACGAAATATATATGAAGAGTGATTCTCGTACAAACGATCTAAAGTTAACAACGTTTTAAAAAATAAACAAACGGCGAATTCGGTTTTTTTTCGGTTTTTAAACAAAACCGAACCAAATTGAATTAGCCATATTCCCAATTTAGTTCGGTTCGGTTATTGGTTATGCTTGAAAATTTTTTAAAAACGAATAAATCGAACAAACAGATAACTGAACCGATGAACACCCCTATTTCCAATACATCAATTCAATGAACCATGCCTAAAGGCTTAACTAAAGTCGAATCATACATCCATCCGTCAAAAAAGCTTATGATGTGCCTATGCAACGTTCACAACTTTAACCATCATTGTACCTGAGGGCATCTGTAATAACTTAGCGGGTCTAAACAAAAAATGTCAATACCTACACCTTTTAAACAACACTTGTGATTGCAAGCACACTACGAAAAAAAATACTCACAAAACCTACCAACTATTACCCCTACATTCGTTAGTGCACTAAAATAGGTTGCTCACGCCTCACGAAGGGACGACGGACCTGAGACGTGTTCGTCACGTCTCACGGCCGGTAACACACTCAAACCTCCACCACGGATGTGTTAATGATGCTCTAAGATCTAAATTGTGTGTTTCCAGAATATTCTTCTCTCCAATCTAAAGTGCACTACTAGAAAACCCTAATTCAGTAATTTTACAACACTTGTCAAGTAGACATGAAGAGAGAGAAAAGGTGTTAAGTGTTAACTGTCCATCTTTCATTTTGGTCCCATTTAGATCCCCTAGAACAAAGCCAAAACAAAACTTCTAAATCGAAATATAATGAAAAAGAAAACATATAACACTTGTTATCTTTCTTCCATCTCTCGAGGGTTCTCTTTCTTGGAGCCTCTGTATAATACACTCAAACCCTAACCTTTAATCCTTATCATTTAGATCCATCTAATTTCTTGTTTCCCCCCCTCAAAATAATCATTCTTTAAACATCATATCACAATCTTTCATCTTGTTCAACAACACCAAAGTGGGTGTTCTTCAAGATTCAAGAACACCCATGGCTTCATCATCAGTTTGCAATAGAAACCCATCATTTGCATTCAATCCACTTGTCAAAAATCCTGCAAATTACCAGTCTTTATTCAAATCCAACACACCCCTCCATTTCACTTCTGTCCAGCAGAGAAAACCCATGAGAATCTTGAAATCCCCAAATTGCAGGAACCCTAGAAACCCTAGAACAGATATGGTTGACCCTGTTGTTTTCTATCTGAACAAGGTCAAGAAAACAGAGAATGAAAAGAAAGATAGAAGCTTTAGTGGGATTCAAGATTTGTTGAATCTTTGTGGGTTTGGGTATTGGGTTCAAGGATTTAGATGTTTTCCATGGCTAGCACTGAATTTCCATATGGCTAATAGTATGAATATGAATCCTTCAACATTACAGTTGGTGCAGAATTCTGCTAATCTTCCAATGGTGGCAAAGCCCCTTTATGGAATATTGTCAGATGCTCTATTCATTGGTGGTTCACATAGGTTGCCTTATATTTCCATTGGAGGTTAGCTGTTATTCTGTTCATATGTTCATTAGATTGATGCTATTGTGTATGTGTGTGTGTGTGATTGTGTGTCATCAGGTAGTTAACATTGCTAATTTTCACCTAATTATATGGGGTAGGTTAATAATTTTGAGTTCATTCTTCATATGATGCATAAAACTTTATGACTTATTGGGCAATAATTGCAGTTTCTTTGAATATTCTTTCTCAGAAAGTTATTCCAAACTTACATCTGTTGTGAAAAAGAGTGGAATAAACATAAATCTTATATAATTTGGCCAAAAAGCTGCCAACTGATATAACCTTTTGAAGTTTAGCATATTTAACATAAATCTTGTGTATTCTTGAATTTTTCATAAATGCATTGATGAATTATACTACAACCCAGTTATGTATTTCTATGGCATCTGTTTGGCAAATTGAGTTAGAGGTGTGAAAATATGTGGTTGTATAGAATTGGGTAACGGGTCAAAATGGGTAATCTGTAAGGGATGTTGAAATGGGCCATCGGGTTGGGCCAACCCACCCGCTAACATTTTATCGGGTCTTATGAATCATTATATTTTTGTTAAGAGGTATAAAATTAACCTTTTTCTAATTAAGCAATTTTAAGAGGTTTTTATATGATTGAATGCTCTATGGATTACTTTCGGCCTGTTCCGTTACTTTTAGTTGATCCTCCAGATTAAACGCATTTGACCCGTTAAAGATAAAGCATAATCTAGATTGACCGGTTTATGGGTAAATGAGTTAAAATTGCTACCTCTTATTTTGCTTATACATATTATATTTTGGAAAATGAATGACATAAGCTTATGGATTGCCTATAGATTTAAAGTGATTGTTATCAATCTTTTCAGTTGTGCTGCAGATATTATCATGGGGTTCTGTGGCATTGATCCCTCCTGCAAGTAAAGCACTACCGGTTCTCATGACGTGTGTTCTTCTCGGTAATCTTGGAGCATCGATTACGGAAGTTGCAAAAGACGCACTCGTTGCAGAATACGGTCAGAAAAACAAAATAAATGGTCTTCAATCCTATGCATTCATGGCTTTAGCTGCAGGTGGAGTTCTAGGCAACTGTTTAGGCGGTTTTCTTCTACTAAAAACACAAAAACCGAAATTCATGTTCTTGATCTTCGCATCATTACTCTCGTTGCAACTTTTGTTATCTTTAACAGCAAAAGAAGCATCATTTAACTTGCCCCGATCTCCCAATCATCATGAATCGATCTCATCAAGCATCAATAAACAGTTTTCTGACCTCATTTTGGCGATCAAGAACGATGGTGTTCTTAAGTCACTTTCATGGGCTGTAGCTTCTTATTCCATGGTACCAATCTTATCCGGATCTTTATTCTGTTACCAAACACAAATCTTGAATCTTGATCCGTTTGTTATCGGGATGTCAAAAGTTATCGGTCAGTTACTTCTGTTAGCTGTAACCATCCTCTACAACCGCTACTTTAAAACAATCTCCTTGAGGAAACTAATCGGGACAGTTCAGATCGTATACGCGTGTTCTCTACTTCTTGATCTTGTTCTTGTGAAGCAAATAAACCTCAAACTTGGAATCCCAAACAATATCTTTGTGGTATGCATTTCGGGTATTGCAGAAATAATCAATCAGTTCAAGATTCTACCTTTTCAAGTGCTTTTTGCAAGTTTAGCCCCTCCAGGCTGCGAAGGATCGCTGATGTCGTTCTTAGCATCAGCCCTTTGTTTATCCTCGATCTGTAGCGGGTTTTTGGGTGTTGGAATGGCGTCGTTTCTTGGAATATCATCGGTTGATTATTCAAACCTTCCTGCAGGAATTGTTATACAATCTTTAGCAGCATTGGTGCCGGTTTGTTGGATTCATAATGTACCCGCCTCACTACCTTCAGATGAAAAGGAGAAGAAGACGGGTTTGAGTAAAAAGAGGCGAAAGACCCGAAGAGTTGGGAGAGTCGTGTTTAATATGGTTTTTGTTTATCGAAGAGAACGAGAATCCGAGGCGCAGAGGTAAAGATTTACAGATCAAGAAATCTTTAAATTCATCAAAGCTTAGATAGGTTGATTTTTTAACTTGTGTACAGTTAGCATACATGTTAAAAATGTCATATTTTTTCCCTCTGATGATGAATCTTGATAAGCAAATATGTTTCTTTCATCATTCTTACCTGCTGCAATATCAACTCTATAAGTCATCTAAAGATTAGAAAGTTGGGGAGAGGCCTCATATCTTTTAGACCTCACACAAGTCATAATCATATGTAACACGTTAACTGTTCGGTCTGAAGCTCACTATATGTCACTAGTAAGTAGCATTTAGATTGTTCATCGACGTTGTTAGGCATTATTTGTCGACCATTGTTAGCCGTCGTCGGCCGGATATTGGTGTTCAAGTGCTTCATACTTGCTACTCTTGACTCTTGGTTGCATGCTTCGAATCTTGATTTCATTGTTACCAATGTCTTTTTATTACTCAAATTGGATTCGGAGATCTACCTCGATTCATTTTGTAGCCAAAGAAATGTTAAAAATACAAGTCATATTAGGTCATGGGGAGTCATTTTATTGTTAAGGATACGTGTATGACGACTGACATATTAATGTGTGTTTTAATGTGTTAGTGAGTTCAAATTGCACTTACATATATATCTTTTTAAACTTGTAAAATTATATATTTCTTCATATCATGTTTAAAAGACATTGTACTTATGCATTGACAATTTGTGTTATGAAAAAAATGTAATTTTTCAGGTGTAGAGAAAAATATACGTACTTCTTCTATTAAAATATGTATAAAAATATTTTGTTGTTTAATTGCACGCTTGTGATAATTGGGAGATTAATGGGTCTCGTCATGAATTAGTGGTTGGTTTTGGTCATGACGACTCATTCTGGCATTGAGTTGGCATTGAGTTGTGTTTGATAAACTTTATTTTGATAAATTGTACATTGATAAAATACGATACATTTTTTAATATTACATTGGTAAAATACATTACATATATAGACAATACTGATAAACGTACATGTATTCTTTTTCTAGTCACTGGTGTGTATGATGACTAGAATGCTAATCCTAACAAGTCCAACATTTGAGAACCCAACCTCTTATATAATTTTATAGTATTCTATGACCATCAACGCTATTGAAGCTCCATGACATTCATAGCGAGATACATATATATATGCATATTTCAGACACCTATCAGATCGACAATTCCATTCGTTATCATAAGTACTGAATTATATTTACCGCAGAATGTATTCATGAAGACGTGTCCAAACTCCACCATCTGCATTTCCTAACCTAACATATGCATCTAGAGACGAACAAGTTGCCATATGCATTTCCAAACTTGGTGTTATATGAAAAATTAGAGCTAGAAAGAAACTGATGCAAATAATGCGCACTTCTTCTCAACTAATCAATAGTCTAGACCAACAAGCGTGAGCATTCTTAGATCAAGTTTGGCGGATTTTAATTTCGAAACCATCAATTCCAACGTCCAAGAATCACATCCCTCACACGCAACCATCGTTGAAACTCAAAGGTGTCGACACTCATGGTAAGCTTCTGATAACTATACATAAAAAATGCTACCGAATAATCAACGACATATATTCACATAAAAACTTCACACTTGCACCGTCTAAAAAGTGTGAAATCATATCCATAACATTATCCATGGCAAACCAAAGAAAAACTTTTCCACATGATGATTTATATGTAATTTCTAGAGCCCCATTTAGCCCAATAAAAGTTTCAAAATATTTTATAGCCCAACCGTCCCTATTGTTTTACACTACTTTTAAGTTTTACCAACCTAGAGATGGTAGCAATCGAGTGTCACGCATAAACTATGAAAGTAAACTTTTTTATTTTAAACTTTTAACATTTATTATTGTTTATAAATTTTAGAGTAAATTATAAATTGTGTTTTTTATTAATACATATAATATATCATATGTTTTTTAGTTGTAATAATACAATTTGCACATTTATCGTCTTTTACCCAAACCTTCATCCAAATTTAAAATTAAGTAAGACATGTGTCTCTCACATGATAGGTATTTAGGTATTTTACATGCCTACAATGAGTCAAATATATTTTTACGTCGCCTTCACGTTAAGGTGTTCACAGTAGGGTATCTAAATTTTTTGAATAGTATAAATCACTATACATATTCGTATTTACATCTGAATTTTAGACATCTAAAATTTTGATACCCAAAAATTCAGATAGTGATACGGATAGTGATTCGAGTATCCGAACTTCTTTTTTTTGCAATAACTAGATATATGTTATTATAAAAATAATGTGAACACAACATGCATTAAAAAAATCTCAATATACACTAACAAGTCCCAAAAAAACGTTTAACACTTTAGAAAATTGACAATTTTTTTAAGTTTTCGAATAATAGGATATTCTAATATCCAAAATTTCTCAAAATAAAAATATCCGAATTTTTGGATATCCAAAATGCAGATATCCTAACTATAGGATATATGAATTACGGATATGCAGAACCATATCTAGTACGACAATCATAATTTAAATCATTTTTCCTTTACATTATATGAGATACTTTTTAAATTAGACGAACTCAACAAAAATAAAGCAACTACATTAGCAA
This sequence comes from Flaveria trinervia, assembly GCA_025506515.1. Taxonomy (NCBI): domain Eukaryota; kingdom Viridiplantae; phylum Streptophyta; class Magnoliopsida; order Asterales; family Asteraceae; genus Flaveria; species Flaveria trinervia. The sequence goes on along the minus strand of CM046442.1, from coordinate 119,026,647 downwards.
TTACAAACCTAGGTAATTGCTTATGTTATACTAATTTGCTTATGTAATCAATATTTAAATGATAGTGATATTAAATTGTATTTCAATTAGATTTAATCTGACAGAAAAAATGAAAGACGATGGATTTAGTGATGTTAAGTTTTGATTTAATTCAGTTGAATTCGAGTAATGAGGAAGACGTTGGATTAAGTGATGGCACAAGTTAACATTCGTAATTGCAATTGTTCTCGTCACTCTAACTATAGAATCCACATTGACGTTGGAGCATCGATCTCGCTTCTAGCTTCTTGTGTAGAGGGCATAAGAGTTAAATAATTTATTAAAGTCTCAATTACTTAATGTTTTATTTATTACAAATTGTCAAATTAAATACATGTTCTTACATGAAGGGCACATTCATGAGTTAAATGTGATTTAGATGGAAGTTAGTGTAAAGAACGATATATATGCAACTTTTATAAAAAAGGACATATAGTGTAATTATTGAAGCTAAAGGACACACGGTGTAATTTCATGTATTAATAAAGGACACAGTTTGTAATTTACTTTAAATTTATTTTTTATTTTACGATTTAGATTTTGTAAGTTACAAGCCGTAATATACGTGTGTGGTTCAATGTTTTCACGTCTATTTTTTCTGTTTAACTGTGCTGACACAACGCACGTGTCCTAGGTGCACTTAGTTTTCACTCTGGTTAACTAGTTAGAGTTTTCAGGTTTGATTGTCTTGGTTTCCGGTTGTATTTCCGATGGCACGACAATTAACCTTTTGGGGTTTTATGATCGGCTATTGTTTTTTGTGTTATCTCCGATTGAACTTTCGTTGAGCTTTTTTGGCGTTGGTGGTCACTGATGGCGGTGATATTCGTACTACTTGTCATGGTTTTATGCCCCCGCGGGGGATTAATACTAGTTGAATATATTTGTAAAATAAAATTTATATCATCATAGTTTGACCAATTTATGAACAAAAAGTTATTATTAAAAAAAATTCAAAATCACATGCATTTAAAGAAGTTTAGAGACATTAATATACAATAATTAGTTTAGTGAAGTTTTCATGCATTTTTACAATTTTAAAGACTTTAGTATTAAAATTACGTTGATGAACTTCTGTTTGAGACTTAAAACTAAGTTAACTCTTTTTATAAATAAAAGATTTTAAATGTATGTAAAGTTGGATTTGTATATAACAAACACGAGTAGTCAGTAACATATCATGGTAATTTATATAGGTATATCGTATATGGTTATCTCATATATATATATATATATATATATATATATATATATATATTATATAATATATATATATATATATTATATATATATATATATATATATATTATATATATATATATATATATGAAAAACAAAGCTGGCTAACACCAATGAAAAAGTCAAAATATATAGTAGTCAACGGTTCCTTTGTGAAATTTTGATATGTCGACTGTCAAGATAATGTAATTAAATATTCTAATATTTAATATTAAATATGGGTAATTATAGAATGTGATGTTGTCATCATCTTTTATTTTTTTATATTTAGGAATTTCATAATTTGCAAGCATCACTACCTCACTACCACGGAGGAGATGGTGAATGGGTAGGCAAACAAAAAAAGTAGTCAAAGTCAACATTTCAAAGAGGGTCAATTTCTGATCAGTGAGGCTCTTTTTTAATCGTATATTAATCGAATAATAAGTAAAGATGATTACGTATTTATAATTTCATTGTTACCTGCTTAATTATCGTTTTTGCCAAAGTGGTTGTGGGTTAATATTATCTTTTTTTTAACGATAAATTTTTACTCTCGAATACCACCTAATTATAGCAGTATTGGTAAATGCTTTCTCGAATACCACATAATTATAGCAGTATTGGTAAATGCTTTCACAAACATAATGTGAGTTTCAATTTTTACAAGTGCAATTTTATGTGAAAATAAAAGAATTTACATACGTGTTCAAAAAATATCGCCTAATCAACTTACACCGTACAAGGATTTGAATCAACATTACTTTTATGAATAATCACCGTTTGCCAATCTCACCAGACTATTAAACCATTGGTAACTTAATAGTATTTGATGCGTAAATACTAAATAGTATGGCTCTTCTCTATGAGATTGAGCATTCAGGTTAATGGTAAACTATGATGTAGGTTAATCTTTTTAAAAGTCAATGTATACAAGATGTTTTAAGAAGTAAAAATGTATATGTGTGTATAGTTTTTATTTTGAACGACTAGATGTAACCTTACCTATCCTACGCCACCTAATCTACTCTATAACTAACTAGTTTTAGTAAACCCGTGTATTACACGGGCTGAATAAATAAAATATTATATAATAAATTTATTAATTACAAAATGATATGATATGACTAAAATTACGTATGAGAAATAAATAAATAATAAGACAGTGATATCAATTTTTTAAAGTTTTATTTTTAATTTTTTAAAAAAATTAACATATTGTTCTAAATCAAACCATATAAAAATGTCAATTTTAAAAATTTTCTTATTACAACTCCAAATTTTAATTATTTTTCTAAAAATGACTTTATTAAAAATATCAATTTATTTAGAAATAAATTTAATAAATGGATTTATTTTTTAATTTATTAATATTAAAAAGTATTAAAATAATATTGTTAATAATTAAGGTAAATATTTAATAGGAGAGAGAGCCGGGAAAATTTTGATAAGAATGATTATGATGCTGACGTATACCCTTTTATTAAAATAAGAAGATATACATAAACTAATTAGGTAAGTAACGACCTCAATGAAAGATTTAACACTCTAGTTTCAAATTAATTTATCATTGGACTCAACTTGTTAACCATATAGGTGTGTGCATAATGTAAATATTTATATACATATAAATTAAACCGTCAAACATTCGCTAATATCTTTAAGAAAAATAATAAAACAAAAAGATGTTACTAATATGGTTTTATTGTTTGCTTTTTTTTTATTTTGTAGGTGGAACTGAATAATGTTTTTATTATAATGTCAAAAATTATATTTACATTTAACTAAAAATCTAATTATTCCACATATTTAATTTTTTAAAGCGGCACTTTGTAGTAATAATATTTTAAATGTTAAGTAGAGATACATAAAACCTTTTTTTTTCTTTTAAAGTCTCTAATCTTGTATAATTTGTTTAAAAATGTTGAAAATTTTTAATTTAAACAAGACAAATGCAACATATATGAATCATGGTTACTGTTTAATGATTATTTTTTTTATTAACCTGAAATAAACGGTAATAATGAAGAAAAAATTTCACTAAATAACCAAATTTCATAATTGTTTAATTCAAGTCAAACTGAAAAAAAAAATATTTAGTAACCAATATTATTACATGTTTCAGTTGTTTTACTTCAATATATTCTAAAATCTAACATTTATGAAAAGATTATATAATCAGAACACCAAATGAAGTTTAGTGAATTTAGAAGGAATTTTTTTAATGACTGATAAAATTTTTCTAATTACTATTAAGTAATTTTTAATTTTGACGAAAAAAAGTGTCGCAATAAACCATCATGGTTAAATTATTAAATGCTTACATCATGATATTACTTTCCCATTTCTCTTCCTAAGGATTGATAATTTATTTAGTTAATACAAATAAGATAAAATGCTAGGATCATTATGATCATAAATGTAGAAATACTATTCTTTTAAGTATATAATTAAAAACATGTGAGCATATAATAGTGTTGTTATCTTAATCTATTAATCATCAATTGAATTCTTAGCTGCCATAATCAAAAGAATTTCGTTTATATAAATGATATCACAAACAATACACAACACAAACATATATATGTTATTTATATTATTGGGACACAATTTCAACAATTAAGAACTTAAAAGGGTTAAAAATGTAAGAAATCAATGATATACATTTCTCACTTCACTTTAATACCTGCCTTGATAGGGAATTTGTCAAAGTAAAACCCAAATGATTCAACACATTCATTGAGTGATTATGCTTCCAAATTGCCTACCTAAAGTCTTGATAATATCCAAAAACCCGGTACTCTTTTTGGTCGGCTTTTGCCTACGTATTATAGCGTATTTAGGGTGTTTATGAACGTAGATGGTTTAAGTGCCATTTGAACAAGCAAAATGGATATAAGATGTGTGCAAGGGGGCCGGGGGCGAAAATAATTATTTTTATAGGGGCCGAATTTGATATTTATATAAAAATTTACACTTATCGGGTCAAAAAATTACACTATCGGACTAAAATTTAACACTATGGACGAAAAAATAAACGCCCCCTCCGGCCCCTATAATGCTCCGCCATTATTTAGGAAGGAACCGCAGTGGAATGTCGGGAGCCACGAAGAAAGAGAGGGATATTGATATAGAGTTTGTAACGTTTAATTCACTTTAGCTTTTAAACGTTTGTTGTATATTACTTTTTGAAGGTCACAAGTTTAAAAATGGATAAAACCAGTATGTGTGTCACGCACGATGCAACAACAAACATGCATATGATGAAATAAAAATGTTTATTTATAAAAATGAATATGACAAAATAATAAAGGTTATTTACTATAGTTTTTAGTTTATTTACTAAAAGTCATTATGTAAATAAAAGATAAAGTCCTAATATTCTCAAAAAATATAAGAACATGTGTTTACTATGGCGTTAACAATACTGGCTCCTAAAAGGTAGTAAAGATTTTTGTTAACATAAAAATATATTTTTTGTTGTTGATGCGCTTCAAATTATACATATAAAACCTAGCGATTTTAGTATCAAATATTTCTAAAAGTCTTGCTAAAAAGTAATGATTTGATGCCTAAATTCTTTGAATTGTGTTTTCAAGCTTGAAAAGACTAAGGGGCTGTTTGATTGCTCTTACTCGGTCAGAAGGTGATAACCGGGTAAGAGCTTGTTTCAAAACTGACCCGGTAAGAGGGAAAATAGGCATGGGTCAGTGGCGTCGGACCGGGTCAGACGCAAAAATATGATAATCAAACACGCTGACCGGCCAAAATGTCTGACCGGGTCAGTGGGTCAGACATTTTGACCGGGTCAGAAGCAAATCAAACACCCCCTAAGATGGACCAAAGGAACTTAAACAAGAAGAAAAATAAGCTTTAGAGGCCAAGCATGGGTCATGCCCTATGAGGCACGCCCTCGTGCGTAACCTCAAACACCCCCCACCCCCCCACCCCGTTGTCAAATCTGGCACATCCTCAAGTTCGCCTGTCAGATAGGACAAAAGTACTATTTCCCGTTGGGTAGGCATGGGACCGTGCTTTGAGAGACATGGGGTCGTGCCCCACCCTAACATAGGGGCGTACCCCATCAAGCACGGGGTCATGCCTCCACAATCTGATGCTCGTACAAGCTAATCAACTTTTATGTATGTTGCATTAACATGGAGTTGTGCTAGGAGGCACGAGGCCATGCTCGACATTTCAGAAAGCTTATAAATAGCATCTCATTTGAAACCTTTGAAAGAAATTTTGGAAGGTGAAATGCTGGTGATTTGGTCTCAGAAATCCAACATTTGAAGCCTTTTAGAAAGCTTGGGAGGTCCATTCAACACTTAGGAGAGTCTTAAGATCGTTTAACATCATCCATATTGGATCATCTGTTTGATTGTTCTAACTTACCGATTATTTCTTTACTATCTTATATATATGTTCATGATCAAGCTTATTATAAGCTAAACTTTTAATATCATTCTAATTAGATGAAACTTTATATAATTTGTGATAAACTAATTGTGTGGTTTATACTACGTTAATATTATGGTAATTTTGGGTAACCTTTTAATAGGCATTTGTATTTGAATGGAAAGCTATAAACGTGTGATTTGTAATTATGAATGTTAAAAAATGTTTAAAAAAACTTTAAGAACTAACTTTTATTCATAAAATCCGTCTTCATAGTAAACTTCGTGACTAATAAACTAGAAATGCTTATTAGAAATTATATCAAATTAACTTTTTAATATTTTATGGGTTCCATTTTACTTTGCCTGATAAATAGACAGTAACCGTTATGGTTTTTTTAAAATTAATGATATGTTAAAAGAAACTTGATCAACTTTTTTTCTAACATTAAGTTATTTTTTAAAAATAATATATTAAAAAGAAACTTGATCAACTTTTTTTCTAACATTAAGTTATTTTTTAAAAATAATATATTAAAAAGATGCATAACTATTACCCACTTTATTAGGGGCTCGATTGTTGCCTTATAAGTTATTCATTGCAGTTTTTCTTGTCACTACTGAGCTGATTTATGATAACTCCTCCCCGTCTCACATTTATAAACATTAATATAGTTACATTGAGGTTATATATGCCCAATCGAGTCTATACAAACAAGTGTTGATCATTGGAATCAAAGTTCAAGTTTATTATGTTATATATCATTGTGATTCAATGTTGTGTTCATAATGTGTTCATAAGAATCTTGGGCGACGTACGCCTACGTGTCATGATGATATTTTATACAACTTATGCAATTTGATACGTTTGCAATTTTAATATAATGAGTTTTGTTATTCAAATTGATCCTATGAAGATAGTTCATAGTTGACAAACAGAACTCACATAAACAATATTACTAAAACGTCAAAAAAAACATTCATTACATCATATTAACAATTATGAGATGTAGTTTGACCCGCTAGAAAATGCAAGCCATAATCCACAAAGATAACTTGTAGTTTGGCCCATGCAATCCGCATCTAACCTATTATAATATGATAAGAAAAAAAGTCAAAGCTACAAATTCATCGATTAATAACGAAATGCAACCTGTTATTTCAAATGTCATAAATTACAAGCTATAATTAGCAAAAAGTAACGTATAATATCATTTTACAAAAGGTTACATGTAACCAAGAAGTACAACCTACTATTTCTAATTTGTTAGCAAAACTTATATGTACATGTAGAGGTGGCCAAAAAAACCGGTTCGGGAATCGGTTCGGCCAAAAAAACCGGAATCGGTTTGAGGCCCAAACCGGTTTCAAACCGGTTTGGCCCAAACCGGTTTCAAACCGGGCCCGTACCGCCGGTTCTTGACCGGTTTAACACTTCCACGTTCCAAACCGGTTTCAAACCGAATCGGTTTTCAAACCGGTTCCAAACCGGTCCCAAACCGGTCACCCAAACCGGTTTTCAAACCGTCACCCAAACCGGTCACCCAAACGGTTTTCAAACCGGTCACCCAAACCGGTTTTCAAACCGGTTACCGTTACCAACGGCTATATAGCCGTTTTTTGCAATTTTTGACCGTTTTTTTGATGTTTTTTTACCATTATACCCCCACTAGGTTACTATATATATGTATTTGATGTTTTGGTTGAATCACAACAACTTATAACACTCTCTACTCTCAAAAATCTCAAAAACGCTCTCAAAAACGCTCTCCACAAATACTTTCGTTTAAAACGCTCTCACAAAAATCTCTGAAATGGCTTCAACAAGTGCTCAATCATCCGTTGGTTGTGAAGCGTCTTCAAGCAACGTGGTGATAGCAATCCTTCCTACGAATAGGAACCCCGAAGTATGGTGCAATTACGATTTATGTCAAATGGCTAGCGGTCCAAACAAGGCTCGTTGCAAGTTTTGTCATAAGTTTTTCAAAAAAGATGCAAACACAACGTTGAAAAACCATATTGCAAATAAATATTGTAGAGCGTTAAAAGGTGAACCTTCTCAAGGTCAAGCTTCGATGACAAACGAAGGAAATATTTGGGCTTATAACGTTTATGCGGTTCGGGAGCAAATGGCGCAATTTGTAATTCAAGAAAGCTTGCCATTCAAACATTTCGACAACGAACGTTTGACTCGACTCATTCAACGAACTCTCCAACCTCGTTACACCAATGTAAGTCGTGCTACTCTTCGAAGAGATTGTTTAAAAATGTGGAAAAAAGCTAAAAATGAATTAATATCTTATTTTGAAAATTTACAAACCGGTGTTAACTTAACTAGTGATGTTTGGTCGACACCTCACGGTTCACCGGACTCGTACATTTGTGTCACCGCCCATTAGGTTGAACCCGATTCGTGGCAAATGATGAAACGTACGATTGCGTTTGAATTGTTTGGTTATCCTCACACCGGCCAAAACATTTTTTATCTTATTGATAAAGTTATTCAAACGTATAAATTAGAAAACAAAATATTTTCTATATCTTTTGATAATGCTTCAAACAACACTCTTGCGATAGATCATTTGAAATTAAAATATAAACCAATATGTGAGGGTGTGTTTTTTCATAGTTGATGTGTTGCGCACATCATAAACTTAGCCGTGCAAGACGGTTTAAAAACGATTGAAACAATTAAAGATTGTTTTAAAAGAATGTTACGTGATATTTTTAGTAACAACCAAAGATATACTAAATATCGCAAGTTTTGTAAAGACGCAAATACTAAATGTTTAGGTCCGAATTGGGACGTACCAACACGATGGAATTCCACATGTAACATGTTTGAAAAGGCTATTGAACAAAAAGAAAGTTAATAGCCTTTCATAATAGTTTGGTAAGTCGGGGAAAGACAAATTCTTACCATCCATCGGGTTGGGCCATCATCGAAGAAGTAACAAAAATGCTTCAAGTTTTTAAAAATGCAACTACATGTCTTTCTGGAGTTTATTACCCAACGAGTCCGTTGGTACTACACCAAATTTATTTAATGACTTCAAAATTAAATGAATTGTCGTGTAGGGGTAGACCTTATTCCGATATGATACCGCCAATGAAAGAAAAACTTAAAAAATATTTTGAAGAAATGCCTCCCGTTATTACATGTGCCGCTGCTTTAAACCCTTGTTTAAATTTGTCGGGGGTTGAAACTTTACTTGATAAAATTACTTTTAATTTGGATTTAGAAGTTGGTAAACCAATGTATAGTAAAACTTTAAAAGCGACTTTCAACAAACAATTACAACAAATGTATGATGTTTATTTATTAAAATACGGGGAAACATCACAAATCCATGATTCTTTAAGGCATGCGGCAAATGCCGAATGTTCGAATGATCCAATGTTTGATTTATATAATACTTTAAGGGATGAATGTAATAAACGTCAACGTGGTAACACTCCGAGTAGTGAACTCGGGAGGTATGGTCTTACAAATTTTTTATCGACCATGACTCCACATGAATTTAAAAATTTTGACTTGTTGGCTTGGTGGAAAGGTAAGGAAGATCAATTTCCCATCCTATCCACCATGGCCCGAGATTTACTAACCGTCCAAGCTTCTACGGTAGCTTCGGAATCTGCTTTTTCTGTTAGTGGCAGGATTATATCAATAAGACGAACTCGACTCACTCCACAAGCAGTTGAAATGTCAATTTGCTTGAAAGATTATTTGGATGCCGCGGAAAGAGTACAAGACAAACGATCGCTTGAAGGAGAACTGGAATACGAAGCAGAATTATACGAGGACGAGGTAGAGAGCGGATTGACACCAGGATTGACTGATGATGAAGCGGCATATGATGACTACCTTCGTAACAGTTCCGGTTCTGGTGGCGAGGAATAAACGTAAAAGTATAATACGAACGAAGAAACGACTATGTTAAATGTTTAGTTTTAAATGTTTAAATTATTTAAATGTTACGAATTGTTAAAATGTTTAAATTGTTTATAAATGATATAAATTGTTTATAAATGTTATTAATTGTTAAAATGCTTAAATTGTTTATAAATGTTAATAAATAGTATATATATATATGTTTATAAATGTTATAAATTGTTAATTGTTTAAATCGTTTAAATGTTTAAATTGTTTAAATCTTTTAAATGTTTAAATTGTTTAAATGTTTTAAATGTTTATAAATGTTATAAATTGTTTAAATTATATAAATTCTTTTAAATTATATAAATTATATAAAAATGTTATAAATATTTATGTTTTAATTAAAAGTTTAAAATTTCGTTTGAATATAACAAAAAAAAAACCGGTTTGGGCCGAACCGGTTTGGGTCCGAACCGGTTCCAAACCGGCCCAAACCGGTTTGATAGGTTTGGTTTTTACGGTTTTGAAACCGGTTTGAACCCGAACCGGTTTGGGGCCAAACCGGTTTTGACCGACTTTGACCAAACCGGTTTCGGTTTGGGACCCGAACCGGTTTGGGCCCCCAAACCGGTTTGTACACCTCTATGTACATGTATCAAATGTGTAAAGCATATTGGTAGCTTCGATGAAATAATGAACCAATTTATTTGGATTGGAATGTTAAACCCCGTTAATCTACAATATTCATCATGCTCATTTGTAAATCCTATACACATATATAATCCACTAGTTTTAGTAAACCCGTACATTATACGGGTTGAATAAATAAAATATTAATATAATTAATTTATTAATTATACAAGAATATTCTAAAATACAATATGACTGAAATAATAAAACAGTAATATCAACTTTTTAAAATTTTGTTTTTAATTTTTTTTAAATAAACATTTTGTTTTAAAACAAATAGTATAAAATGTCATTTTTAAAAAAAATTCTTATTACACTTCCCAATTTTGATTATTTTTTGTTTCCAACAAATTAAATTTTAAAAATATCAATATTTACAAATAACCTTAATAAATAGATTTTTTTATTAATATATTAAATATTTAAATGTATTAAAATAATATTATTAGTAATTAAGGTAATTATTATTATTATTTAATAAGAGAGAGAGAGAGGAGGGGGATTTGGTGAGAATGATTTTGGTGCTGACACATGACACCACATTTACCCTTTTATTATAATAAGAAGATAAGAAGATTTAATATTTTTTTATCATTTAATTAAAGAAAAATTAAACCCAAAAGAGAAATAGTGTGTATAACATATATTAATTAAAGTTGTAGTAGCCGTATACCATATAGTATAATTGGTCCCATTCTAAGGCTAAGAAATGACCAAATTGTGCAGTTGTGGAAGGAATGAATAAACATGAAGCTAATATCCGCTACCAAAAGCATATCGGCTCGACTTCACATTTTAGGGATTTTTAATTAACAATTTCAAACCCGGGGAAAATGTTAAAAGATTCAGAAGTGAATCAAACCCGTGCGGGGTGTTAATCTGTAATCAAAGACTCCTGATCACCTTGACCATACCTTTTGTTCTTTATTTGAAATGAAAAGTATATAAAGATTAATAATAGCGATAATAATAATGATAATTATGATATGATAATAATGACGACGATAATAATAATGATAATGATATTATTATTATTATTATTATTCACAATCTTCTTATTCTAATAAAATGGTAAATGGGTGTGCCATTTGTCATCACCACATTCATTCTCATCAAACTTTTTCCGCTTTTTTCTCCTATTAAATAACCATATTAATTACTAATAATATTATCTTTTTATTTTTACATTATAGTTATAATTAGCTTTTTAATAAAAATAAGAAAGAGAATTTTTTAATAAAACACAAGTTTGTTGTTTATTTGAAGCGAAAAATATATAAAGATGAATAAACAATAAAAAATATTGTTCATTGTCATGTATTTTTAACGGGTTATTATTGTCTTTACACAAAAATCCTCCGCGCATAGAACGTGTGCAAATAAAGTTCCTATATACTGTGGACCCGATATCAAACTAAAGTTCTAGGACGTGTTAAGTTCACTTGATGATCTGTGCAGTTCGTGTTCAATAATATTAATTAATTAATCAACAAAATAATATTTTAGTCAAATTAATTAAGATATGACACTGATTACCCAAGATTTATCACCTTAAAAAAAGCAGCACAACATGCGTCTAAACCTCATTGGCCTCAATCAATTTTGATAACTCTTAATCTTTTTAAATTACCACTTTTGTCACAAAACACTTTTGGTCTCATTTTTATAGTATTAAACTTTATCTTTATTAGATTACTTCTAGATTGTTTGAGCATGTCAGCATTGTTCATTCCCTAAAATGCCCTTGTTTGTATACTTCTTTAAAGAGCCACATGTCACACCAGCCTCTTGCAAAAATACATGTAAACGATGCATACATCAAGCCCATGGACGCACTCGTGTGAAAATCTTGTGCACTGAGTTTGCCCTGGATCACACGAGTATAGATATGAGCTTGGAGTTGAAGGGTAGTATGGTAAATATTGAGTTTTGAGGAGGGTACTTTTGTAAGGTAAAGCTTATATAGAGAATGTGGAAGGTATGATGGTCTTGAAAGAGACCCTTATGAGTTTGATGATCTGAATTGTAGTAAGTTCTTTCCGGTATAAATATGACCTAGCTAGTGTAAGATATTTAGAGACATAAGGGTAGAAAAACACTAAAATCATTAGGGTTTTGGAGCAAAGGTCCATAAAAATGGAAGATCAACTAGGGTTTTGGAGAAAAGGTCCATGGACCGCCGAAGAAGATCGATTGCTTATCGAACATGTCAAGTTGCATGGCGAAGGGCGGTGGAATTCTGTCTCGAGACTTGCTGGTATGCACTTGATCTTTATCTTTCTGATTTACGTACTTAATATGCAACGGAAGCCCATGTTGATTGCATAAGCAATCATTGTTCACCACTATAAAAATATAGATATGTTGTTACCAATATAATCTAATTTTCTAAAGAAAAAACAAGGTTTTAATAACATTTTCAAGCTGGATTTTCAGGTTATATATATTGTCGTGGTCTTTGTTTTGATTTTTTACTATGCAAGTTGATTACTACTTTCTTTGTATTTAGGGCTAAGAAGGAATGCAAAAAGTTGTAGGCTGAGATGGGTGAACTACCTCAGGCCAGATCTAAAGAGGGGTAGGATCACCCCTCATGAGGAACGAATTATTCTCGAGCTACATGCTAGATGGGGAAACAGGTTCACCCTTTCGCGTCTTTGTTTCATTAAATCCTAACAAAGAGAGATGTACAAGCACGTTTGTTAAATATACTATATGTGTTTATAGGTGGTCGACAATTGCAAGAAGCTTACCTGGACGAACAGATAATGAGATCAAGAACTACTGGAGAACCCATTTCAAAAACAAAGGGAAAACCACTTCCGAGGATGCAATAAAGCTAAAAGCTCGTCTATTGAAGCGAAAGATGTTTCAGCAAGAACAACAAAAGCGACTTCAACTAGAAAAGCATGAGGAAGACATGAAAAAGTTATTGTTAATGCTCGAGGAAAGCGACAACAAGATAGTTTGGAGGCATGAGGGCATGATTCATGATGATATACAAAGTGTTTTGTGTCCCATGATGTTTAATAACTCTCAACATGTGGCAGAATCCAACATTAATGAGGATTTTGTTTTGTGGGATGGCTTGTGGAACTTGGAGGATGTTAATGATGTCACAACCGAAGGTTGTGTTCAGAATTTAGGCATGTCTATGCCTTACTTTTGATCAATATAAGTGGCAAAACTAGCCACATAACTAATTGTACCACTATAATTATTATTTCCTTGATGCAAGTTTAAATCAATGAAATAAATTTGAATTAAGGTAACTAAAGCAGATATATTCGGATTATTGATAGAGACCTTTGTGCTTTTCTTTTTGAGGTATTGGGCATCCTAATCTTTTACATTCTTGGTAAATTGTATTAAATAGGTTAAATTTGTAATTAAAAAAATCATTTAAGATAGGTTTAATAATCAGGTCAAACAAAATATTGTAGTTAGAAAAGAAGTAAAAGAAAAAAACAGTTAAAAAGTTTTTAAGAAGTTAAACTTTTATATAGTAGATATTGTAATATTGTAATTACATTCAACATAGAAGTTATATAAGAAAACTTAAAATAAAATAAATGTTTACACACCTTCAACTTAGATAATTAAATCCCTCCTAACACACACCTTTACATCGGGTCATAAGATTACGTAATTATTTATTTATAGGGTACAATAATTAATTGTCGAGTCACTCCCGTAAGATATGTAGAGTTTAAGTGTCAAAACTAGTGGATGACAACTAGAAAATTTAAGAATCTTATTTATTTATTTGTTTTTCATATCATTTATCTAAAATAATGAGTTTACGTTAAAAAAACATAAATTGTAAAACATATGCAGGTGAACTTCAAAAACCGACAATTATCTCCCTTTATACTTTTAGGACTTCATATATACACACACACTCGACTGGTTTAAAACAAATATAGATGAACTACATAAACATTGTATTAGATGTATATTAGGGTCGAAAATTTTTATATCTTTTATACGACGACAAACAGCCTAACAAAAAGACTTTCTTAGGATGTTCTCATAAAAATTATATGAAGTCAGAATTTTAAGAGAGGAGATCTTTTGATTTCTTGCATTCCAAGCATAGGCGAAGCATCAAAGGGGCCGGGAGGGCCTCCGCCCCCTTTTTTTTATCAGTTTTGTTAATTTTTTGTCAAGTATTGTAAATTTTTGGTCTGATAGTATAAAATTTTTAAATATAATGAATTTGCCCTCTTTAAAAACAATAATAATTTCGCCTTCGTCACCCATGAAAATATCCAAGCTCCGTCGTTGATTCCAAACAATCCATGGAAAGATAACATCTTTGAAACACCTCAATTGAGGTAGATGGAAGCATGGAACACTTTCTTCTTATAAGTTACAAAAACAAAACCCAAAATACGTACCTTGTAAGATGTAAGTTAGCAATGGAAGAAGACAAAAGGCCCACCGTGTGAAGACTTTTTAGAAAACATATCTTGGCCCAAAAGCAAGTAAATATTTCTTTTCTTTTAAGTGTGACCACTCTTGATTTCTTTCAACCAACATAAATGACAAATTTATGATATTTTTTTGTAAATTTATGTACAAGTATCTCTAAATAATGTATCTGCCTAAACACTAAATCAAATCTGTAGGTGTAGACAAAACAACGAAATAAGTGTAATTCATATACACAATTACACATACATTTATGTTATATATGTATAGACTTTGATAGTTTGATGGTGGTCCTTAAAGAGTATTTTTTATTAGTGTAATTGAAAATTTTATTTACTAAAAATATGTATTTTGAATAATATATAGCAAAATAGTGTAGTTTTGAAAGTTTATTATTTCACACTCATATCCAAAGGAGTTTTAAATTTTTTTTTGAGATTTCAGTTTTTAAATAGAACCTTTTTTAAAGTTTCTAGATTTTTTTAAATCCTTCAAAAATGTTTTATAAGAACGACTTTATAAACTGTTTAATCATCGTAAATAGATATGGTATTTATTTTTAAAGCCTTTTTTTAATTGAAATGCTATCTATGTTTTCTAAGTTATTTAAAAGCATTTGTTATAAAGTTAAAGAAACATTCCTAGAATAATATATTCATTTTTATTGAAGTTTTAGTTACTTTTGGTAATTTTTTTACGGTTTCTATTACTTTCCTTTTTCTTGGTTTTTTTTCCTTTTCTTATTTTTGTAACATTTTGTTTTAGTACAAAATTTATTATATTATTCTCCGTTATAAATTTCGAAAATTTTATTGTATCAACATTTCAAAATATACAATCATATTTTACAAATATACGCACAAAAACTTTAATGTCCTCATTATGTAGCGTCGGATAATAATCTTACTACTCTAATAAAATGGTAAATGATGATGTCACTTGTTAGCACCGCATTCATTCACATCAATTTTTTTCCGTTTTCCTCTTCTATTAAATAACTAAATTAATTATTAATAATATTATTTATTTATTTTTATATTATAATTAGTTTTTTAATAAATTAAGAAAGAGACATTTTTATTAATTTTATTTCTATATAAATAGTTTTTTTTAACTTTTTTTAATAAATAAACTATCTTTATGTAATATTTTAAAATTTATTTTTTAAATAAAATTTTTATTAAAAAATAATTAAAATAGGAAGTTATAATAAGAAAAACTTTAAAATGAAAATTTTATGACGTTATTTTGAAACAAAATGTTTACTATGTCTTTAAAATAAATAAAAAATTTAAAAGGTTCATATTATTATTTTATTACTTATATTTACTATTATACGTCTTAATATATTGTTTTATAATTAATAATTTTTACTCTATTTAATATTTTATTTATTTAACCTGTGTAATACACGAGTTTACTAAAATTTGTAATCTATACTAATAAATCAAAAATTTTAAAAGCCACATGATATTTTCTAGGTGTCCACCTAGGCTCTACTTAGGATTTGAACACATATGCTTAGAGCATTCACAGTAGCTTTCTTATCTTTATATATATAATTACACTAAAAATCACTACATTGTTTCTCTTCTTTTCAATTAAATAATACATTTTATACAATAATCATTACTTTTTCTTTCTCCTCCACTCACAACCACTTAAAAAATATTAAAAAACTTATAAGGATTTGAATAGTAATTCTTCAAATATACCAATCCACAATAACATTTTCTCTCTCATTCACTCACAACCACCCAAAACCATTTCAAGAATATACCAAACGCACTCACATACTTTTAAGGAGTCCACTATGAGTGTTCTTACTATAATAAAAGTTACAAATTAGTTTACAAGTATAGCTTTCTTAATAAATTTCCACCAATAATGTTTTCAAAATAACATTTTTCTAAAAAAATCGTTTCATTAAAATATTTTAATAAGAGTTAATTGTTTTAAAGTTAAAATTATTTTTTAGTTGATAATTGTTAAAATTAAAATAATTTAATCATCTTATTTTCTAAGTAAACCTTTTTAAAACATCAAGATTTGAAGTTAAACACAATTATAATTAATGATTCCTTACTATAAAACAATATCTTCGTTTCAATGTACATTATAATTCAATCTTATCAAATACAAGTATGTTTTACTAGCTTATAATTTCATATTCGCAATTTTATGTTCGCTATTTCAACTCGTATAACATACTTTTTTCCATCATTTCCTACTTTCTTTACGGACTAGGGCGAATCACAAGCAGACATAATGGAAATGGAAGGCTTGGACTGGACAGCAGTGAGTCGGGCATACTCGACCACTTGAGCAGGGACACGCAGAAACCAATTCTCTAACACATGAACAATGTATTGAAAAAAAAGGAACGAAAGAGAAGAAAAAAGGTAGTTTACTTGCTTAGTGCTTGTGCGACGAATATCTAATCTAGTATTATTTTAATACACTACAATAACATTAGCTTATAAATTTGATATCACTATGAGACTACCTTATTTGATAGAGGTTTTACCTCTTAAAATAAAGGTTCTGGGTAAAAAAACTCAAAGGTGTAATATGAAGTAATTTAAAAATAAAATAGGTTTATCGTAAATAATGATAAAAAATTTAAAACGTTAGACTCATTCCCAAAGAACGTATTTTTGTAACCCGTTCAGCCTTAACATCATCCACATATCCCTTAATTAAATGTCACAATTTCCAAGTAGATCTTAACCAACAACGAACCAAACAACAACCAATAAACAAACACATTCAAACATTAAACATTCATTATCCAAACTTCAAAACCCACCAACAGGATAACTCTCACAACCCACTGTTTCACCCATGTATAACGGCGGCACCACCGTGACGTCACCGTCGTCAACCACCGTCACACCCACATCAACAACCTCATAGCTTCTCCACCCGACACGTGTCCTCACACATGTTTCAAAAACCACAACTTATGCTCCGTTCGACACGTATCCCCCCAGCTGCCACCCACCACCACCACCGTCTATATATCCTCATCACCAAATAATAATAATAATAACAATAATAATAATAATCATATCAACAAAAACTGAACATCTTGTTGTTGTCTGATAATGGCTCAAACGGTGGGGAGAAACGTTGCGGCACCATTGTTGTTTATCAACTTGGTGATGTATTTCATCACTTTGGGGTTTGCTAGTTGGTGTCTCAACAGGCTTATTAATCGACAGACTAATCACCCAAGTTAGCTTTGATTTGATCATGATCATGATGATCAATTGATCATCAAGCAAAGTGTTTTTTTTTTTATGTGTTTGGTTTCGTTGGTGTGATTAAAGGGTGTTTTTTTGTTAGGTTTTGGGGGAAATGGTGCTACGGAGTTTTTTCTTGAGTTTGCGATCTTGGCTTCGGTGCTCGGGATCGTGTCGAAATTCGCGGGTGGGAATCACCTTCGGGCGTGGCGGAATGATAGCCTCGCCGCTGCGGGGTCGTCTTCGTTGGTCGCCTGGGCCGTAACGGTTCTTGCTTTTGGGTAATATTGTTAAACATGTAGACAGATCAGATTTTATAGGTTTGGGTTTTGTTTAAACGAGTTTAGCTCGGTTTTAAGTCTGCCAGCTAAACGCGTATAGCTTTAGTTTGACGAGTTTAGATGCGTCTAGCATGAAAGCTAGACGTGTTCATGCTAAGAGTTGTCACACTAAAGCTCAACACGTTTAGTTGTTAGGCTTACTGACCTAACCTATGTTGTTCTTTGTACTAAAGCTGACAACAAAAAATATGGTTTTTCTTTAGTTGATTGTTTTGGATGAAATGACTGCTATAATAGTTTATATTTAAATAAATAATAAAGAATCTATGTTTTATCTAATTAACTATGCTTTTAAAAATCAAATTTAACATAGCCTATGCACATAGTAGTGTAGTACAACTTAATATCCAATGATAAATTGCTAATTGTTTAAACTTTTAGGGTACTTTCAAATAGTTTCAATTGTTACTTTTTTCACCCCACACATTTAGCCATATTACACTTTATACCTTGTATTTATATATTTGTTTTTTAACACAGTGATATTCTTTCTTTTTAACTTTTAAAATCTAATTATAGTTTAAGCGTAATTGTTTATGTTCGTAAATTTGGTTATTTTAGAGTTGGTATTTAAAAGTAAAATAAAATTATCTTGAAACTTGGGTCATGTCGCCTCATGTTTGGATCCACATGTCTAGTATTATTTTTTGGGTTCCCCCTATTCGCGTCAATTGTAGTTCGTGTTAGTCTGGTCTGGTCCGATCTTATCTGGTTCGACCAGACAAACACGAGCTAGAAATTTTAGAGTTGTGAAACTAACATTAGAAAATGGTGTTAGGTTGGCATGCAAGGAGATAAATCTCGGAGGGTATAGAGGATGGAGGCTGAGGATCGTTGAGGCGTTTATCATCATCTTGGCGGTGACCGAGCTGTTGTATGTTCTCTTGGTCCACGCGGGGCTCTACAGTAGCCGCTACGGTCCGGGGTACCGTGATACGGACTACGGAATGGGCACGCATCCGGCAGACACCGGAGTTAAAGGAACTACAACGGGTGGGACTAGGGTTTGATGCGTTTTGTGTATGATGCATGTAAAGAAAATAAGGTGATTGTGAGAGTGTTGATGATTTACGTTGGGGATGTTTTACTTTTGTGTGTGGATTCTCGTGTGTAGGTTCTAACGTATGTTTCTTATTAATCAAACATATGTGAACTTCTCTAGCTATGTAAATTTGGGGCTGTTTTTGTACTTGTTTATGTGAATTCTCGTTGATTTCTAACGTTTAATTGTCACTGATCGATCAGCAACGTGAATTTGTCTACTGTTCCTATTTTTTATAGATCTTTCGATCTGGTTTCAACACTAAAAAGAGAAACTAGACTAGATTTATAATCCTTTAACAACATATGTTACGACATATGTTAGCTATTGCGATGAAACAACTTAGGTGCAGTTTGTTTTTCAAAGGTAAAATGTTTATAGTTTACGTATCACATCTGTAAAAGAGGATGTGCAAACACAAAAATTGTGTTAAAAGTTTTTCAAAGGTAAAATGTTTATAGTTTACGTATCACATCTGTAAAAGAGGATGTGCAAACACAAAAATTGTGTTTTTTTAACGTATGCAAACTGTTAAATGAATTTGTGATGGTATATGGTGGTGTTGAACGGTGGTGGTGCGGATGGTGGTAATGTCTACGTGTGGTCTGCGTGATGCAGACATCGTGATAGGTTCACTTTTATTCTTTTATACCCTTACAAAGCAGTTTAGGGTAACCCCGGTCGCCATATTAGACGTGTCGCCACAATAAGCGGCAGGTCTAAATATCGCATACTGTCCAGCTTTATTTTCCGATTCTATACAACAAGGGTTTGATATCCCTCTACGATTTCTGGCGCGTAGCACCCCGTTTCGACTCGATGTCTTTCTTTTCCCATCTCCGCTTCTCACCTCATTCTTTCCCTAAGCGTCATGGCATGATTTCTCACCTTCATCGTAAAATTTTTTTATTTCCACATCCCATAAAGCCGTTTTATTTGAATAATAATAATAGGAAGATTTGATCTTTAATCTTCATCTTTTAATTTTTAGCTTACGGTGAGCTTTGTGTTTCTCATATGGGTCTAATTATTCTTCTTAACGTGTTGCGTCTAATTTTGTTTTAAGGATTTGCATTTTGTGAAATTAACAAGTTATTGATCATGAGTGTGGAAATACCTGTAATGATTCGCACTTTGATTCGTGTTCTTTCTAAAGCATGTTTATTGGCACAAAAAATATACTAATATTCGAATTTTTAAATTGATTCACCTGTTAAAATGTGCATAAATATGGAAATGAGAATTAAGGTTCTATGTGGCATAGTTACTTCCTGAGTCATTCCATCAATCTTATGGAGAAGATGATCAAAATTATGAGGAATATGATTAGTTTATTTGTTTTTATTCGGATACATATGTCTGGATAATATAATATAAATTCTTAATATTTTGATTTCTATGTTTAATTATATTATCATCGAATGGAGTTTGTTTTAAAACTTATAGTTTCGTATTCTGGATTTTGTAGATTTATTATTTTAAAATTTTGGAAAATTAGTTTAAGAAATAAAATAATACCTATTGGTACGAAATTGACGTGTTTATTCTTTTTTATAAATATAACGATTATTTTAAATTAAAGAAATACTTTTAACGACAAACCTGTTACAACAATCTATCGCTATAGGTATCTATAGCGATGGGTATTGCAACGAAAAAACTAACCTAGTATGACGGAGAAACAACAATGAATACCACAGTTAGTCAAATAGGTTATACCGACTACGTTTTGTCGCTATAACTAAAAATATATCGTTATAAAAAGGCTTTTTACATGGTTTTATTTACAATATAAATTTATTTGCCTTCTATGATAATTTATACAAATTCAATATACTTATTATTAATTTTAGTTAAGTTAAATATTATATGTTATAGAATATAACTAGTAATGTAATCCGTGCGATGCGACGGAATGTTAAACCGTGAAAAATTATTAATATTGTCGAAAGTTTGATAGAATAAACATGTCACAACAGAATATTTTCATATCAAAAGTTATTTAAAGAAAAAAAATGAACCTAAAAGGATTACACCCGGTTCTTAAAATTTATTGAAGATTAGCACGGTACCCGTGCGATGCGGTGGGCGTAAAAAAGTTTAAAATCATTAAATAGTTCAAAAGATTATTGATACATTAAACTTTTAATTGTGCAACATAATATCGTCTATTAGCCTCTTTTTGTCTTTCATGAAAACTACAATAATCACTTTCATTTGTTATTTGTAAAGTTTAACCGGCATTGGGGTTTAAGGTAATAAAATGTATCATTTCACGTGACTGGTTAAGCGTAACTGATACAAATAGAACATTTTGAGAGACACTGGCGGTGCAAACTTTTGTTGCTTTGTTGTTTAAAAAGTATCATCTGTTATATTCTTTCCATTTTGCAGCTCGTGACGTAGATGCATTTGAGGACAAAACATAATTCTGATTTTTTTCGTAAAATATTAATAAATATCATAATTTTATTTACGTAAATTAGGATGGAATATTCGGTGTGATACAATTACGTGAATTTTACTTATTTGAATTGTATTTAAGTAAAATATTGACAATTTGATCAAAATATTAATAAATATCATATTTTTATTTAGGTAAATTATAGATATTTTTTTCAAAATCAAAATCAAAATTATTTGGTGGAGTTTGTTGCTAAAAATTAGGATGGAATTTTAATTGCAATTAATAGTTAATCTAGGATTATTATGTAAATAATTGTAAGGGGGTAATCCGTAAACAATAATATAATTATTATTTTACCCTTTGTACCTTATACATTAAGAGAAGTTTTTGTTCTTATTTTTACGATGTTTTAAAATAACACTATTAAACTCTTTATATATAGTAAAGATGTTTATGAAATAAAAACAAAATAATTATGCACAAATAAACAATGTTTTATGTAATACTACGTCTCACTATCATAATTGGAGAAAAAAAAATTAACGACAAATCTATAATACTCTTGAAATATTTCATATCATCTAAGAGGCAAAGCGTCTAACAAATAAGCTAGTCACACATTAGCAATAAGAAAACATTTACTCATTTTAATACTTAATGATGTTTATCGCTTATGATGGTGATAGCGTAGTGAAATCATCTGTTTTTTACCAGCACACACACCGGGACTCATAGTGAAAAGCATTTGTTCAATCTGGAAATCTAGAACTACGTGGGCTGTAGTAACTAGCATTTATTCAATAGATTTACTGCATTGTCATAATCGTTTAAAATTAACTCTTGTGATTGTTCGGTTCAAATTATTAATAAAAGAGTCTTTAAATGACATAATTATTAATTAAAAACTATTAGTGAGATTTTCAGTAAAAGCCTAATGCTCTATTTTAAATACATGTATGGAGACGTAGATAAAAAAAATTATAAGAGACTAAAAGAGCACAAAAATTATAAATTGAAAAATCCATGTTTCTAACACCTATACATCTATAATTTCCTAAAATTTCATGTTTCTAACACCAACGGTAGATTTCTGTCCACGTACACGTCCACGTACACGTACACGTTCACGTCCTCGTCTTCGTCTTCTGATGCGGTTGATTTTGGTTCCGACTGTTGGTGAGGAGAGGTTTAAGCATGGTTTTGAAACCGGACCGGACCAGCCGGTCCGACCGGTTGGACCGGGAACCGGACTCCGATCCGGTCCGGTTCGGTGTTTAAAACGGTTTTAGTGTTGAACCAGTGGTCGGACCGGTTGAACCGGTCGAACTGACGGTCGGACCGGAAACCTGACCGGTTACCGGTGGTCGGACCGGTTGAACCTGTTTTTTTATATATATTTTTACTTTTTTGTTATTTTTACATATATTTATAAAAATACTTATAATTTTATCTGGTTCTTATATACGGTCCGACCGGTTGAACCGGTTCGACCATCGGATCAGTAAGACGTCCGGTTCACTGTCTGGTCCGGTTTTAAAAATATTGGGTTTAAGGCTATAAGCGAAGTCGGATGCCGAAAGACTGTTTGGTGGGAGGTAGAGTAAACCCTGAATGTAAATAAAAAACTCATTGGAAACCATATATTTTCAGTTAATTACAATACTACCACTAAAGCCATGCTTGTACCATCTGCATCACAGCTTTGCAGTTTGGTTTTTAAAGTAGTAAAAAATATCATGTTATATTAACATAAAATATTGTATGCATAAACTACAAGTGATGAACAGATTAATAAAGTGTTTTGTATAAAGTTGCATGGATATAAAAGCTTTATCAAGCATTCACACTAGATTTTTAATTTATATTTCTAATATTACACTAAAATATATTTTTCTATCTTTTTTCAATTAAAATATACCCTTTTTACTCTTTCAATCACAACTTATTTAAGAAATATTAAAAAGTATAATGATTAAACGATGTTTCTTCGAATACGATGATGAACACTTATATTTTTTCTCTTACATTTAACTATATCTTTATGCTTTTATTTATTTATTTGTCCTTAAAATTTTTCATTTGGTTGTCCTTTAGACGCACTTAAAAAATTTGCATTTGTTTTTTTTATAAATTTTATAAATATGATGTTTTATAAATTTCTGAATATGCCTTGCAAAATACCTATTTTAACTTTGTTTAAGTGTAAATTTCATTTTCTTTTTTTACAACGTCGTTTTCTTTTGATCGTTCAACTTTTGAAATGCTTTTTATAAAATCCAACTTCGCGTGTGTTCATTTTTATAAACATTAATAATTTTAGTTTTGTTTTTTATTGTTGCACCATTCCAATTTTTATAAACGTTTTGGTGTTAATCTTTTTAACGATTATATAAAGTTCTAGATACTATCAATGGTTTCTTCGCACCGCACGGGTTTGTGATAGTGTCATTTTTATATAAAGTTTAGATGTTTTCAACGACGTCCTTGTTTTGTTTTTCATCTCTTTCCTGTGTGGGCTTGCGACAACGTTAACGTAAGTTTTTTCACAGTTTTGTGCCCCCAACCCATGTGACGTGAGGGTTTTGAAACTAGTTTCAAATAATCAGCAAAAGAGTAACTGAAAAATCAATTGTATAGGAACGTACAACCTACCCAAGACGAAGTTGGATGAAAAGAATGACGAAGCTACATTCTCAAGTTTGATATTTTAGACTACATTGGTTAGATTTTTAGAGGTTAACATTATCTTAGAGTCGATTATATTTCCGTTTGTCGTGTAACTATATTTCTGATCTGAGTAATCGTCGCCCTTTGTGCAAAACCTCTAGTGGTGTAGTTGTATTCGAGAACGAATCGAAGCATCTATCCTTCTTTTTATTTGTTCGTTTGTTTGAACTCGTATATCTAAAGGACATATCATATAGCATGGTTTTATTAAGGTTGTTCGGGTCATTGTGGTATACTTACGCCCCGTTTGGTTCGCGGAATTCATAGGAATTGGAAAATTTTCGATTTGGTTGGTGAAATTGAATTGAATTTTTCTTAAGTTTTATGGAATTCAACAATCATTTCTTATACTCGAGGAATGTGTTCAATCCAATAAAAGTCTAACCAAAATACACATCTTTCTTTTTCAAACACAAATATGCAGATGCCAACATCCTTTGTGACTTCAAACTGTAAACATCGAACCAAAATTCCCATGTGTTCATCAAAATTTAACGAAAAACTCTAACCTACAATCATGCTTCATATTTTTGTCCTGTTAGGTGAATTAGAACCACGTGTTCATCAAAATCGGACGATAAGCCCTAAACGTTAATCCAGATTAGACGATTTCAAACCAAACTAACCCATAATATGCAATCATGCTTCATGTGATGATGAAATCGAAGAAACTTCGTGGCCATCATAGGTTTCATTACTTTTCTCCCATTCCATCCTCTCATAAGAGGAAGGATATCGAATGACCAACTAACCATTGATAGCATTAAGCCCGAAAAGATGAAGATTATGTTGTTCTAAGAGCATCAGTCAAACGACAAGGGCGTATAACATGATGAACCAAAGTTTCTAGGAGCTATTGCTAAGAATAGTGAATTACTATTCTCACTAACAGCATTTAACCAACCTGACAATCATATGCTCCGACCCTCATTGAATACCAGGCCATTCGTTGATAAAAACCCGTTTGATTAGATCGGAAAAGTCGTGTGGTTTTATGAAACCATGTGTTATGGCTCGAATCTGTAGTCAATCCTATTTCCAATAGGGGACGGTTGACAACTTAATCCGATTTCTCCCATTATTTTCATATCTGTAATAACGCGAAAAGAAGGCGCGACCTCAAATTGCTCAAGAATAGTCTTGTTGAGTTTCTTGACCCTTTGTCTTAGGATTAGTCAGTTCTATTTCTCGATAAGAAATAAACTTTGAACCGGATGAAGATGAAATCGTAAAAACTTGCTGATGATGAAGGGTGTCATTGATGACGAAATGGTTTAGGGTTTCATATTATCATACAACAAGGAGATAAATTGGGAAAGGTTTTGAGAAGGGTAATTAAATAATTTAACTTTTTATATTTCAATTCTTTTATTAAATTTATCAACCAAACACCACATCACTTTTTAAGGAATTTTATTCAAATTCAAATTTCAATTCCTTTGCAAAACATTCCAAGAACAGCCCCTAAGATTCAAAACGCTACGAATCTGACCACCACCACCACACGCCTTGACACCCTACCGCAACGGTTTCTGGTTAAAGTGTTTTCGGTGAGAGTAATCACACCACCACTATAACTGTGTTCACTGTTACATCCCGGCATTATGGTACCTGTTGGAATTGTATATCTCACCTGCTTCCAAGTAAATTATGGTTTAAAGTAACCTTTTTTCACAGGAGTTAAGATCATGAATACAATCATGTGAAACAGGAGGTATGTTCTTCGTCTCTTTGAAGGATTGTTACAGTTTCTAACCCATTTCCCATTCGATTTGACCCGTCTAAAGTAAAAGATAAATCATATCGACCCATTCATAGTAAAAAATCGCCAACTATACAAGCGTGGATGAAATCTGCACACTTTTCATGATGATACTTTGAAGTTGTGATTTGTGTTACAAGTATAGTTAACCATACAAACTACAAAGAAAACACACTTGTTACAAAAAGTTTGAAAAACCTGTATATGAGAACCCCTTTACATTCATATATTCATACTCGAGACACAAACCGTACTAAAACGACTTGTTGCCATGACTTGTGAATGGGCTGAAACACAGGGTTCATTCTTGAGAGGTGGTGGTTGCGTTTCTACCGAGCCCACGTTGTCGTGCTCTTTCCATCTTTCGCTTACGCCATTCTTCTAGAGCTGATAAAGAGGCAACAAGTATATATAGTCAACACATTTATCTTTGCCTTTGATGTCAAGAGGCAACATTCTGAACATCAAAACTGAAAGAATCTTGACATTTTTTAGAAGAATTTGACAATTGATATAAATTTACAAACAAATATAACCCAAAAAACTGATACTGTTAATATGTGATGAAATCTATCTCAAATTTGAAAAATGTATGGTATACAGTTTGACTTTATAAGTCAAAGTACATATCTTTAATAATAACAGACCACATCCTAAGAAGCATGAAACATACTGCACTCCAGTAACAAGATGTGGCAATCTTAACTCATTCATATGAAAACATTTATATCGGGTTGCAGTAAATTGATTGACAACGGGTCAAGTACAAAATTATGAACTTTGTGTATACAAATGCTTACAAACAAGTGTTGATAATATCTTAGCATATTAGTTATCTATAAAACTAAACATAGACACAAAAAGTTAACAACTTAAACAAACCTAGCCCGACCCATTTTGAACCCGATTCAGTATAACGACTTACTCAATCCACATGTTTATTCGTTCATCCGAATTCAAGAAAGAAATTACCTTTCTGATTATCTGCATCGGAATACGATCGATGGTTATTCAGCCTTGTTATCAAGTCAAGTGCAGCAGACTGTTTTGCATCTTTCTCCTGCACACTTTCGACTTCTTCGTGTGCTTCTCTCTCAATCTCCCTAACCTAAACTCCATTAAAGAAACATTCACATTACTAAAACTAAATCTACATGTTCCCCAATTAAACCCTAAAGATCTTCAAATCACATTATACAACCACAATACCACTATACAGAATCAAAATTGCAGCATAATCGAAACGAATTTACAAGATCACTCTTAAACTTACTCGTTTTATAAGCTCCACAGGTTCCATCGCACGACGTAATTCTTCAGATTCCTTTATATACTTAAGCAGACCTAGAAGCCATTTCAATAAGCAAAATTAGGGCTTTTTCAGAAACTACAGTAGGGTTTGCTAAAATTGGGGATTTTCAGAAATCGACAAAGAACATAGTAACGGGAGCAATTGGAAGTGATCAATTTCAAGTAAAGTAAGTAAATTGCACCTGAATCGGGTCGATTGGAGTTGGATGGAGATAGAAACCCATGGATCAAGAACAGTGCAGTGATCAGATTAAAGAAACAAAGGATGATGGTGGCGTTTCTGAAGGAGAATCTTGACATCGCTCTACTACACCATTGATGCAATCTCTCAATCATCTTCATTTCTGCTGATCAAAAGATACGAACTTGAAGCTGATGAATTGGAGTTTGCACTTGTATATTTGTGCACAAAAGGGCCGGCCCATAAGTTTGAATTTGATATTGGACATATAAGTAGTTGGGCCTCCAAATTGAAAAAACCAATCTTCAATCCTTCATAGACCACAAATCGCATTGAAGAAGATTGATTTCATATCAGTTCTGATTATTCAAGGTTGTTTGCAGATAACAAACTTATGAAATTTACCCCATCTTTAAGCCTTCAATCTGCCTACACTTGTGTCTTCAATCGAAGATTTGTTCAACTACACTTCATATAGGTTGGTTTTTTACTTTTTTATCTTGTTTTAATAATTGATGGTTTGATTATCTTGCTGTAGTGTTCTGGAAGCAAAAGGCATATGTTGTTATGGATATTTTCTTTTTGATTGATTTATCTGATTTTTTTATTGTGGTTGATGCTAGTTGTATGTGGTTAGATGTTCATTTAAATTCTATATATGTTCTTGTTGTTTAAACTCTTACAATATAATGTTTAATTTGTTTTGGACTTGTGCAATTGATAAATCAGTTTAACGTTGTGTGATATGGTTTTATAAACATTAGAGTTTGAATGTCAGTTTGACTCTAAAAACGTAAACCTGACACCTCAAAACGAGAAAAAATAAAGTAAAACGAAAAGTTTTAAATGAATCATTATTATCAACCAAAATTGATAATAATCACAAACACAAAAACTACAAACATCAATGAAAAAGGCCTAATTTTTTTTAATTTGTTTTGAGTCCTTTAAAATTGTTTGAGCCGCCCTTGTACACAGTGACGAATCGTATGAAGGGTTTGTATCTAGGATTTGAAAGATAAGCCCTAACATACTCATTGTCGTTATGGTCGTTACTTACAGTCAAGAGTTCATTTAAGTAGGTAAATCGAAGACCTTTCATGCTCTGCATAAAATCTTTTAATTTCCCAAATCATTTCATCAAGAATCTTGAATGTTCATGTTAATTATCAGCAACTTCTTCGAATTCAAGAACCCTAATCTTTATTTGGGTGTATTCAATCTCTAAGTAGTTCATGTTGTTATTGCTTTATTTGCGAATATAATTTGTGGGTCCTTTTTATCAGTTCAAATGTGAGATAGATTTTGTCAATTTCAGCTTCATTTCATGGTGTGCGTAGGTTTTTTTGTCAATGGTTGTTCATGAATCTTGATTGATTGTGTGTTGTTTGTATACTTTGCAGATACTAATCATAGTTATGTCCTGATCCCTATTGGATTAGTTAAACAAATATTTAATGGCTCTTACACTATTTAGAGGAATTCAAACGCTCCCGTTGTTACCCTATTCGTCTGCATTCTCTGCTAGAAAACATGTTATCTTTTGTTCAATGCAAAGCACACAAACCGAAACCTCAATCAAAAAGAAACAACAAGCTCCCTCAAACTTCACAGAAACAGCCCGAGCAAAAGCTGTTGAGAAAGTGTTGAAAGATTATGAAGCAATTATCGGTATAGAAACACATGTGCAGTTGTCAACTACAACAAAGGCGTTTTGTAGTTGTGCTTATAATTATGGGTCTCAACCAAACACATGTGTTTGTCCCGTTTGTATGGGTTTGCCTGGTGCATTGCCTGTTTTGAACACTAAAGTGATCAAGTATGCA
This sequence comes from Flaveria trinervia, assembly GCA_025506515.1. Classification (NCBI taxonomy): domain Eukaryota; kingdom Viridiplantae; phylum Streptophyta; class Magnoliopsida; order Asterales; family Asteraceae; genus Flaveria; species Flaveria trinervia. The sequence continues at coordinate 118,997,150 of CM046442.1, read as the reverse complement.
GTGATGCTTGGTCTTGCACTTAATTGCAAGTTATCTTTGAGTTCAAAGTTTGATAGAAAACAGTATTTTTATCCAGACCTTCCAAAAGGATACCAAATTTCACAGTTTGATATACCGATTGCCACCAATGGGTTCATTGATGTTGATCTTCCACTTGAATTTGGTGGAGGGCATAGAAGATTTGGGATTACTAGGGTTCATATGGAGGAGGATGCAGGAAAGCTGCTTCATACGGGAAGCGGGAGTTATTCTCAGGTTGTTATTCTACTGTAGTGATTATTTTGACCAAAAGAATCGTGTCTTTTATTTTTATTTAAATGGTAACTTTTTAGGGGTAAAATATTTTCATTTGAGTACAGGTTGATTTGAATAGAGCAGGGGTGCCTTTGCTTGAAATAGTTTCTGAACCTGATATGAGAACCGGCATTGAAGCTGCAGAATATGCTGCAGAGTTACAAAGGGTGGTGAGATATTTGGGAATTAGTAATGGAAATATGCAAGAAGGATCGCTTCGTTGTGATGTTAATGTTTCCATTCGTCCAATTGGTCAATTAAAATTTGGCACTAAGGTACTTAATTTCAACTCATTTACTTATTGTTGGGTCGATTTGGGTTGTGTTTTATCTCAAAAGGTTAAAATGGATCAAATTAAGAAAGCTTAGGTAAAATGGATCCTTAATGGATCGAATTAAGAAAGCTTAGGTAAAAAGGAAATATGTCATATGGGTTGAAGTCACTTAAACTTTATATTAGTGCATACAACCTCCTAAATCATTTTATTTGAATATTTGAACTCAATACTATTACAAGTATAATAATATTATTTTTTGTAATCGTAAGTATCTATATAAACAAGATGAAGAAAATCAACAAAAACACAACCTGGCCATTTCGACATGAGCTAAAAGATTAACCATTTTGACCCATTGCACATTTTGCCTTACACTTTTGTCTTTTCACCTCTACATTAAGTGAGGAACACTTTTGCTTATTGTAATAATCTGAAATGAAGATCATATAGAGAAAGGAGTATATGGGATAAAGAAATCTTCTACAAACAAAATATTCTCACCAAATTGGAAGAAAATATATGATCTTGATGCATTCTTGTCAGTTATACACAGGAAATCTTTTAACTGCTACTTTAAATTAAGCGTTACTTGTTACTTGTCTGTAGCTAATTTTTATAAGTGGTTGTTCATCGATAGGTGGAAATAAAGAATCTGAATTCATTTTCAGCAATGAGTAGAGCTATTGATTTTGAGATTGCAAGACAGGCAGAGCTCTATAACCAAGGGAAAGCTGATGAAGTTGTGCAAGAAACACGTCTCTGGGAAGAAGGCTCTCAGGTTATATGGCACCTCAATTATATGCTATTATAGTCGGTATTTGGATTGGCATTTTTGGACCTAACTTAATTGATTATTATGCTTGAATAAACAGATTTTCACATGATATTTGATTATATATGAGTCAAATAAGAGTTTTATACCCGATATAACAACGCTAATCATCTAAAGGTAAAAAGTTAAAATAACATAGTAACCCCTTTCTAAAACTAATTTAAGAATTATTTTCAAGTTTCAACTTTCCAGTTTGTGAAAGGTGTCTACATATTCATTATAATCATTTTTTAGTAATTCTCTCTGTTATAATATTTTTAATTATCACAATTTGCTAAACACGCTAAGCACATCTGAATGTTATTTTTCTACAGCTCATATTTTTACAGTTGAGTACCGGGTTGTTAATTATCAGTATCAGACGATGAGTTTCAGAACATGCATCCAAATACAACCTTAATATGTTTTCTTGGTCACTTGGGTGATTGTCGGCACATTTTTGCTTATTTTTTTTATTTTTTCTTCTTGTTGTTAGAAAACATTTACAATGAGGAAAAAGGAAGGACTTGCAGATTATAGATATTTTCCAGAACCTGACCTGCCAGAAGTTGTACTCACAGAAGAGTATGTGAATGATGTTCGTGATTCTCTACCTGAACTTCCAGAAATGAAGCGTCGAAGATATGAGGGGATGGGTCTAACTATGCAGGATGTTCTTTTTCTTGCAAATGATGTAAATGTATGTCACTCTCAACCCATGATATACTTAGATTTGGCAAGATAGGAGGTCGGGCGGGTACAAGTCAATACATTTTTGGGCAAACAGATCATATCTTAGTACCGATTGAATTGGGCAAGGTCAGTTTTGTAGACCCACCAACACTTTGTCTATTTTTGAAATATTTATGAATACTAATGCATTTATGATGATCTCAGAATACAATAAAATAACCTAAATATCATAATAAAACGGTTTAGGAGGTGATACGCATTACATATAGGCATTGGTAATTTTTCATCCAGTTTGATCCATTCCTCTTTTAGCTTAAGTTAATTGTTAACCCTTTTCCTTTATGTAAAAATCATGGATGTGTCACTGTCTCAGGTTGCAGAATTTTTTGATGCCACAATTGCCAAAGTTTCTGATGTAAAACTGGCAGCTAATTGGATCATGGGAGATATTGCTGCTTACTTGAAGAATGAAAAGTTGTCTATTAATGAAATCAAACTTAGCCCTCAAGAACTAAGTGAGTTGATAGCTTCCATAAAAAGTGGAACCATTAGTGGGAAGATAGGGAAAGAGGTGTGTGTCTCTAGTTTCTGTTATCAGTTGTAACTGAACTATAAAAATTGAATTTATTTTAAAAATGGTTTTAAGTTTTTTGTGTAAACTTGTGCAGATACTTCTTGAATTGATGGAAAAAGGTGGAACAGTTAAGGGCATGATTGAAGAGAAAGATCTTGTGCAGGTAAGTTATTTGTTTGTTAAATCTAGAGGTTAGATATAGCAAGATGGTCTGGTTGGGTAAGGATCGAGTGGGTGATTTTCTAGTAAGGGTCAAAAGGGCTGAGTCAGGTTGGCTTGGTTAAACACTTTTTTTTTCCAAATTTTACTTTCAATGTATTATTGTGTTATTATGATTACAAAAACATGATTATTATATTAGGTTGTATGCACTAATTTAGGCTTTGGTTGACTTTTAACATATTTGACTCGTTCTACCTGCTTGATCCATTTAGATAAAAACACAACCAAATTGAAGCATTCATATGTAAATAGGTCAAAATGGGTCTATGAGTCTATCTTTAAGACTTATCATCAACTTTTAATCTCCGTGGCATGATTTTGTGTTTTCTTTTACAGATAGTAGATCCAGTTGAGATTGAAAAAATAATTGATCAAGTAATTGCTAATAATCCAAAGCAGTTGGAACAATATCGTGGCGGTAAAACCAAGTTGCAGGGCTTTTTCGCAGGACAGGTTCGATATTTTTATCCAATTTCTCAAGAATTGTGATTAATTTCTCTTTCTACTTTTACAAATTTAAGCATGTAAATATTAATTATCAGGTGATGAAAGAGTCAAAGGGCAAAGCAAATCCGGGGCTTCTGAACAAGATTCTTGTAGAAAAGTTGAACGCTAAAAGTTGAGGTTACGCATAGGATTTTCTTTGTTTCTTGAAAATTTTGATGTAACTAACTTTATTTGAACCGTGCTGCAAGACATTGCAGATATATTTATTCAGATTATAGGTTGTAACTGTATTTGACATTTGTCTTGAATAATTTTAGCAAGTGTTTCTTGTCATTTATGGTTAGCATTAGATGGAATTAGGTGCTATTTTGCTTAACAATTATTAAACGGTAGTTTAGTAATTAAGAAGCTAAACTTGACTTCATTCAAATGATTCTAAAATGCCCTTAGGGTGGTTTGTTTCATGAAAGTTTGGAAAAACAATTTTAGTGTCAAAGAAATTGTAATTTGTCATGAATTAGATCGATGATGCATATAATTGATTAGATAATCATATTTAGTTTGTAAATTTGTTAAAGAAATCACAATGTGATGGTGTGGGTGGAGGTTGTGTCTAAGGAAATTGATCGATTATTTCATCCATGAGTAACATAAGAGTTATGCTTCAAATTAAAATAAACATATAATGCATTGGTAAATAGATCATGGTATTACAAGGACTATCAAATGAATAACCACCGGTTAACAATAATTAAAGCACAAACGCTCATCACTCATGAACTCGGTCAACATACCCGACCCAAAACTGTTGTCAAAAAAAGGCCACCTGAATCGGCTTTGAAGAAAGGAGCCACATGTCAAATGGGTTTGGTTGATGCACCAACAAAACTCCTGGTAGGATTTGGTTAATCATCTATGTAGATTAAAACTTTCTAAAGGGATTTCAGAAGTACCAAAATTCCGATGTTGACCATCAGCTACATTCGTAAGTCTAAAACCATGATTAGGTAGTTGGTTAATCAACAGAGTTTCCAGCTGGCAAGCCACGCTCTTCCCAGAAACTAGAAAATACAGAAATGAAGCATTTTTCATCCCCGGCTTTGACCGATGGGCACGAATCCGATCATGTAGATTGTCTGTCTGAAATGTATATGATCAAATATTAGAAAGATCAGTGAAATGGCAAATCTTGTTTCAGTTAAGATAATGATAATATAATATAAATACTTGTGCTCTAGTTTACTTAATGTGTCCAGATTAGTCCAATATATCGAAGAGAATGTTATGTTGTTTAAAACTCGTTTGTTGTAAGATGTAAGTCATACTTACAAAACTTTCCCTCAACCCCGAGTCAGGTACGTATCCCCCACTATTTGTGGGCGACAATGCATATAGTCAATGCCAATTGGGATGCATACCTCGCTACGTCTAGAAATACTAAAGGTGGTAATTTTGACCCATTTTCTACGAATGGATTGACTCGTGTAAGTTTAAATGAATAGAACCTCCTATATCACTTCTAAGAAACAGACTATTAGTGAAATAATATAATTTGTGTAGTCACGTCTAACAAACTAATATTTATAAAAGAAATTGGCCCGTACCAAAAAAACACTTGTTTTAACCCAAACCCGTTTTGATCTGTAACCAGCCAGTCCATTTTGCCACCTCAACCAAACACTTGACACGGGGATTCAATAAGGGAGAGAGCACCACTGGTTCCTAGGAAAATACTATAATTGAAGTAATAAAAATGGAGAAATACCTCTCCCACGTAAAGCTTTTTGTCAGGTCTCAAGATCACATATACACTAGAAGCGCCAATTGTCAATGGAGGGGGTTGTTGCCGAGGATGTACTAAAAAACATCTCACTGGAGTTTCAGTCTTGGAGGACTCATTGAGCTTTTTATGACATGTTATGTAGACAACATTTTCAACGTCCTTCCAAAATTCATCAATTTGGTTTGTTATATCATTAGCAGAAGAAATTGTCAATTCTTGAATACCAGCTGGTTGATTGCAGACTTCACGAAATTCCACACATTTCTCTGAATTTAGGTCTATTTTGTTACTTCTGTACACTGAATCGTACAGCTGTTCAGCTCTTTGTATTATTGCCTCAGGAACACCTTCTTTTTGAGCTGTTTCAAAAGCAAGACTCTCTCTGCATACTCCATCGATCAACTTCCATGTTGGTTTTGTCTTTCCATTCACTAAATCAATTCCCATTGCTTTGTGAACGGTATTTTTTGTATTTAGTGGTAGATTGAAGATATCATGCAAATGTGTTGATACAACACCCAAACAACCGATTGAATCAAGAGTTTCAATAATGCTGCCAGCAATACATGTCCCTTTTGCTGTTTCTGTACCTCTGCAAATTTCATCTATGAGGACTAGGCTCTGCGAAGTGGCTCTAGCAACTATAGAACGCACCTCTGACATTTCAATCTGAAAAACAAGATGCATATGAAACAATATATCACTATGTCGTACTGAGTATACATATATTATAGATTTTCCATTTGTATTACTTTTAATGTTCCTATGTTGATTGATTCATTAGCTAGTTTTTTTGCTTTACATGATCTCTATCAAATGAATCGGGAACTTTATGTACAGTAAATTAAATGTACATGGTTGGGTGCTCAGTGAGCAGATGTGAATAATTCAGATGTGGTCAAGGGGGGTCGGGGTTGATTAACAAGTTAACTTGAGTTTAGGTCAAATGGATCCTTTCTTGTATGGTTCTGAAAGGTTTGGATTGGGTTGACCGGAAAATTGTCCAAAAAAATTATCATTATATATATCATATAATATAACTATGTCAATATCAATTAAAAGATTATATTAGATTAAATTACTTCAATAATAATCCTTTTGTATATAAAAGAATTTAGGAGGTTTTATACATTATAAAGAACACTTTGGGGGCCTTTCGGCTCGTTTGACCAATTTCCTTTTAAGCTGATCTTTATTTTACACGTTAGAGATAAAAACATAACCACAACACACATTCATAAGTAAATATGTCAAAATTTCCAACCCTGCATAGATTTTTTGACACCAAATATAAGAGTTAGAGAGAAACTGAGGGCAAAGAAGAACAAAGTTTAGTAACATAATGGGCACCTGAAACGAGCTTTTCCCATCTGCAGGGCTGTCATAAGATTTTACGTGTAGCATAATAGAGTCAAAATGGGGGATTAATGCTGACTTGGCAGGTACCATAAACCCACATACTCCAAGCAGTGCAGCTGCAGAAATTGAACGAAGCAAACTTGATTTCCCACCACCATTTGGGCCAGTCAAAAGAAACATTGAATTCATATCAATTGTGTTCAACACTGCACTTCCTTCAGCTGCATCAAACCAATATGGTGATAAACCAGTAATCTTCATCTCACAATTTCTGTTCGTTTGTTCTTTTACCTGCATATGGTTTCAGTATAAACAGACTTTAAACCTTCATTTGACTAACTTCTTTTTTCAGCAAACAAGCTTGATTACAAGTAACACACACTGCAAGCTGCATGTGTGCGAATATGTATGCATGTATATATGTATGCATGTGTATAATAGAGTGCCCAGCAAACAAACGATAGATGGCGGAATGAATTGTACCTCTGAACGTTGGGACTGAACGAGAGTGGGGAACACCCATTTCCTTCTTCTGCCTTCACTGTTCAAATTATATATAACCATTAACTATGTGACTTCTGATAATAAAGCATTAAGGCAAACATATAACTTTTCTGGTAAAGTTGAAACGCCTTTCAATTAGAAAGAAACTTGACCTTAAACATAATTTCTGTTGTTTACACTAAAAAACAGGTAATGTGTCTTCTTATGTTCTTTCTATAAGGGATTAGTACTGTCTTTTGGAACTTTTTGTGATTTTTTACTCAAAGGCATCTTGCAGGATTAACTTAATTGTATTGTAAAACTAGAGATTAGCAAATTAAGTAGAACCGATTAAACAATGACAAATTAAATAAAACAGAATAAAGAATGATGATGAACAAGATAACAGCCTATATTGGAGAGATAAACCAATTCTCCTGTACAAAGCTCTACTTTTGAGAGGTAAGCCAACCTTCCCTAAATGCTCACTTGTTCAGTTCACTATGATTCAAGTTCTCCTAATCCCCTGTTTATAGGATTAGATGATTAATGAAAAAATATATTTACTTAATTCCCTAGAAGCAATTCCACTTGGCACTACCCCATGTGTGGGCCCTAAGTCCTAACACCAAGAAATGCAAACAACTTCAAATAAAATACAAAAATAAGATACAAAGGTAAACAATTTTTTTCAGACTTGTTATACCTCACGTGAGCAAATAATGCTTTTGCAATAACAAGCAAAATTGAGGCAAACACGAGAATGTTTATTTCAGATTGCAATTCAGCAGAAAGTCCCCTCAACAACTCTAACACCATGGACTTCGCCTTTGCTCCAGCTTCATGATACCTAAAACAGTGACCAAAAACCTAAGTTAGCAAATGGATTAAGCTAGAAGATTTAACTAAAAAAGAAACATCGTGAGTGGGTCAAGAAGCTTAAAAATCATTATAAAATTGCATTAGATGAGACACACAAGCCCAATGCACCTTGTGTGTGCCTCGCGCCTTTGACTACCAATGTATGTGTGTGTTTAATATAACAAGATTAATTAACCTTGTGAGTGCATCCTCCACTTTCATGGTGGTAAACCATTCCTCTCCAACTTTTCTACCCTTTGAATCTACAGAGGGCTTTAGTTGTTTAATTTGTTTTTCTCCAGGCGTATTGGCCCATATGGCTGGTGCAAAGCGTTTTCCCTTGAACCAAATAGCTTTGTGTTCCCGAGCATACAGGATTTCCCCTTTTGGTCCTCCAAGTGCTGATGTGGTAGCTTTTATTCTGCAAACTATAGGAAGAAAATCTTCCGTAACCTAGAAAAAGGACACATGTTAATGTATTAACACCATCGCCTTTGTTTGCTAGGGGATATCGTATATGTTAGCAAACTTTGATCAAGGGAAGTCAAATGAAGAAAAGGATAGATAAGATAAAAACTCAGGAAGAAATTATAACACTTACAGCCAAGGATAAGGCTTCAGCTGCCTTATCCACTTCTTCATAAGCTTCTTTTAGATGGATCTTCTTCACACGATTCTTCCATGAAGACTCCATAGCCTCAAAAAATTCACTTGGTATGTTCACATGTGAGCTCAGTTTTTGATCACTTTCACCATTTAAAGAAATAAGATCACCAATTGTATGAGAAATGGCTTCACATTTATTCACCTGGAAACAAACAATGACAATCAGACAAATTTATGTGTCAATTAAGAATGACGACATGCATATGACAAGACTTTGATAAAATAATATTGATGTTTAATTATGGATGAGTATTAGTCTTGATGGGATGCTATTAGGAATTTTAATATGGTTATTATCATATGGGGATTGTAACAGGAATTGGGATTGGAAATACATGGTTACTTTAGGTAGTTTCTGTACATCAGATTATTAAGGTTCTACAGATAGGGTTTAGGACTATTATGCATCCATGTTCAATTTGGATTAAAAAACTGAGAAAATCATCTCATGGGAGTGATTTACCGCATGAAAGCTAATCAGATTATTGTTTCTTTTTTTATCACAAAATCATTGTCCTGCCAGTATAGTAGTATACAAAAGCCAGATGTACCGTATGCTTATCTAGAAAGCTATGTCACTTCTTTCTAATAGAACTAATCTAAGTAGAAGTTTCTCACAATTTCATCCTATATGTCTTGATCATCAAAGCTTTTTAACAACCTACTCATATATGTCTCAAGGAATTTCAACCACGTACCAGTAACTCAATGTCTATTTTCAACCCGGTTGCTACCCAAGTAGGATACACTAATAAATTCAATATCTCATTAAGCTCAGGGTTTCTATAGAGCTGCAATGTTTCATCAAGCACACTTTTAATCTTGCAGAACTCGACATGATTAGCCTCTCTTAACTCAAGTAGCTTCACAAGCTGCAAGATTAGGGACCCATAAATAGATAGTTAGATATTAATGACAAACATCAAGTATGCAAAAAACAAGATCGGATAGAAACAAATCACATAAGTTAGAAATGAAAAACACTTTACTGGACACGTAATAAATTGCATTTCTATGCCTTTAACTAGATCTGTGACTCAGAAACGAATTACATTACCTTTGATGGTGCAATGCAGGTAAATTCAGGAATTGAGCATGTTATAGAGCTCATAAGTTTGCATATTGCTGGACATTTTTAAGAAGTGAAAACAGTTAGTTTAGAACTTAGGAAACATAGTAACTCAGAATATGCATGAAAGAATGAAACTAGGAGCGTTTTAGTAATAAATAAATAAATAAAGCATAGAAGACACCTGCAGATGTGGAAATACTTGCAAAGTAAATGTTATTTTAAGAACAGATTGTATTTTGAAAAAAAGCTTCCTAAGAGTTATGAAAACGGTCAAAACCATTGAGAAACAATGTCGGGTGTGTTTGGCCTCAGCTTGTAGATGCTCAAAAAGGTTCAAACTGAGAATAGGTTTTGGCTCTTGCTACAACTAAGGGAGTTCTATTTCACAACTTAATAACTTTTCAAAATCTTTTTTCTTGGTCAATTAAATTTGTGTCATTAACAAGCAAAGTCAAATAAGGCCAGAATGTTCAGGATTGCATTTTCACAAACCAGTGAACAATAATTTTGCATTTACCTTGAATGGTAATTGCAGTTGCATAAGCAGGAGGGTTCAGAAGTAGATCTCTAATGTAGCTGTTAGAAAATTAAAAATAACAAATAGTATATAAAACATAAATTTTCTAATGAAAATAGAACGAAGAAATATGAGAGAATTCTCCCTACTTCCACCTGGCTTTGATTTCCCATACTTTCAGCTTTTTGTTTAGGGGTAACTTTGTAAAATAGTAACCAACTTTCAAAAGTGTTCCAATTAGGTACTCAAGTTTTAAAAGTGTTCCAATTAGGTCACTCAGTTTTTATATTTTATATAAATTAAAAGTCTTAACATGTTTTAGCATGTTATACTTTTTGTTTAAATTAGAAAATATCTTTTTCTATATTTTGATATTGATATGGATCGTTGACATAAATTTTAGGTACTTTTTTTATTTTTTTCATAATTACCATGTTTTTTATTTTTTAATATAATTTTATATATTGAAAATTCTGACCCCCACATCTTCTCCACCGTTACTTTCTTGACATAAGAATTTTTAGTGATAACTCGATTTGATCGTTTAGTAGTCCAATTTGAGAAAAATATGCATGAGTGACTAAATTAGAACACTTTTGAAATGTGGTTACTATTCTATGACATTTCCCTTTGTTTATTACCTTTTTTAATTATGGTTAATAACTTAAATGCTATAAAGGAATTGCATGAGTAACTCGTCTATAGATCAAAAAATAACAGAACTCGCTACTTACATAGTAGGTAATCCGGTGCAATTAGAGGGAAGCAAAACCTTTAATAAAAGGGGTACGCCTTCAGTTGGTATGACACCTGTTATTGGCAGGAGTATAAAATCTTACTAGTTTCAGATATAGAAAATTATAAGCCTAAAAATATGATAACTAACCAATTTGTGAGGCGGTTCCAAGGTGCAATGGATGAGGTTTGTTTTCTGATGCAACAGTTACATTCCTAAATGTGACATCATTATCAAGGCCATAAAGCTCTTTCACCTAAAATTTGCAGCATCAATTGTAAGATAATATTCCGTTAGAGCGTTGGATATCAACGACAACGTTATTATTTCCCAAATTCAAAATATTTGGATTCTTTACTAGGTTAAAACAATTTTGTTCTACAGCAGTAGTTCTGGAATTGTTTAAAAAAACTATCAAAAAGTCAAAAATGATAACATTACAAAGGGGTCCACTTGAGATTCCAAAGGTGTGGAACAGACTGTACTTAAGATATATTTGTAACACTATGAGATAGCTCAAGTACATATGTAGAGAGAAATCAGAAATACAAAACCTTGAAAAGTATCTCATTGACAATATTCCCTTCAATCCATTCAAAGTGTCTCCCATTACACTCTCCCCACAATAACCCACCTTCACCAAACTCTGTCCAGCGAGTTGTTCCTGTTAAGAATGTTGTAGTAATGAGGGATGATTAAAGATATTAACAATTTAAACATGGATGATAAATCTAGAAAGATCGTTGTGATAAAATCAATTAAACAAAGATGTAATTCTTTTATAAATATGGAACTCATCTTAATTTGAAATTCAACACCCGTTAATCATAACCAGGTAAACAATATTGATTACCTGAAGAATTGTTCTTTAATGATTTATGCAAAAATAAATGATGGTATTGACAAGTTCGAAGCTTTGTAACTACAGCCTCTTCAGTTAAACCATCCTCTAAAGAGTAAGTTTTCATAGTCTCCAACACTGAAACTATGCAAAATCCCTTTGCAGAACGAGAAAGTCCTGAATAAAAAGGTCAAGACTCCTTTAGAGAATAAGTATAAACATAACTAATAATTTTTTGAAAATTCAAACATATGAGTGGCACAAAGTCCCCTGCTAGAACAAGATAATGAATCAAGTGAACATACCAACTACTGGCATTGGTTCAGGAAACTCAAGATCATGATCATCTTCAATGAGTCCAAAAACGTAAGGACTTCCAGGATGTGCATGCCTGTATTGATTGAAATATCCAGAATAGAATCAAGTGAGTGAAAATTTCTGCTCTGTTGTTAATTTTACTTAGAAAAGATGAAGGCACACATGTGTAGTGAAGTAATTTGTGAAATAAAAAAAAGTCAAAACATAAAGGCGGTTTACAAGACACTAAACGCAAGTAGCAAGACTAAGGTGCAAACATACCCAGATATAAACCGGCTTTTACGGGCACGCGCTTGGGTTGGGCCTTGAAGTTCCTCCACAATGCACTATAAACACATACATTAAGAAGCTACATTTCAACTTTATCTTATTGAAAAGTATAAGTACAACTTGGTATAATAATTATGCCTTCAAAGTTCAAGCTCTATAAGAATAATAATACACGCAGCATCATTTCTCAAGGCACTTACTACTGAAAATCCGTTGCGTGTCAAATCATCCAAAGTTTGGCGTAGATTCTGCACAAAGAAAGAAGTGATGGCTGCTTATTCGAGATTTTTTTATAGTGATTTAGGGTAGACTTGCAAAAAAAACCGAGTACTGAAAAGTTTTAAATTACCGCAATAGGGCAACCCGCTTTTGGAACGCCATCTGAACGCATGCCACAAAAAGGATTCAAACCAGCATATTCCACAAGTATACAAGCATCAAATCCTACAGCTTCATAAAATTCCCCAACCTAAATTGATTGGAACTTTTCATCACTTGATCATGGTAAACGAATACAATTAAGAGAAATCGTTATGGATGAACATTACACCATGCTTTCATTTAGCATGGTGAGCTAGAGAGAAAGGTAATGTATAGCATACCCTACATAGCAAAACTTCCCGGGGAAACTTTGCCTTGAACTTTAGTATCTCACAATTGAGTGTTCCTTCTTTTGTACTTCACAAAGAAAGAAATGATTAAAAAGAGAGGCCGAGATATTTAGGGTAATATGAGGCAAATGGCCTGCATGTGTTTGTAAAAACATGCATGAATACTTACCTTCCATTTTTTAAGTTATCATCCAAACCAAGCAGATTACAGTAAGTGAGTCTTTTTATCAATTGCATAGAAGATGTCTTTTTACACTTCTGCATTTGCTGAAAAAACAAACATGACAAAAATATAACTAATTGCTAATAAATCTAAAGAAAAGAAAAAACAATCCCTGAACAGTGAACATAACAGCCATTCTATGATGCAACTTGAAGAAATATGTGAAATTGATTGGAAAAATGAGGAATACCTCCTTCCACCATATAACATGAGTGCAATCTTTCTCCTTGTTAACATTTTTTAATTCCTTTAATTGTTTGGATGCTTTGATGTTTGTTGTCAAAGTCTTTCTATCTTTGAAGCAATATATTGGCTTAGGATTCCAGGTATTTCTAAACATACAAAAACACTAAACGTCAGGTGTTTAGATTGATAAGGCAGTTCCAATTGCGAATTATCATGAAGAAAGAAATGGCCAAAGAAAGCAAATTTCTAAAGCAGTGGAAGAATAATCGAAAAGCAGTTGTTGTTTAGATTGCATGTCTTTTATTCTAGATTTGGGAAACTATATAAGAAAAGTTACATACTTTAAGACATTGTTCAAGCAATGACTCATACTTTGAACATCAACATTGTAGGCTCCACACCTTCAAAAACAATTATCTAATTCCAACTGTAACTTAGTTGCCAATGTATGCTTCATTGAGTACATTATAACTGGAAGTTGAACTGTTGCAGACAATAAGTTCGAAACCTAAAATGTTATAGAGTAAAAGTGGGCCCTATAATGTGGCAAAATGGAAGAGGGACATGAAATGTTGTGAACTTGAAGTGTGCACCCTAAAATACTGACTTATATAGCAAGAATCATGCCCATGCAACTTACCATTTTAATGTGTTCTACTACTTCAATATAATAACCTAATGAGTAATGACTAGCGTGCAGTGAGTCAGTGACTACAGGTTGCACGTGCAAAACTAAAAGAACAAATTCAAACTTCCATCCTTACAAGGAAAATTACATAACTCGACCTACATCTGCATCAACACCAACCAAGTAACCAACATAGTGTATTTTTCTAAACCGTTTTCAAAAAAACGACTAAAAACACGTCAAAACACCGTTACCACCCCCAAATCAATCTAAATTCCTCAGATTGGCTATCAAATTGCATAATACCTACATTACGAACGCTAACTACATGCAAATTTCACATACGAGACTATAAACAGTAGACATAACAGTTACAGATAGAAGACAGATAGATGGTTACAGTGATGGTGGATATGAGATGAAATGACGTTGACGGAGGGGGTAACGAGTGAGAAGACCGACGGAACGCCACCGGTGGCCGGAGATGACGACGGATTTGGCCGCTGAACGGTACATTTTGGTGCGAAATCGGTGGTGTTGATTGTTTGATTTAGGGATTTCGGAGTGAAATGAGGGTTCTTCCCGCCATTAAACGAGGAAACTGAAAAATAAACGAGAAATACGGGTCCATTCATAATAATTAGAACCGGAACATCTTCTCTTATGGTAACATTATCGGTTCGGTTATGTACGGGTTAACTGGTTCGGTTTTGATATAGAACCGGTAAGGATGTAGAACCGTGAATAAATAAGGGATTGTGAAATTTTGGCTACAATACGGGTGATTGTTGTGCATAACATGTTTCATGAATCTTTTTAGTGACTCGTTTCGTTACTAACAATTTTGCAAGTAACCATTGTCAATTCAATGGATGTTGTGAGTTGTGGCCGGTAGAATTTAACACGTTGTGTATTATTAAAAAGATTTTCATAGAAAGTCATCAAACCTCGAAAAGTAAAATGATATTACATAAATGTCTCGTAGTAATTGAAATTTGGAAACAAAGTAGGTATAAAAATCTATTATTTAATTATATTATAACATCTCAAATCTTAACTCAATTCTAGCGGGTTTTACAAAGGTAATTTGGTTCCAGAATCGAAGCGTAACTATAATAGACAAAAAATTGAAGTTGTAAACCTAGTCTATAGTATGTTAACCGGTTTTGAATGATTCGGTCCATCCGGTTCAACCGATTCTTCAACCTGTAAAACGGTTTACGCACTTCGTTAATGTATTTTAGGGTTGTTCGAATAGTGTGTGGTTGGAACTCGTTTGAAACTGACTTGTTTACGGTTTGAGCTAGGTTGGGCTTCATCATTTGCAAATCAAGTCAGCTTGACTTGGATCAAGTTATTTTATATTGAGGTTATTTACATGTATAGGTCGGATCATATGCTAAGTTTTTAAAAGTCGTGTGAAACTTACGAAGGGAAGGGTGGTGTGATATATTTGCATGTGTTTCTTGTTTTTGTTGTATCCAACATCTCTTTATAATCTTTTGTTATAATAAAGGACTCACGCACGCTTTAAACTTTGTGAATCTACATTACATTTTCATGACGGGGTATGAGCCCTAAACTTTTTGATAAGGGACGTTATGTAAAACACATTGATACCATTGAGTAAAGGACCATTTGGTATGTGTATGTTTACGCTGCTATCGATTATTTTTGTTTGGGTGAATTTTAAATTAATATTTTGTGTGTTTATAGTTTTAACAATGTTTGTGTGGTTATGAATAGTTTAATGAAAAGAATATACCAGTGTGTTGTCATTGTTTTTTTATAAGTTGTGAGATTAGACAGCTATAATAGAATCTTAAGTTTTCTCTTAGACTCTTAACATACTAGAATGCATACAAATTTAAGTTAAGTCAATAAGTGTCACACCCTCGCTTATGCGGAAACACGAGAATGTAACGGACGGGATCGTCATAACATATTGTTAATTAACAGAGATGCAATAAATGATGAAGTCAACGTGTCATGACGTCACCCGACACAAATGGAGACTTGTGTCGCGGTTAGTCAATTCTACGACAAACATAGCCATACAAACCAAATAAGTATAGATCCCACAACCCGGAGCAAGTGAACATAATGTGAATAACAAATAAAAGTCAATGCAATTGTCAAAGACATCCAATGAATTTAGATATTGCAATCCTAAGGTCGTCACTAAAGCAGCATCTCTAACTATTTTCAATGATTGTTACCTTAAAAGATATGCTCAAAATGATCAACATATTGTTGGTGAGTTCACATATTTAAATAATAAACAAAACTTGATGTTGTGTAAAAGTTTGGTAGGACATGAGTGCATACAGTTATAAGCAATGCAGGACCGGTGAAGGGGTCAGTTACAACACAACAACACAAAGAGGAGATTAACAAGAACTTAATCAAACAGTAAGACTGGATTAACCACAATAAGATACTAAGAACACAAGTAATGTAAGAGACAGAACACGAGTGTTTAGTTTTCAAGAATGCAGTATATTGCTTTCTCTATGTTCTATGACAAGTGTTACAAAGCATAATGGAAAGATACAAGAACATGAGATACTTATACTACATCCTACAACCGACTATACTATGAAAGCCAGCTGGATACAATTGACTAGACACAAAACAAAATCAATTATAGAGTCAAAAGGCAGATTACCTTTTGACTAGTGACTATGACATGCCATAGCTCACATCCTTGTCTATTACAAAAAGGATAAAGTACATGAAGTAGAAAGTTACAGACTCAAGACCTCAATGTACAGTTACCAAAAGCATGGACCTTTTCACCAACTCATGTAAGTTGGTGACCTTACAGAGGTGCAGCGGAAAGGTGTCCAGCTTTATGGAAAAGTACATCAGATAAAGCATGTGTTAAAAGTCTTTAGAAGAAATCTGTCTTCATGAGTTGAAGCTTCGGAAGACTTTGTCTCTGAGGCTTCGGAAGACTTCATGTTTGGCTTCGGAAGATATTGGTCTTGGTTTCCGAAGATTTCACACTTAGAGTATTTTGTGTTGCATGTGTGAAACTTCCTAAGCATTCTTCTTCAATGCACTTGTGCAGCATGCAGGACAGATTTTTGGATGTTTAGGTTGCATCAGCCTCTTCATTAATCTCTACAAACTCCCCTAGGCTGATGCTACCAAAACACTTAGTAGACTTCAAATATCAACAGTCCTCATTAGGATGATCACCAATCCTTTCTTCATAAGATGATCAGGATCCTTCAGACTGTCAAAATGTCTTCTCATATCAAGGAGGTCATGCAGAGGCAACTGAAACATATCTTGCCATGTGTAAATGTCTTCAGTGCCTTGATCTCTAATGACATGCCATCTTTTTGGATTTGTGGTGTATGTCCAAGACAAGATGGGTCTTCCTGATGCTAGAGGAGCTGTTTGAATTGGAGTTGATGTAGCATCCTCTGGCTGCATAACCTCAAGATGTTCTAACTCATCCTGGGGTTTAGAAGAGGGTGCAGTCTTCTTCTTCTTTGGCTTTTGTTTAGAAGTCATCCTCTTCTTTCTCTTTACAGGTTTTAACTGAGAAGACTGGCCTGTAGTACCAGATTGATCTTCACTGTCTTTCTCAGTTGGGATTTCCTCTCTCTCAAGCTTAGAAGGAGAGGGAGGTTGACCCTGCTGTGGATCAGAAGATGAAGCTTGCTGAGTTTCAGCAGGAGGTCCAGGTTGTGTTATCTCTGGTTGTTCAACCTTAACCTCTACTTCAAGTGGGGCTTGACTTGGAGTGGAGTGTAAATCAATGAGCTCTCCATTTTTGATTTTCTGCTTGATCACCCTAATATGCTCATCTATAGTGGATAGAGACATGGGGCAAGTCTCCTTCCGGAGAATCCATATAGCTTTAAGAAGCTCATCATCCTCTGCCTATCAGCAGACTTCTTCATGCTCTTTTGGATGATAGTTCTTGATTTTGCAGCTTCTTCCCTTAGCTTCTTCTTAGTTGTCTTTTTGTCCTTGATTATCTCAAGTTCGAGCTGTTTTAAGTACTCAAACTCAACATAATCATAGGACAAGGGAAGAAGTGCATCTGCCTGATAGAAGCTTGTGGCACTCAGGTAGTTGATCATCTTGATCCTCTCTTCTTCTTTGTCTACCTGAGGTTCTTGTTGAACCACATCTTCTTGTGCAGGACTTTCTTGAATTGGGGAGAGGGTAGGCATATCCTTGTACAGTCTTTTTCTTCTTCTTTCTTCTTTGACTTGTACTAGAAGCTCTGCATCTTCTGCCTCCTTCTTCTCCTTTGACCTTTCCAGGTCAACCAGTTCATTCAACTCATTTAAGGGGAGAGAGATGACACTGTCTATGTCATAGTTCCTTGTTTGTAGATAATTTATCCTGACTGCCCTTAACTCATCATTCTGAGTGTCTGGTCTGGGGGTAGCCCTGATAGCAGACTCTATGAGTCTTGAAGACTCAGCAGATGAACTTTCTCCCCTCAGCTTCCTTTTCCTCTCTCTCCCTCCTCCTCCTCAATCTCCTCAGATGTCATCTTTCTTTTCCCTTTGTCACTCGCAGACTTTTGTGACTCAGGGTGGAGAGAGCTTTGGCCTTCATTGCTTGATGCAACTTCTGAGCTCTGACCAGAGAGAGGTTAAGAAGCACCTACACCAACAAGTGTCTCAATAGGAGTGTGGATCTCTGCAGCAGTTGATGATAGTGAGACAAGGATCTCAGGTTCTGCCACTGGGCCTTCAGTCAAGGTTTCCCCTATGAAACTAATCTTAGGGTCTGCCTCAATATCCAGTTGACCGATGGCATTGCCTGATTGCCTAAGTCTCCTTCTTAAGCTGAACTCTGCAGTGATCCTGTCTTGGATTCTTTGAGCCAGTCTGTCAACTTGTCTTGATTTGCTTGGGTTAACAAGTGGCATGTTTACTAAATCCAGACCTTCATAGTAGTTTAAAGTCTGAAAATTGAGACTTCTTACTGTCCTTGAACTCTTATGATGATTAGGGCTTTTCTGATGTTGTCATACCTCCACCCAATGATGTGATTAGAGGATGGTGAAGATGACATAGCCCTTGGTATCCCATCCTCAAACAAACTCTGTATGAAGGAGTCTATGTAGTCCACGTCAATGTGAATTTGAGGAGGTTGCTGAGAATGCACAATTGTAAGTGAGGATGGTGAGTCCTCAATGTCCACTCTCTCTGAAGAACTCCCAGGTTCTGTGGCTGTAATGACTTTCTCCCCTTTTTGGTAGCATGACCCACTTGCATAGGTGAGCTGAAAGATAGATCAATCACATCCACAGGTTCTTGTGTTCCTGGTTGAGCTTTTCTTAAGGGTCTCCCAACTAGTTTTTCCTTAAGATATGAAATCTCAAGTTGATGACCATTGATCCTATTGTGTAAGGTAGTCACCTGAGATTCAAGGTGACTGATCTTTGAGACTAAATAGGTGCATGTTTTAGTCAGTTTGTGCACCTTTAGTCTTATATTCCCCTTATCTTCATCAGAAGAATCATTGGGGGATGAGATGATTGGACCAAAGTCCTCTCTCTCACCACCAGCTTGAGGTTCTTGGCTACTGGTTTTCCTCTGCTCACTTGTAATCTCAGTTGAGATGTCAGTGGGCTGAGTTGCCATGGTTGAGGTCTTAATGATGTAATCACTTTCAGAAGTGAGAGCCTCTTCCATATGGAGATCCTGAATAGGTTCAGATGTGTCCACCTCAGTTATAGGTGACTGATGTAGGATAGATATAGGAGACTCAGGAGCATCATCTCTCTTTGAGTAGGGGTAAGAAAAGAGACTCATTATACTCACTGAAATCTAGATCTTCATCAATATAGAAATCAAGGTTGGAAATTGGTTGGTTGAGATCTATAGGCTGGGGATGGTAACTGTCCCCTGAAGGTTGATCACTTGAGTGTTGAGACTTAGAGTGATGGCTTAAGGCAGTTAGGCTAATGAGCTCATCAGGCTGAGCATGAGAAACCTCAGCACTGATTCTTGGAGAGATGGGAGTGGTCTGCTCCTCAGGAGAAGTGGGAGCTCCAGTGTCCACTTCTTCATGTATAGGTGAGTATATGGGGACCTCCACAGACTGAATAGTCTGAGCAGGGGTTCGTTTGGACTTTCTTTGGTAAGTGAGAGTGATTTCAGGCTGTATAGGTGGTTGGGAGGTAGTAGGTGTGGGCTCAACACTAACTTGTGCTGCTAGGTTGTCACCTTAAGCAATGAGCTCTAACATTTTTGGGACTAGGGCTGTTTCTACCCCAGAGAAACAAACAGTGGGTTTTCTCAGTATTTTAAAGATGTCGGGCTTCATCTTTCCCAATTTAAGAATGTTACATGTTTCCCTCAACTGTGAGCCCAGTTCACAGTTAAGAATGTACTGGACATATCTAGGAAACATGTAATATTCTAAGGAGTCTAAATTAGCAAGTAAATTGGTATAAACAAATTGAGAATACCTGAACTTGACCCCTTAACCATTCCATGGATTATGAAGGAGAGATCCTCAAGAATCTGGTCCCATCCACCATGCTTGTTTGATAAGCTGTGAATGACCACATGAAGCAGGAATCTCCACTGGGATGAGACAGTCCCTTTCCTAAAAGTCTTTACAGAGAAATCTCCCTCATATCCTATCTGCTCAAAGGAATGATTGACAACTTCTTTTGGGAAAAAACCTCACCTTCTTCATCATCCAGCTTAAGATGCCTATTGATGATGGCCGGAGTGATGAAGATTGTTCTCCCCTGCACTGTGGCAGACAGTGCCTTCTCCCCGTCCATAATGACCTCTTGGCAGGTCTTCTAGAAATCAAGCAGCTGATCCTCATGGATCAATGGTTAGGGAGCTGAAGTAGTTTGATAAAGCTAAGAATCGACAAACCTCTAAGAAATGAGGATCTTTTTCAGAGCTTAACAGAGCAACTGATTGTGTTGCTTGTGTAGCTGCATGGTAAAATTGTGAGGTAGCTTAAGGATGAAGAAAGAAGGAAGAAAGAAAATTCAGAGGGAATTTGGGTTTTTAGGTTTGGAGGAAGAACAGATGATAGAAAGAGGGGAAAAACCGTTGGGTTTATATGTGAGAGGGATTTCAGATAAAGTTTAATGAAAGAGGATAAACTTTGAAATCCGGATGTCGGTCCCACCTGTAAAAAGTAGTTTACTTTTGCTCAAAAAGTAGTTTTCTTAGAAGTCAAAAAGCTTCTGAAAGGTAATTATCTTCGGAAGTTTTAATTAAAAGTCTTTCGAAGCTAAAATGACTTCGGAAGAATTTCCTGAGAGTTTTGAAAATCTTGCTTCGGAAGAGAAATTAAAACTTGATTGCTTTGTATATAATTACAAAGCTTCCGAGAGTTAATTTTGCTTCGGAAGGAAATGGTCCTTGAAAATAAGTAAGTGTCTGAGACAAGTATTTAAGCTTCGGAAGACAGATCTGAGAACTCTTTCGAAGGTAAAAATTTTCAGACAGTTATTTATTTTGAAGGTATGATTTGCTTCCAAAGTTAAAAGCATAACTTTCGAAGTATCAAAACTTTATAAAAATCTAAGGAAAGTCTTCAAAAAAGAAATTTTCATCCAAAGAAAACATGAGCTTATGAAAGTGATGAGCTAGACAACTTAGGACACACATATTTTAAGAGATAATAAAAATTAGTTTTAAGAAAAACCTACTCAAGGTTTATCATCCCAATAGCTGATATTAGATATTTAAATCTCTGTTCATCAAAAGCCTTTGTAAACAGATCATCATATTGTTCATCTGTGTGAACTTTGACTAGTTTAATTAATCCTTTTTCATAGTTATCTTATTAAATGATACCTGATATTGATGTGCTTTGTCCTTGAGTGTTGCATGGGGTTCTCTGTGATTGAGATAACACTATTGTTGTCTATGTGAATAGGAGTCTCCTTAAAGTTTAACCCATAGTCCAACATCTGATTCTGAATCCAAAGCACTTGAGCACAACAGCTTGCAGCAGCAATGTATTCAGCTTCAGCAGTTGATGCAGAGACACATGATTGTTTCTTGCATTGCCATGAGACAACCCTTCCACCAAGGAACTGACATCCCCCAAATGTAGACTTTGCAGTCATGTTGCAACCACCATAATCATTATCTGTATAAGCATACTGATTAAAGTCAGGATTCTTAGGGTACCATAAACCAAGTGTTGAAGCACCCTTGAGGTATCTTAGAATCCTCTTGACAGTGATGAGGTGAGACATCTTAGGGTTGGCTTGATATCTTGCACAAATGCATGTAGCAAACATAATATCAGGCCTGCTAGCAGTAAGATACATAAGAGACCCAATCATAGCTCTGTATAAGTGCTCATCTACACACTCCTCCTCAAGATCAGGTCCAAGGGAGTGGTTTCTAGCTATGGGTGTCTTAGCAATCTTACAATCAGTCATGTTGAACCTCTTGAGTATGTCCTGAACATACTTTGATTGACTTATGAAGATGCCATCTTCAACTTGCTTCACTTGAATTCCCAGAAAGAAATTGAGTTCCCCCATGGCACTCATTTCAAATCTGTCTTTCATTAGCTTCTCAAAGTCTTTATAGAGTTTTGGATTAGTTTAACCAAAGATGATGTCATCCACATACACTTGAACTAGCACTATGTCATTTCTCTGTCCTTTGATGAAGAGAGTTCCATCTATAGTACCTCTCATGTATCCATGTTTACAAAGATACTCAAACAGTGTCTCATACCATTTCCTGGGTGCTTGATGCAGCCCATAGAGAGTTTTGTCAAGCTTGCAGACATAATCAGGATGACCAGGGTCTACAAAACCAGGTGACTGCTTGACATATACTTCTTCATCAATCACTCCATACAAAAAGGCACACTTTACATCAAGCTGAAAGACCTTAAAGTTCTAGGATGCAACAAATGCCAGGAATATCCTAACAGCTTCTAATATTGCTACTGGAGCAAAGACATCAGTGTAATCAATCCCTTCTTCTTGTGTGTATCCTTGAACAACTAGTCTAGCCTTGTTCTTGATGATGATGCCTCTATCATCTTTCTTGTTTCTAAACACCCATTTGGTTCCAATGGTAGTCTTCCCAGAAGGAAGAGGACAAAGATTCCAAACTTTCTGCCTTTTGAATTGAAGCAGCTCTTGTTGCATAGCTTCAACCCAACTCCCATCCTATAGAGCCTCATCAACTTTCTTTGGCTCTATCTGGGATAAGAATCAAGAGTGAAGATAAAAATTTGCTTCATGAGTTTGTCCTCTTGTTCTTACCCCTGAGACAACATCTCCAATGATGTTTGTGGTGGGGTGAGACTTATGGATCCTAAGCTGAGGAATCACAGCAAGTTGTTGAGAAAGATCTAAATTTGAGAAATTTAGATCTGGCATGGATGTTTCTCTCACCACATCAACACACTTTTCAAGAGAAACTTGATCCAAGGAGTGTGTGACATCATTGATGTTCTCATCTATGGTGTGGTTAGTGGCATCAAGAAATTCTTGGTCACTATCACCACCACCATTGTTTTCTTCCATAATTGAGATGTTCTTATCTGGTTGTTTAGCCTCTGAGCTGGAATTTGAAGGCACCCCAGATGTATCAGCTAAGTTTGTCATTGTAGTGCTGATAGAAACCTCATTAGCAGAAGTAGTTCCAACTGGAGCTGAAGATGTATGAATTGAAGGTCTTCTTAGCTCAAATCTTGGATCAGGATCACCTGTATTTAAGTTTTCTGCAGATCCTGAAACATTCTCACAAGATTTGTTAAAACAGTTGGTAACTAAGTCAAGATCAAATAACCAATCCGGACCAGAACCAGCAACACAGGGTGTGTGTTCATTGAAAGTCACATGGCTGACTCCTCAACAACTCTAGTTCTGAGATTGTATACTCTATAAGGCTTAGCTTGAGAAGGGTATCTAATAAAGTGTCCATCATCTGATTTCTCAGCAAACTTGACAATTTGATTTTTGGTATTCAAGATGGTGTAAAGACAACCAAATGACCTGAGAAAACCAATGAAAGGTTTCCTCTTGTGCCAAAGTTCACAAGGAGTCTTGCCATGAGTCTTAACAACTAAAAATCTATTCTACACATAGCAGGTAGTGTTGACTGCCTCTGCCAGAAGGTGATGGGCAGCTTAGAGTCAGACAACATGGTTCTTGCAGCTTCAATCAGTGTCCTATTTCTCCTCTCAGCAACACCATTATGCTGAAGAGTCCTGGGAGCACTGTATTGTCTTGTAATACCCTTTTCATCACAAAATTTATCATGGATTTGGTTCTTAAATTCAGTTCCTTGATCACATCTTATGATCTTGACCTTATGATCAGATTGATTCTCAATCTTTAAGATGAAGTTCTTCAGAATCTCAAGAGTCTCATCCTTAGTTCTAAGGAAGAAAACCCAAATGAATCTTGTAAAGTCATCTGTGATCACTAAACAGTAAGAGGTCCTTCCTAGACTTATTACACTAGTGGGGCCAAAGAGACCCATATGTAACAAGTGTAGGGGTTTAGTGATGGAGTTCCTTTCCTTAGGCTTGTGAGATACCTTATGTTGGTTCCCTTTCAGGCATGCAACACAATGGTCATCACTTGTAAACTCTTTCTTTGGTATTCCAGTTACCAAATCATTTTTAATTAATCTGTTCATGTTCTTAAAGTTTACATGGCATATTCTTTTATGCCATAGGAAAGACGCATCACTATTAGCTTTAGACATAAAGCATAAAGCTTCTCCAGAGAGAGATGTTTCTTGCAAATCCATCTTGTACATGTTCTATTTCCTGGGGGCTCTAAGGAGGATATGCTCAAGAGGAATGACCACACCAGGCTTGAGAACAATGCACTCATGCTCAGTGAAGAGCATGTTGTGACTATGATTACAAAATTGGGATACACTCAGAAGATTGTACCCAAGATTTTTGACAAAGGTTTTTTTATCAATGCTGAGCTTAACATTTGTGACCTTGTCCCTTCCAGAAATGTGACCACCTTCATCTCCTCCAAAGGCAACTGGTCCTCCATCAATTCTTTCAAAGTTCTGGAGTAGTGACCTATTGCCTGTCATGTGCCTGGAACAACCACTATCATTGATCCAGACATTTTTGTTTGTCTTGAGTTGTCCCTGCACAAAGAAGTTGATTAGTTACATTTGGAAACCCAAGCCTTGCTTGTCTTGGGTTCAGAAACAGAAGGTAATGCAAAAGTAATAGATCCTATGGTTGTGCTAAGAGGATCTTGAGCTGTTGTTGATGGAGAATTCTCAGTCACTTGGTCTTTCTTAGACTTCCACACCACCTTTGGAGTCTTGGACTTGACCTTCAAAACTTCGGAAGCTTTTGGAACTTTGGAAGTTTTGTTGACTGAACTTTTGGAAGATTATGCAGACACTGCAGCAGACTTCGGTGCTTCAGAAGAACTCCTTTCTTCCGAGACCAACTTCTCTTCCGAGGGTAATTTTCCACTTCCCTTCTTCTTAGACTTGGAGCTTCCGAAGGAAATAGGTTTTCCTTCCGAAGCTTGAATCTTCTTAGAACTCTTTGAAGTTTTTGTCTTGGTCATATGGACAGTACCTTTAGGATTGTATGGATAATCCTTAGCAATGTGAGTGATACTTTCACACATGACACACATCATTTTCTTCTTCACAAGAGTCTTCTACTGGGAACAAGACTGTCTTTCGTCACATCCCTTCTCCACCTTCATCTTGGCAGATGCTGAGACAGTTCCTTTGGGCTGGGAACTGTTCTTGGAGTTTGATGGTCCAGGCTGTGCAGCAGTGGTACATAGCAGATCAGTCTTCTTCTTGTTACTGAGATGAGTTCATAAGAGTCTTCTGCTCTGATACCAAATGCAGGACCGTGAAGGGGTCAGTTAAAACACAACAACACAAAGAGGAGATTAACTAGAACTTAATGAAACAATAAGACTGGATTAACCATAATAAGATACTAAGAACACAAGTAATGTAAGAGACAGAACACGAGTGTTTAGTTTTCAAGAATGCAGTATATTGCTTTCTCTATGTTCTATGACAAGTGTTACAAAGCATAATGGAAAGATACAAGAACATGAGATACTTATACTACATCCTACAACCGACTATACTATGAAAGCCAGCTGGATACAATTGACTAGACACAAAACAAAATCAATTGTAGAGTCAAAAGGCAGATTGCCTTTTGACTAGTCACTATGACATGCCATAGTTTACATCCTTATCTATTACAAAAAGGATAAAGTACATGAAGTAGAAAGTTACAGACTCAAGACCTCAATGTACAGTTACCAAAAGCATGGACCTTTTCACCAACTCATGTAAGTTGGTGACCTTACAGAGGTGCAGCGGAAAGGTGTCCAGCTTTATGGAAAAAGTACATCAGATAAAGCATGTGTTAAAAGTCTTCAGAAGAAATATGTCTTCATGAGTTGAAGCTTCGGAAGACTTTGTCTTTGAGGCTTCGGAAGACTTCATGTTTGGCTTCGGAAGATATTGGTCTTGGCTTCCGAAGATTTCACACTTAGAGTATTTTGTGTTGCATGTGTGAAACTTCCTAAGCATTCTTCTTCAATGCACTTGTACATCATGCAGGACAGATTTTTGGATGTTTTCAGCCTCTTCATTAATCTCCACAAACTCCCCCTAGGCTGAAATCTTAATTAATTATAATAAAATCTTAATATGAAAATAAATGAATAAAAGACTTCAACGAGTGAGAGAAACGAACAATCAAACACCCATAATTAATTATAATAAAATCTTAATATGAGTCTAAAAGAATAGATACGTTCGATCGGGTTCGGGTCGGTTCGGGTTCGACACGCGATACGCTCACAAAAATATACATACCATCATACACTTCAACACATTATATAAAAATATTAGTAATAATACTCATGATATTAATAATAATGATAATAGTAACAATAATATTAATAGTATGTAACATAATAATATCTATATTAATAACTATTATAACAATAATAATAATAATAATACTGATAGTAATAATAATAATTATAATAACAATAATAATAGTAAAAGAACAATAAAAATAGTAATAACAAGCAATCCACACCCATGCACGGTTTAAACAAAACAAAAAACACACCAAACACACACTGATATATATATATATATATATATATATATATATGTATATATATATATATAATATATATGTATATGTATATATATACATACTCGGTGCAGCACACACATACATATATATATACGCACGATGTAACACATACACACCTGTATACATATATACACGATGCAACACACACACATATATTTATATATACACACACGCGCGCGCGCGTGTGATGCAACACACACGCATGCATATATATATATACATATATATATAGATATATATATATACACACACGGTGCAACACACACATACATATACAATCTGTATATATACATACACACATACAACAAACACACACACTCTCTCTCTCTCTCTCTCTCACACACACACTTATATATTATATATATATATATATATATATATATATATATATATATATTATATATATATATATGCAATCGGTATATACACACCATCGATGCATACAAACGCAACCGATTCAAACAAACCCACACACCCAATCGCATACGCCGCACAACACGAACACATATATAACATATATATACATATGTATATTACAATCGTATACACACGTGGACGGATCAAATCCCGGAACCAAACGTCACAAAAACAACCAAAACGAAACGAAACACGGTTTACGTAAATCGTTTACCTTCTAAACGACCAGACAACGAGTCAGTGTAACCAACGGTAGATACGGTGGCAAAAGGGGATCGGTGCGGTGGTTGCGAGCGGCGGAGGTCACGTCGCACGGCGGGGGGTTACGCTAGGGTTGACCGTAGATTAAGAATATATATATATAATAATAATAATACACTCTAGCCCCTCTACTTTAGTTTAATTATTCCCTTGAGTTAAATTAAATTACACTTTAAACCTTAAAATTAATAATAATAATAATAATAATAATAATAATAATAATAATAATAATATAATAATAATAATAATAATAATAATAACAAAAATATTATTATTAGTAGCAAAATAATAATAACAAGGTTATTGGTTAATATTTATATAATATTTGTTTAATTTAATTTTATTGAAATATTAGGGTTGGCACGAAACGTATATACGAAGAGATTCGACTCAATACGAAGTAATTACGCAAAATAATAAATACACGAGGAAAGTTAACGAGTTCGAGTCAATTGACAGACTTGATAGTGACGAATGTCACAACAAGTTGCATATGAACTCGCCAATAAAAGTAGTTCTTTTGACATACAAAACTAGAAAAATACATATGTTTATACATATTCAAATATCGATTTGTTTAGTTTCATTATCTTAATTGTAACGTCACCGTCATCGTCATCTGCATCATCACCACCAAAAGTGTGAATCGCCATTGTCGCCATCATTGTCATAATTTTTAGACTTAATAACACGGGTGGTTCCTGTGGTAAAGTCCGATTTTACTTTTGGTCCCTAACTCTCTGAAATTACAAGGTTGGTACAAAACTTTGCTCAAACGCAATAAATGATGGTCCCTGAAATGGATGT
Source organism: Flaveria trinervia (assembly GCA_025506515.1). NCBI lineage: Eukaryota > Viridiplantae > Streptophyta > Magnoliopsida > Asterales > Asteraceae > Flaveria > Flaveria trinervia. The sequence goes on along the minus strand of CM046442.1, from coordinate 118,968,668 downwards.
CCGTTAAATTTTCCAGTTAATATTTTAAAAATGACTAAAAATATCATTGTATCATTGTCTTCTCCAATTGATTAGGGAAGCCCTTCAACTCCGGTGGCCTATCGCTGTAACGAAACCTACCATCTCCATAGATGGTGACGTTTTATGGCGATGGTGCTGATAGAAGTTGAGCAAATATGAATCGCATTAACAACCATCAGATCTTATACAGATAATAAATGTGTAATATTTCCAGAGGTGGAGTTCGTCGGATGTGAAGGATTGATGATGGATGCGGAGGTCGTTAGAGGTGGTTGAGGGTGGTGATGGTTGAAGGTTGAAGGTTGAAGGTTGAAGGTTGAAGGTTGAAGGTGGTGGTGGTTGAAGGTGAAGATGGTGGTGAATGAAAGTTAAGGGTGGTGGCGTTGGTGGGAATGGGGGATTAAAGTTTGAAAGTGGTGGTGGTTGAAGGTTGAGGGTGGTGGTGGTTGTTGTTGTTGAAGGTGGTTGAAGGTTTAAGACGGTGATGATTGAAGGTTGAGCGTGGTGGTGGTGGTTGAAGGTGGTAGGGGATTGAAGGTTGAAGGTGGTGGTGTTGGTGGTGGTTGAAGGTGGTACTGGTGGTGACAGTGGTTGAAGGTGGTGGGGGTGGTGGTTGATGGAGAATAAGAAAGGTGAAATGATGTATTTTTGTCATTTCACACGCACTTAACAACAATAATTAACGTCCATCCGTTTCAGGGACCATCGTTGTTACGTTTGAGCAAAGTTTTGGACTAACATTGTAATGTCAAAAAGTTAATGACCAAAAGTAAAAACGGACCTAACCACAAGGACCACTCGTGTAATTAAGTCTAATGTTTAAGACCATAATCACTCCTTCAACCATAACAATCAACAAATTGTTATTATGTTCATATTCATATTAATTGTGATCATATTCTCCGCCACGACGATACTGTACAATAAATTAGCAATTGTTAATCTTCTTCGACTTCCAGTATTCCATGCTTACATTTATATAAAACATTAAAAAGAGATACGATAAACAAGGAACATAACCTAAAAACTTTGTAGTAATTACTCCACTAAACATGATAACAAAACAAAACAATTAAGAAAAATCTAAAATTGAATCACGAACATTCCTCTTGTTGTCCATATTACATAACCATTAATAATGATCATTGAATGCTTATAATAGTTAGTTTTGTTTTTCTATAACACTAACGTACAATAATATAGTTGAAACAAGAAAAGTTAAGCCATAGGTTTTTTTCAGCAATGAGTTTCCTTCTGTGAGGGTTGGGGGTGCGGTCCCGACTGGAAAATGGATAGGTGAGCCCGATTAAAATAGCACCTATCATCCGAAGCAGTGTCGTACATTTATTGTTTAAAAAAAACAAAAAAAAATGATATATTTTAATTTTGATTATATTTTATCCTTTTTATATTCCCATTCTATAATTAAAAATATCATAATAATCCTACTTCTCGTATTATCTTATCTTACTTCTTACTAATTATATATTACTAAAGATCAACTTTATTCTTCATGTTTTGGACTTTAAGTTTGATGGGTTGTACCCATTTTCTTATTTTTTATTTTTTACTTTTAAACTTACTATTTTTACATTACAATTTAACTCTTATAGTTTTTTTACTTTCAACTTTAGTCACCCGTATTTTTTATTTTGTACATTTTTTTGTTTTACGCTTCGTTTTAAATTTTACGAGTTAACACGTCGCAACGTGCGCGTGTGGTTTCAATGTTTGTACGTATATTTTTTTCCCATTTAATGGCCATGTCACAAGGTGGGTGCTATATTGACTTAGTTATTATTGGTAATATTTTACGTTTCACATGCGTGATTTAATTTTTTTATGTCTATTTTTTATTTGGTTATATATATTTTTTTATTTTATAATACAAGTTTTTGTAGTGTTGATTGTTGTTGGAGATGGTGTGTGATATTGGTGTTATTTAACATGGTTTTACGCCTCCAATTTAACGCGGTAGGTTTAACACTGGTTTAACAAAAAAGTATACGCAGGAGACGTGATGAACGACTAGAGCCATTGCGGTTTCGTTTTCCCACCCGTTTGTGTCATTTATTATGTGACCGACTAAATTAGGATTATTGTGTTTAATGCTTTTACTTTGAAAATTAGTGGGTTTTTCCTTACTTTAATTAGTATTAAAAGCATTTAATGTTTTCTCTATATATTTAATAGATAATGGATATTTAAACACCCTATAATTATAAATCAATACCCCAAATTTCTATATGTGACGTATAGCTCTATGCACGTTGTATAGCCATATACATGGCGTATAACCCTTCTGTTGTCCCCCTAAATTTTTATTGTAATCAGTGTTGAAATTCGCTATACGCGTCGTGTGATCCTATATGTGTCATATAAGGGTCGTATAGGGCTATATATGATGTATAGTCATTTGACAGCTCTCCCTGAAATTTTCTCGTGTTACACTTTCTATTTCTATGGTTAGAGTTATTTAAAATCAATAAACATTTAAATGCATTAAATACGGTCAATAATTCAAACACGTTTAGATTAATTATTTACATTATATACAAGTCAAATTGGATATTAATAATCATAACTTTAACTCACTGAGTGATAATAATGAATGATAATGATTTGGCACGTTACAATCCTAACTTTTGTTTTTTTTTGGAAAGCATAAACTCCATTCAAAAAATGCTAGCAAGTAGCTAAGCATACAAGTACATCAGAGAATGATAGCAGGAAAAGAACATAACACAGCAGAATAAAACATGTATACACAGAACAGAGGATCAAAAGCTAAACTTGAGCCATTTATCCCAATCAAGACCATCCATCTTGGCTCTATTTTTGACCCATAGATACCCAATAAGTTTGATATATTCTAGCAATTTGTTCAACGCCAGATGACGATTTTGAAATATCACATCGTATCTCAATTTCAAGATACACCAAAAAGTAGTAATTATAATCGCGTAAACCGCCTCCTTTTTCTTTTGGTTTCCGGGGCTATGAATCGAGAGTAAATCCTTTATACTAAACGCGAATATGGGAGGTATTTTACACCATGTTGAGACATAAACCCACACCATATTAGCATAGTAGCACTAGATGAAGAGGTGCTCCACTGACTCCGGACGTTAAGCACAAAGAGGACATAATTCGGATTCAATGGGAATGTTTCTTTTAATAAGAGCATCACGAGACGGTATACAATCCAATTCCGTCCTCCACACTAGGATGTTTTCTTTGGCCGGAACCCACGAGCTCCACTCATAAATGAAAGGGTTGGTTCCTTGAGCTTGATTCGAAAGAATGGACCGTACTGATTTAACGGAGAACAGGTTAGCAGAGTTGCCATGCCAAACCCATTTCTCGTCAATGTAGCTAATAAGAAGGGATAAATCTACATTCTTAGAAGATAAATAATTTCCGATCTTGGCAATATTCTTTCAGGTTCCTGCTATATGATTGTTTATCGTGATGAAGGGAGAAGCCGAATGATGATGATGAATACTGGTGATAACTTGTTTCCAAATAGGGGCGGCCTCGCTTTTAAATATCCACCACCACTTTGTTAGCAGACTAATGTTTAGGTCTTTTAGAGAGTCATTGCCTAACCTACCTTTCTTCTTACTTTGACATATCTTTTCCCAATTGACCCAATGAACTTTTGCTTTGTTCTCATTTCCTCCCCATAAAAACCTCCTCCTTATGCAGTCCAATCTTTTAATAACTTTGTCAGGGGCTTTAAAAAAAGAAAAGAAATATATCGGAAGGCTATCCAGGACTGCCTTTATGAGAACAATTCTTCCAGCTATAGATAAATTTCTAGATTTCCAGACGGATAGTCGAGATCCAAACATGTCTATCACAGGCTGCCAGTTTTTGCTAGGTTCATGTTGGCCCCAACTGAGAGACCGAGATAATTGAAAGGCAAAGAGCCAACATTGCAGTTCAAAAGATTGGCCGCATGGTTAACATCTGTCATCGGAACGTTGAAACCCAAGATGTTGCATTTTTTGCATTTATTTCCAACCACGATACTATGTGGAAACATCTTAAGATTCTCGTTAAGTTGTTAATGTTATTTTTCGACCATTCCCCCAATATCATGACATCGTCTGCGGACAAGAAATGGGATACCATCGGCCCATTATTAGATAGTGATAAACCCGAAAAAATTCCCATAACATGTGTTTTGTTCATAATCCAATTAAAAGCCTCCATCCCGATTAAGAATAAGAAGGGAGATAGCGGATCCCCTTGTCTAACGTCCCTGGAGCAACATAATCCAGGAGAAGGGGAGCCATTAATTAATACCGAAGCCTTCGCAGAACCAAGAATACCCCTAATCCACATTCTCCATCGGTTGGGAAATTTCATATAATCAAGCATTGAGTCAATAAACAGCCAAGAAATTGAATCAAAGGCCTTGTTGAGGTCAAGGTTGAGAATGAGCCCCGGGTGTTTTGATCTTTTCAACCAAGCAATAAGTTCGTTGAGCACAAGAGGCCCATCGAGAATACTTCTATTGCTAAGGAATGTGGATTGAGCCGCGAACATAATAGAAGGAAGAACAACTTTTGATCTGATAGCGAGGGTCTTGGATATGATCTTTGATATACACCCCACCAAAGATATAGGACAATACTCATTTAGATAGGATGGATATTGAGATTTGGGAATAGGCATAATAAAGGAAGAGGAATAGGAATCTGAAATTCTCCCATCATCATAGAAAGAGTTGGCAATAGCCACAATATCCTTATGTAGAAGGTCCAAAATTTCTGAATGAAGGCGAAATTGAACCATCAAGGCCCGGAGCTTTGTCATTACCACAGTCCCAGATAGCCGCTTTAATCTCATCTTTTGAGAAAGGTCTTACGAGGAACTCAGATTTGGATGCAGAAAGCACCGGAATATCTTCGCAGCGCAATATAGGTCTATTCGACATTTGTTCTTTAAATCTTTTTGAGAAGAAGTTCATTGCCTCCAATTTATATCCTTCGGGTTCGTGTTCCACTTCCCATTAATAACTAAACCATAAATTCTATTTAATATTGTTCTTGAGTTGATCATTCCGTGGAAGAAAGCGATATTTTCGTCTCCATCAACAGCCCATCTAACCCGAGATTTTTGTTTTAGGTCCAACCACCTCTTATTTTCGATTTCCAACAACTATTTATTGGTCTCCACTTTTTCTTTACTTTTGGTTTCTGATAACTTGAACAGTTCAACAATAAGTTCCAGATTCCTTAGCTTGTTAGTGTGTAGATCCACATCTAAGTTTTCAGACATCTTCTGGTCCAAATTCCATTTCTTTAATGCCACTTTGATATTTTTTTAATTTGCAAGCAAGAGCAGTATCCGGCCTAGAGGCACAAACCGGAGATTCAAAGGCGATTTTAACGATCCCATCTATGCCATCACAAAGAAGCCATGAAGAGAAAAAATTGAAAGGTTTAGGGCCAAAGTCAGTAATTGATTTCATAAAAGTTAGTGGGTTGTGGTCCGAAAAATTTCTCAGCCAGGTTGTAAGTACAACATCTGGCCATTTCCTGAAGAAATCATCACAAACCAGGATCCGATCCAACTTACTAGCTTTGAGACCATTACTGCTCATGTGAGTAAATTTTGACCCACCCATATTATACTCAATAAGGTGACATTGATCGATAAATTCATTGAAGTGGAAAGAGTTGCAGTAATTGAAGTCAGAATTGAGCCTGTCCTCCGGAGATCTGACTTCATTGAAATCACCCAAAATAACCCAAATACCTGGATGGTTCGCAACCATATCTGAAAGATACTCCCAAAGCGTTCTTTTGAGGGCAGAGTCTTGGGGCGCATACACATTAGCAATGTTGAGTTTTTCATTCGAGCCCTTCAACGAACCAATGGTGGTAAGACAATTTCTCTCCTTAATCACCACTGAGGTTTTATACAAAAAGGGATCCCGCGTACTTAGAATACCACCCGATCTACCCACAACTTCGACATAGGCAAAGTCAACGTTGCGATTACCCCAAAGATCATAGACATGAATCCTAGATTCATCAGACATCATGGATTCTTAAATCCCCAAAAAACTAATCTTATGTTTGAATATAAGAGATTTAATCCAATTACGTTTACACGAATCCCCAATCCCCCTGATGTTAATAGATATGTTGTTCGCCTCGCCAATAGTCATCGAGTCTCGGATATGAGTCCGAAACTCCGACAGGTCTATTTGTAGTAATGCACCCACCTTAATAGTTTTCTGGACCTCCACCGTAATTCTGTCCTCACCATTGCAACTTGAATCAGGAGGTCTATTTAGATCGACCGGTTGGGGAAGCGTTTCCAGGCAATCCGATTGGGGGGATGGTGATAGGGCGGCGATATTTATTACCAGTGACAAACCAATAGCTTAATAATTGTCATAAATTCACACTCGGTTTGTATTTGTTGTATGCTCGATTTCGCTTATGTGTTGATTCCATTCATAATCATTATTGCGAGTGAAATTAAATTGAAATTGAGCATAAATCTTTGATAATTATGTTACCGGGACTAATACTGGTAACAAAAATGAAAGTTAAAAGTCTTACTCAGCAAATTAATAGTATAAATTATTATTCGATGATCCATAATAATTTGAATTACTAAAATAAAATTTTTCTTTATATTAGTTACTTTAATCGTAAAAACAAATACAAATTAGTTTCCAAAAGTGATTGACTTTTACATCTAAATAGTAGTATTTGTATTTAGTTTTCTTTTCTAGCCTGGTAACTTTTAAACTTTCCATTGTTAGATTTCTTTCTAACCGATGATAATTAACTTTTATTAATATGTAAAAGTTGCTCTATTTTAAATCTTATACTTGATTACTAAAGACGTAGTGACTTCTGGTGTCATGTATTAGTTTAACTTTACCGTCTTTTAATTCATTGTGGTTTATGCTCTGTCTGATTACGAGAGTATAGGTTTGTTGAAGTTTTAATTTTCATCTTCATATCCTAATAATCAATTAGGATACCATATGACACTCTTATATTACTACATAAAAAAATTTTCCTCCTAAACTAATATATTATTTTAGTCAGGTTTTTATTATAAGAAATTAAATTAACGGTAATAATTCATTTTCTTTGTAATTTAAATTTTTATATTATCAATTTAGTTGTGTGATCATATTATTTTGATGATTTGAACTATATATATTTTTACAGCCAAATAAGATTCAAATATAAAAACTCAAAGAAAAAGTTATTTATCGATATATTTATATATTTTAGGTTAGTGTGATTTTAAGACAACTGGTTTTTAATTTTATATGGGTCAATTGTATGTTATATTATTCAAAACAATATTAAAATATTTTTAGCTTATAAATGTAAATGTTTATTTTTTAATTTTATAGTAATATGACTTAATCATGAGAAATATCTATATGTTTATGAATTATGTTGTTTTCATATTTTCAACTCGTGTATTACATGAGTTTACTAAAACTAGTATATTCTAATAATATGGTAACTATAAACGACATGTGGCAACATCATATTCATCCACACTAATTTTTTCCATTATTCTTTTTTATAAATGATCACATTAACTACTAATAATATTATAAACTTATTGTATAGATTAAAATAGTTTTTTGATAAAATTAAAATATATATTTTAATGATATTTCCAAATAAATAATTTTTAAAAAATAAGAAAGTTTTTTAAAACATCAAATGTTTTTTAAAAACTTGAAATATTTAAAACTGGCGTTTTTAAAAAAATAAAAGTTGTATAAACTAAAAATAATTAAACTTAAGTTATTATAATAAAGTTTTTAAAAATGATATTTTTTTGAAACAAAATTTTAATTAAATCATCCTCGTGAAGAGGCGCATAATAAGAAATATTCCAGTCATATATTATCTTTAATTATTTTTTTATAATTAATACAATTTTGTCTTATTTAATATTGTACTTATTAAGTCCATGTATTACACGGTTTTACTATAGCCAGTATCGTATATTAAAATTTTTATAAGACAAAACAAAATCATAGTAGGACAATACCTGAATATGCTACACTAACATTTTGGGTTTTATAGATGTGAATATCCGATTGGTGTCATTTCTTAATATAGAAATTGTCACCACGGAAAAAACCCAAACTAAATTGATATTTCATATTGAAAATTTTCTCTGTGTTTTTTTAACATTGAAAACACCAACTATACAATGATAATTATCAAAACAAAATTTCGTTTTGACCATATTGTATTTCAATAATTACAAGTAAACATGTTTACGATTCAAAATTTTGTAATACTAAACATGTGTAAATATACGGGTTATTAAAGACGGTAAGAAATAATAATAGAGTATGTATTAATTGGTAAATTTATTTTCTTTGATAATGATTTAACATTTGACACATAAGTTTACAACACGGGTGTGCATAAAACTGATATAATCGAACCGTGATTGAAATAATCGAAAAAACATCAACAAATAATAACGGTTCTGTTTGATGTTTTAAAATTATCCAATGGTGTCGGTGACCAATGAAATTTAATTATTTATGCTTTCTTATTCCAGGATAATTCTTTTGTTCAAAATTTAATAATTAATTTTTAAATTCTTGTATGATTATATATGTAAAGTCTATACATTGTTTTCTTTGTAAAATGCATGTGAGAAATATGTGATGAATTAATTAAAAAAATATTAAAAAATATTTATTTAACCCGTATAATATACGGGTTACAAAGTATTAGTATATAATTTATAACCAAAGTTGGTGACCAATGAAATTGTGCCGCAAGACTTTAGTCTTGAATATAGTGAAGATAAATGATAATAAAACAAATCATTTGTTGGTTAAAGAACTACGACTTGAGGTAGACGTTAACTTTAGATCGCTTGTACGAGAATCACTCTTCATATATATATTTCGTTAAAAATATATATCAAATAATTAAACTTTTGAATTGTTAACAACGTCGTTTTCTAAAAATATAAATAGACGACTTTGACTCTTTAAAAAACAAAATTTGACACTCAATTTTGGTATTTGGAGTTGGGCTATGCAGGATCGGTGTTTGTCACTTAAACACAATGTTTTTCTCTCAAACTCACCTTGAACACACTCGGATATATGAAGAATAAGTAAGAGTTGATCACAATATAGAAAGTAACTAAGAACACAGAAAGATAATTTTCAAGATACTTTTATATATTGATTCTCAACTCAAAATACAAGACTCTTACAAGCAGATTATCTGTGTCCCTGTCAATGAATTACAAGGAGAACCTATATATAATACTATCTACAGCCGGATATACTTTGATACCAGTTGGGATCCTATAGCTAAAGTCTATACTACAAGACTAAAGATTAAGGTATCTGGGATAAAGTCTTATATGAGATTTGGTAGTCAGGACATGTCCCTGACTTACCTTTTGTCACCAACTAAAGTTGGTAACATGTACTATCATGAAAATGTGAACAGTGGAATAAAGTATGGTCAACAACATGGCTCTTTAGGAAGAAGCCATGCTGTATCAGAAGTCTGCAGCGGAGTGTCAGAGACCATACTTGTGTCCACTGGTCATAGCAGTGTCTCCCGAAGGTTAATGGTTGCGGAAGAGTAAGTACTTCCGAAGCCACTTATACTTCGGAAGAGGCTGCTTCTTTCAAGTCTTGGTGACTTCTTCTTTTTATCATACTTCGGAAGTGATTTTTACTTTATTCTTCTAAGTCTTGAACTTCGGAAGTATGCACTTGTCTTCGGAAGTAGAGTTCTGTCTTTGGAAGTTGGTCTTTTCCTTTATCTTCGAAAGAACTCTACAACCTTCGGAAGTTTCTCGTTAAGCTTCGGAAGCCTTTTGCATGCAGCACCAAAATAACTTAAGTGATAAAGTTTTGGTTGCATTAGCCTTCTTCTTGATCTAACAAACTCCCCCTAGGCTGATGCTACCAAAACTTCACTTGTCTCGACTTCTCAAAACTTTCAGCACCAAGGAGAGTAAATCTTTGTCTGTCTCCTTGTTCTTCCCTGATGTGGTGCTGAGAAGTTTGTACAGATCCTTGGTAGACAGGAAATCTAGACTGTCACCTTGGATAACATATACCCTTTGTTGTTGCCCTCTGAAAATAGTTAGTTGATGGGAACTATAATCATATTCCCATCAAACTATAGGTTCCAATTCAGGACCTTCCACCATCTGTAGAAAGGCAGTACCTTTGGTGGGAGATCTTTCCTTGTCTTTATTTCTTCTCAACTTCAACTCTTCTTCAATCTTTGTCTTTGCAGTTAACTTAACTAGATGAAGACTGCTGAGATGATTTCTGATGAGTGCAACAGTTTTAGAGCTGGAGGGGTTGGAGAATGTCTTCTCTGCTATCTCAGCAATGTCGAACCTGCTGGAGTGTAGCAGAGAGGTTGCATTGAGTCTATTGACTTCACCATTCTCCCTTTCCACAACAAAGTTATGAGAAGGTTCATCAAACCTCCACTGGATTATCTTCCTTCTGGGCACAAGAGACTGACTAGGAATCTTGTCCTCTTTCTTTGTATCCAGCAGAGTCACCGGTTTCCTTCTGAGCTACTTCTCTCATCATTCAAAGAATCTGAGTTGAATCCCAGAAGTCTTGCAGCCTGGTCCAAAGTTCCTCTAGGAAAATCAAGGAACTTATCTCTTGTGAGGGAACTTGAAGAACCATCAACATAGGTGATGTTGACAGAGTCTTCTACACAAGAGACTTCGCTCAGAGTAGTGCAGTTGACGAGCTTCGTCTTGATTGCCTTAAACTCCTCAAGGGAGAGATGTTGAGAAGGTTGAGGGGATGGTCTGGATGGTAATTGGGTAGGTTTAGGTTTAGAGGTTCTGGCTAGTGTTTTGGGTTGGATGATGGGAAGTTTGGGTGGTTGAGGTGAGGGAGTAGGTGAGGGTAGTGATGTGGGTTCAGGGGTGAAAGGTTCAGGTTTAATGGTGAATGGTAAGGGTGAAGGTTCAGGTTGTGGTTGGGTGGTAGCAGTGAAGGTCATCCCTTTTACCCTTCTATACATCTCTTTCTTTTTCCCCATCCGGATGTCGGCCTTAATTTCACTGACAATCCGTTGGAAGGTCCTTTCAGACATGGGACCCACCTGCCGCCCAGAGAATCCATGAGCTCGAAGATAGTCCTTCATCCAAGCTTTCTCATTGAGCTTCTTGGAGGCAGTGACCCTAGCCTCTTCTTCCTTCTTCTTCTTCTCTCTGGCCTTTTCTTTTGTAGCCTTTTTTCTTTCTTTCTCCATTTGATCCTGCTATTTGTTGTAGAGCCAGAGGATCGTATCATCATTGTGTGAGAAAGTTCTTGAAGTTCAAAGCCTCTGGAGAGTAGGAAGTTCACCCTGTCTCTCCTTAGCTGCAATTCGGCCTCCTTCTGTTCTTCTTCTTCTTCTTTCTCCAAGGCCAACCTGGCTTCTTCCTTAAGTTTCAACCTGGTTGCCATCTCCAGATCCACCAACTCCTCTAATGGTAGCAGGAGTGTTTCTTCATTGGCAGCTCCCATTTTAATGAGCTGGTCAATTATCTGCTCTCTTCTTTTATTGATGACAACCTCCTGATTGGAAGCAGCTGCTTTTGTACTAGCAGCTAGCAACTTCTTAGTTTGAAGTCTTCCTTTCTTCTTGAGTTTCTTAATCTTCTCCTCTTCCTGAAGCTCTTCCGTAGTCATCTTCCTTTTCCTTTGTCTTTTGAAGATCCTGATTGTGGTGGTTCTTGGAGAGAGGTTTCTGATTGTGAGAGAGGCAGAGATGATGTCTGGGATGGAGGTGGAATTGGAAAGTCCTCGCTGCTCACCTCAGATGCCATTTCCAGGATTGTATCTGTGATGATCAGTCCCTCGGACATCTTGAACAGTCCTTCCGCAGCTTCCATTTCAGCTTCGGAAGATTCAGCTTGTTCTTCCGAGGTTTTAAATTCAGCTTCGGAAGTAGGAGGATATGCAAATTCTATCCCAACTGTTTCAGTTGCTCGGCCATCAGTCCCCATTTCCCCTTCGAATTGAATCTTGGGTTCCATGTGAACCTTTGGTTGACCAACTTCTTCCACAGTGGTAGAATGTGTAGTCAGCCTTTGAAGCTCTTCAGCTCTAAAGTAGATCATTGCAGCATCATGGATTGGCTGCTCAAAGGAGGATCTCAACAGAAACTTGGTGAAGAGTCTGTAGAGATCACTAAGCATCCTTGGGTCAATCTGAAGAATGACTTGAGGTGGCTCAGCTGCTAATATGATGGGAGAGGAAGATGTTGAAGTTGAAGGTCGGCTCTGTGGTTTCTCATGTATTTATCTTTGAACATTCTCCCCCTTTTTGGTAGTATCATCTTGAGAGCTAGATGAGCTAGAGGAAGAAGTCAGTGAGACCTAAATAGGTACATGCCTAACAGACCTCTTGTCTGTTTCTCAGCTAGTTGAGCCTTGAGAGATTGTCAATATCAAGTTACTGAGTGGTAGACCTTGCTTTTAAAGTACTAACCAAGGATTCAAGGTTTGAGACTTTAGATAGAAGGTCTTTAACAAGGAGTTGCATGCTTCCCTCATCTTCTTTTGAAGAATCACGGGGAGATGAGGTAACATACCTAGTATGTTCAGCCTCACCACCAGATGTGGTTTCTTGGCACCCTGATTTCCCATGCTCAATGATGTCTCTTTCAGAGTCATCAAAGGACTCGTTTGTCGTAGATTCAGTCTGAGAGATGGTACCACTGTCCACAAGGTCCATTGAAGCACCTTCTGTAGTGGCAGCTGAATCTACATGAGTCCCCTCCACATCAGTGGGACTCACGTCAATTATTGGTTGCTGATAGGGGTTAGAGATAAGGGATTTCTCCGGGCTCTGTTGATCTTGAGGTAGGTATTGTAGATCAACTTCATTGTCATGGAGAGATGTTATCTCTTCATCAGTTTTGAACAGAAGGTTAGTGAAAGATAGGAGGGTAAGCCTACTGACCCAGGACTTTGGTCAATGTCTACAGGCATTGAGCCTCTGGTGGGGCTGTCCCTTGTTGGCAGCCCAGAAGAGTGGAGATACTAATTCTGAGGGCTGTTGGTTTGGGTGTCGGGCTCCTGGGTTTGAGACTGAGGAGACTCAAAACCCAAATTAAGGTTGAAAGAGAAGGATGGAGAGACCTCTGACTGAGTGGGAGCCCATGTTTCCACTCTAGTCCTTTTGGATTGAACAGGAGGAGCTTGTTCAATCAAAGTAGATTGAACAAGGGTTCGTTTGGGGCATCTTTGATAAGTGATGGTGATGGGTGGAGAAGGTAGTGTTGGCATTGTGGTGGAGGTTGCTGGTGTGGGTTCATCACCTATGGGGTGAACAGGGATGTCACCAGGAGCTATGCGCTCAATCATACCTTGAAGCAGGGTAGTGTGTCTTCCAGTGAAGTTGGTAGACATCTTCTTCAAAGTCTTGAAGATGGTAGGCCGTATTTGGGGAACAGTCAGAGCAGTTGCATAGACAAGCATGCTCTGGTCCAACTCATGGTTGATTATGTGTTGAAGGAATCTAGGATACATAAAGAATGTCTCCCTTTGCAGATTCCAATCAGATTTGAGAACACAAATCGTGAGTAATTAAAGCGCAGGCCTCTCACCAATCCATGAACTAAGCATCCTAGTTCATAAGGGATTTGATCCCATCCTCCAGATTTGTTGGACAAGCAATGAAGAACAACATGCAGGAGGAACTTTCAATTGTAGAAGAAGTTGAACTTGTAAACAGTCGACCTGCTGATGTCTCCACCATATCCCATTAGGATATAAGTGTATCCAAATCTTCCTTTGGGAATTCAGTAGGAGCTCCTTATCATGAAGCTCAAGGTGCTCCCTGATGAGTTGTTCAGTGACGATCAACTCCTGTCCACAAATGCTGGACCGCAATACACAAATCCCATTTAGGGTTTTGACCTGACCATTTCCTAAAATTCTGCCATTTGGTTGGAGAAAACAGTGGGGTTAACAGTAAGGGCAGTGTAGTAGGTTGATTGGGTAAGAAAGGAGATAATTTCAGAGAAGTCAGCATCTCTTGAGAATCAAGAAGTGCGACTGGTTGTGCTGAGGGTTGAGTGCCATTTGGGAAAGATGAAAGTAGATGATTTTGAGCTTGGGTAAAGTTGGAGAGCAGAAATTTCTAGGGCAGTAAAAGATTGCAAGTAAGAAGATGAAATTGAGCAGTCGAGATTATTTAAAAGAGGGTGGTAAGGCGGTAATAGAGGTTAGGATAAGGTGATGTGATGGTTTTGTGGATGAATTGACGGTGGCGGTAAGGTTAAAATAAATTAAATAATCCGACATCATTAACAAAATCTTTGCTTTTTACAGTGTGGGGTCCAAGAGATTTACGTTACACAGTAGAATCTCTCTTCCGGGTGGAAAACATTTCCGAAGGTAACTTGTCTTCCGAAGGCAATTCCTACTTCCGAAGCCAAAACTTTGCTTCCGAATGTTAGAGTTGCTTCCGAATAGAGAATCTGTAAGTCTCGGAAGTAGACCTGATATGCAATCAATCGCTTCTTCCGAGGCCAAAAGTTCTTTCGAGAAGTGTCACACCCCAACCTTGACGGCGGAAACGTCGAGATGTGAGGGTTACGATTGTTCACAGCCACATAACGCTATTTATTAAATCCAAATATGTTAATCATAAGATTCAATTGTAACATTACAAGCAAAAGTTTCAACAAAGAATACATCATGTACAATTACTACAAATAACATGATCATCCATTTTATCTCTAGGTCCAATCCTAGATGTGATAAGCTTCAAAGAGTAGAACACATACTTGGGGTATTCCTGAAACATGTTAAAAATAAAAGTCAACATAAAAATGTTGGTGAGCATTCCATAGTTTTTAATACATAGATTATATAAAAGATGGCAATTCAAGTCATAAGTTAGTGAATAAAGTGATTAGGGATGTTATGAACAATGCAACAATCAAACCTCGACAAAGTTTTACAAGTCTCAAACGTTTACAAGATTATACGATCAGCTAAGTGTACTTGGATCAACCAAGTAGGCTTGTCTTGCCCATAGATCTATGACTCGCTGGGCTAGCAATAGTTAATGATTGTACATATAACGCCATAACATGGTAACCACAAAAGTTCAACTAACCATAACTTTGCATAATGAATTGCCATAAAGATTACAAGTCTCAAATAAGTTTACAAGTGCAATGATAATAAGTTAACATGTTTCACCCCAAAGTGTGAAAATAAGCAAAAAGGGGTATGGAATACTCACTAGATGTAAATAATATGATGATAAGAATGCAGACGAGGCTCCAACGATTTCTTTTACAAGTTGCCTAACGTATAGATCCCAAGATTTGTTCGATAATAAAATTATCATTTGGACATGATCTAGAGTTTCAATTGGGATTTGGGGGTTTAAATATTGAAATAATGAATCGTTTATGTTTTGGTTTAATAAATATAATATAAATCAATTAAGTCCAAGAATGATTAAAAAGGCCTTAATAATTTAAATTATTGATTCAATAGGAATTAAGTTTAATATGTGAAAAGAAATAATTAATTATTTGATAAAGAGAATTTATTAAATACTTATTTAAATGACTTTAAAATATTTTAAAATCATTTTATAAAGTTTTGAATTTTTTTTAAATTATTATAAAAATCTTATAATATAAGATTTTAGTAACAAAAATGAAATATAACATATTGTTTTATAGGTTTCAAGAGTTTAAATAAAAGTTTAGATAATATTAACCAAATATGATATAACATGATTAGATGGATAATTAATTATTTAAATATTTATTTAAATAATCATTTATATGTTACACATTTATAGTATTTGTAATATGTAGGTTTGAAGTGTTTTTGAAATAATTCACGTTTAGACTATAATATGTTTGTAATATATACAAGACTTAATAATATTTTTATAACCTTTTTATTTTTTAAAAGTTTATTAAATTTATGAGTTATAAGTTTATAAAACCTTAAAGAAATAATTTAATAATTTCTGAAATATTTTAGTTATAACATAGCTTTTACTTTGATTTAATAATATATTAGTAATTTTGAAGTTCAAGATATATAAATTGGCTTTTCAAAAAAGATGCCGGAGGCTGGGTTCGAACCCAAGACCTCCGGTTCAATAGAGTAGAGTGGTAACCAGTTGGGCTAAAGCCTAGTATTTGTTTTAAATTACAAATCAATTAATAAAAATTATCTTTCAAATAAACCCCAATCCATATGAACCCTAAAATCAATTCGATCAAATTGACCACGAATTCGAAGTTGTTAACGAAATTAAAGTTAGGGCTTTGATTCGCCAAGTAAAACCGAGCATATAGATGCTCTTAATTACCTGGATTAGTTTTGTTTGGTTAGCAAACAAGAACAGGAACACGTGCGATCGTGGAGACATCAAATGAATGATTCTTGGTAGTTTGATTCGATTGACCACTTGAAAAGCTTCGTATGATGGTAACAACCAAAAGCCCTCCAACAATTTTGATTTAAGATGCCTAGAAGAGGCGTTCGAGTTATGAATTGGTTTCGGTTTTCGCGTATAATATGCTTATAGTTCTACGATGTTAAGAACAATGGGTGATATGTATGAATTCGCAATCATTCTCAGAGCCTTTTTGTTCATTTAATTTGGTTAAATGTGTTAGTGATTGAGGCATAACCGTTCGAAAGTTGAATGCGATGTTCAGTTCTTAGTTGAATGTTCTTAATATCAATTAAAATCGAATTAATATAGGGAAACAGGTTTGAATCAAGATAGTTAGGGTTAGAACGGTCTGATTGCATTCAATTCGATGGTTTGTTGAGGTTTTGGTGGTCGCCGGAGCGAAGGCCGGAGGTTGGCCGGGAAAAGAGAGGGCCGAAAGAGGGTGGGGGATGGTTTGGGTTGTGATTTAGAAATAATTACATTTTTGGTCCCTCTACTTTCATTGGTTATTATTTTATGTCAAACTTTTAAAACCAAGTTTCAAAAATTACATTTTGAACCTCAAACTTATAACATTCTTGTTTTTAAATTATTTAAAACTTCACTAAATAAATCACTAGTTTATAAAACTTTTATAGACTTCACATGTATTTGTAGAATATCAATAATATATTTAAGTTTGATAATTTACATTCATAATGAAGATAAAACATCATAAATTTATAAAACTTTAAATCATAAAATTATAATAACTTGTTTAAATGGTTTGATAAATAATAAACATGACGGATGTTACAAGAAGAAAGTTATCCTTTGAGAAATCTTGCTTCGGAAGATATAAAAAAATATCTTCTGAGGGTTAATTTCTCTTCGGAAGGAATTTACACTTAGAAAATTTTTGGAGAGAACCTCTGATAACAAGGCTTAAATTGTATTGACACAAGACTTACATATTAAAAGGTTTTCAAAAGAGATTAAACTAATCAATGTTTATCATCCCAATAGCTGTTATTACATACTAAATATTTGTTCATCAAAAGCTTTGGTGAACAGATCAACATATTGTTCATTTGAATCAACTTTGATTAACTTAATTAGATTTTTTTCATGAATATCTCTAATGAAATGATACCTGATGTCAATATGCTTTGTCTTGGAGTGCTTCACCGGATTTTTAGTAATTGAGATAGCACTGTTGTTGTCAATATGGATAGGAGTACTCATGAATTGATCCATAGTCTAACATCTGATTTTGAATCCATAGCAGTTGAGCACAACAGCTAGCAGTAGCAATGTATTCAGCTTCAACAGTTGATATAGAGACACATGATTGTTTCTTGCATTGCCATGAGATGATCCTTCCACCAAGAAATTGACATCCTCCTGATGTTGATTTCTTGTCAACATTGCAGCCTCCATAGTCACTGTCAGAGTATCCATAGAGATTGAAATATTGTTTCTGGGACCAGAGACCTAGTTTAGGTGCTCCTTTGAGGTATCTGAGGATTCTCTTAACAGCAGCTAGGTGAGACACCTTTGGAGCAGCCTGATATCTTGCACAGATACAAGTAGAAAACATGATATCAGGTCTACTAGCTGTGAGATACATCAGAAACCAATAATTGCCCTATACTGATATTGATCAGTATCCTCCCCCTCAAGGTCAAGACAAAGATTATGGTTTCTGGGTATGGGTGTCTTGGCAGGTTGCAATCTTTCATTTTAAATCTTTCTAAGATGTCAGATACATACTTAGATTGATTATGAAAAACCCTTTCTTCATCTGCTTTACCTGAATTCCAAGGAAAAAGTCTATTTTCCCATGGAACTCATCTCAAACTTTTTCTTCATAATGCTCTCAAAGTCCTTACACATTGGTCATTTGAGGAACCAAATATGATGTCATCAACATAGACTTGTATGAGCAAGATGTCCTTTCCAGACTTTCTGATGAAGAGAGTCTTATCAATGGTACCTCTAGTGTAGTCATTCTTCAGAAGAAACTGAGACTAAGTCTCATACCACAGCCTAGGTGCTTGGTGTAGCCCATACAGAGCTTTGTCCAACTTGCACACATAGTTGAGGTGCTGTGGGTCTTCAAATCCTGGAGGTTGGCATACATAGACCCCTATCTATATCCCCATATAAACATGCACACTTGACATCAAGCTGGTATACTGTGAAGTCCTTGGATGCAGCATAGGCAAGGAAGATCCTAACTGCCTCAAGTCTTACAACTGGTGCAAAGACATCAGTGTAATCGATTCCTTCCTCTTGAGTGTATCCTTGAACCACAAGTCTTGCCTTATTCTTGATGATCAAGCCTCTATCATCTCTCTTGTTTCTAAAAACCCATTTGGTGCCTATAGGTACTTGACCAGATGGTAGCAGACATAGATTCCATACCTTCTGTCTTTTGAATTGAAGCAGCTCCTCTTGCATCGATTCAATCCAGCTACTATCTTTCAAGGCATCTTCTACCTTCTTGGGTTCCATCTGAGATAGAAAGCATGAGTACAAGCAGACATTCCCTTGATGAGTATGTCCTCTTGTTCTCACATCGTCAGAGACATTCCCTATGATGTTCTCAGTTGGATGAGTGTTGTGAATCCTAAGACGAGGAATCACTTCCAGTTGCAGAGATAGATCCAGGTTAGACATATTTAGCTTAGGAACTGGAACACTCTGTCTAGCTGCTGTTTCAAAGTCATTCAATGAGGACTGATTGAATGAATAAGAAACATCATCAATAGTTGGCTGTGAAGCAGTATTAACAGTTGCCTGTTCCTTTAAAATACCACTTCATTCTGCCTGGTGTTGTGGTGGATCACCTGATGAGTTTTGAGGCTCAATAGGTGATTCACTTGTTGAAGCTTCACTATTCCTTGATATAGTTAAACTATCGGATCTGTGAATAGTGGAAGCTTGATGTATTGCAGCACTTGGAGAATTTGGTCTAGGCCTGGGAAGCTCAAACAGTTGATCATTAGCAGTAGCATCAACATCATTTTGAGCACCTATTCCAACTGAAACATTCTTACAAGAGGGTTTAGAATAGTTTGGAAACAATTCTAAATCAAAGATGTGATCAGGTCCATTCCCCCTAACACAAGGAGTGTGCTCATTAACAACTATATTGGATGACTCCTCAAATTGTTGATTCTTAATGTTGTATACTCTATAAACTTTGGAGCTAGAAGAGTATCCAACAAAGATAGCATCATCCGACTTTTCAGCAAATTTTGCTAAATTATCTTTTGTGTTAAGTATGGTACACCTGATGCCAAAGGACCTTAGAAAGCCAATGAATGGTGGCCTCTTGTTCCATAGCTCATAAGGGGTTTTTCCATTGGGCTTAACTACAAGAACTCTGTTCTGCACATAGCATGCAGTGCTGACTGTCTCTGCCCAGAATGTTAGAGGTAGCTTTGAATCAGCTAACATAGTTCGAGCAGCCTTAATAAGTGTCATATTCTTCCTCTCAGCAACACCGTTTTGTTAAGGAGTTCTGGGAGCACTATATTGTCTGGCAATCCCTTTTGAGTTACAGAATGAGTCAAGAACGAAGTTCTTAAACTCAGTCCCTTGATCATATCTAATTATTTTAACCTTGTGATCAATTTGATTTTCTATTTTAAGAATAAAAGATTTTAATGTTTCAGCAGTTTCATCTTAGTTCTTAAAAAGATACTCATGTGAATCTTGTAAAATCATCAACTATCACAAGGCAATATGATTTCCTTCCAATGCTCATTATACTTATGGGACCAAAGAGATCCATGTGCAATAAGTGAAATGGAGTAGTAATAGAGTTAACACATTTGGATTTATGAGATGTCCTGTGTTGTTTCCCTTTCAGGTATGCAACACAGTTGTCTTTGCAGAAAAACTCCTTTTTAGGCAAACCATGTACCAAGTTATTTTTAGCCAATTTATTCATTGTCTTAAAATTTACATGACACATACGTTTATGCTATAGTGTTGACTCATCACTATTAGCTTTGGAAAGAAAGCATGATACTTCACCCATTGGGGAAGCATTGTTCATATCAAGCTTGTACATATCCCCTTTCCTGGGAGATCTAAGAAGCACCAATTCCGGAGAAATTGTCATCCCTGGTTTGAGGATAATGCACTCATGTTCTGTGAAAAGCATTGGTGCTTTTGATCACAGAATTGAGAAACACTTAACAGATTGTGTTCAAGCTGTTTGACAAAGTTAACTTTGTCAACTTTTAACTTACCATTGAATATACTCCCTCTGCCAGAAATATATCCTCTGGCCTCACCTCCAAACTGGACAGGACCTCCATCATAATGTTGAAATTGTTGAAGGAGAGATCTGTTCCCTGTCATGTGCCTGGAGCATCCACTATCTACAATCCAAATGTTGTTATTCTTGTCATATGGATGTCCCTGCACATAAGATGAGATGATTAGTTTTGATTGGAAACCCAAGCTTTATTGGTCTTGGGTTCTTCCAAAGATAATGACATAATTGAACCAAAATTTATGCATGGGGGTTCAATGGATGTCGTTGAAGAAGAGGTTTGGGCTACAACATCTTCCTTGATCTTCCATTCCATCCCTTGGTTGATCATGGAGGATGAGCTTGTTGAAGCTTTTGTAGCTTGGCATTCTTCCGAAGCTTCTTTCTTTTCGGAAGAAGCCTTCACCACCTTTTCTTCCGAAGCAGTCTTCTTCTGGGATGGTTTCAAGGGGACTCTTTTGTTCTTCTGAGTCTTGACAGCTTTAGCTTCTGAAGCCTTTTTCTTTCGGAAGAAGAATATTCTTTCTGAAGCAACCTTGCTTCAGAAACAAGCTTTCCCTTTTTCATCACTTGAACCATTTAATATGGTCCAAATGAGAAACCTTCCCTGTCTCCTTCATTTTTAACATTATTTGCATAATGTGTGCTAGCAGGATTGTAGTAACAATCTTTGGCCAGGTGATTTTGCAGACCACACATTATGCATGCAATGTTAATCTTTGGGGATTTGAAGATTGCTGTTTCTTGTTCTTTTTATCTTCATTAGCAACTTTTCCCTTTAACTTTTGATCCTTTGGTAGGACAGGAGTGCTGGTACTACACCCCTTTCCTGAATCAGAGTTTTCAATCACCTGGAATCCAGCTGAGATGAATATACCCTTTTGCTTTGGGTCTATCTTTAGCTTGGACTCAGCCACTTTCTTGGCAGTTTTTCTGGCTGCCTTAGCGCTGCTTCTTCTGGCTTTGGTGGTCAGGGTTTGATCATCATTGGTAGGGGAGGGCATAATTACTTGGTTCTTCCCTGTGATGGTCTCCATAGTTGCATCATCATCTTTGACTCATGAGAAGGTGGGTCAGCAGATGGAACCTCTTGCTCTTCAGTACCACACCTTGGTTGTCTTATAGACTCATAAGAGTGTGGTGGAGCAATTTCATTGGTTCCCAACCCTCCTTTGTTTTGGTAACAAAGTTTTGAGTGAGAGGATGATGCAAGAATGGCTTGAAAGTTTTGCTCGGAAATATCATACTTCCTGGCTTGAGCCTCAGCTGTGACAAGCTGGGCTTGAGCCTCAGTCAATTTGGATATTAAATCATTTATCTGAGTCTTATAGTTTGTGTGTTCATGTTTTAATAAAGACACATTTTTCTCTAACTCCTTAATTTTTCTTTGGTAGTCAGATTCAGCCCTTTTAAAGTCAGATTTCAAAACATTTAAAGACTCAATATCAGATTTAATCTCCATATTGTAGTCCTGATACAATTTAACCTTAGTAATACAGGTAGGAGTATAGAGATGTTCATATACCTTATTTTCATCTGTTCCGGCCATGAGTGCTTGAGCAGGAGTCACATCCTGTACCATGAAGCTCCAGTCAACTTCTTGAGCCATTGTCGCTATTTCAGTTGACTTTCCGGTGGGCTTTGGTGTAGAGGGATGTGTGGAGGCCTGTGGGGTTCCCGGGTTGGACTTGGGAGCCTTGCATTCCCTTGTAAAATGACCAAGTTGGTTACAGTTGTAACATTTGGCCTTGGTTTTGTCAAACCCAAATTTGCTGTTGATTGGGTTTTGGGGAAATTGCCTTTCAGTTCTCTTGAAGAACTTCTTTGCTCTGTAGGTTAGAAGAGCCATTTGTTGGACTATGTCCACGTATTTCACGTCATCCGGGCTGAAACACTCTAGATCATCAAAGCAGTATTGATAATCACTTGTGTGTCCACTTCCTGAGACAAAAGCACAGCTGTCCTGAAAGGAGCTTTGCTGAGCTTGTTGAGACTTGGAGTCTTAGGAAAGTGATGTATGGCCTAGAAGAACAAGATGGCTGTTGGTGTAAGTCATGTATTGTTGAGGCTAGGAGATTCCTGAGCCTTCAGTGTCACACCCCAACCTTGACGGCGGAAACGTCGAGGAGTGAGAGTTAAGATCGTTCACAGCCACATAACGCTATTAAATAATCCAAATATAATTTAAACATAAGTTTCAATTGTCACATTACAAACACAAGTTTCAAAGGAAACAAAAGCATAACATAGAATGTAACAATTCATTTATTTTATTTATTAATCTAGGTCCATTCCTAGATTGTGCAAGCTTCAATGTGTAGGAGTCAAACTTGGGCGTTTCCTGAAATATGTTAAAAAAAAAAAAAAGTCAACATAAAAGAAAATGTTGGTGAGCATTCCATAGTTTTCAATACATAAGTATATAAAAGATGGCAATTCAAGTCATAAGTTAGTGAATATAGTGATTAGGGATGCTATGGTCCATGCAACAATCAAACCTTGACAATGTTTTACAAGTCTCAAACGTTAAAAGTATATACGATCAGCTAAGTGTACTTGGATCAACCAAGCAGGCTTGTCTTACCCACAGATCTATGACTTCGCTGGGCTAGCAATAGTTAATGATTGCACATATAACGCCATAACATGGTAATCACAAAAGTTCAACTAACCATAACTTAACATGATGGATTGCCATAAAGTTTACAAGTCTCAAATAAGTCTATGAGTGCAATAGTATAAGTTAACATGTTTCACCCCAAAGTGTAAAAATAGGAAAAAGGGGTATAGAATACTCACATGATCAAATAATATATATTTGATGATTAATAAGAATAAATATAAGCAACGGTTCAACGTAGTCTTTCACAATGCACCTAAAACAATATATTACAACGTTAAAGTTTAATTGTAATAAGTTTAGTGAATTTACGTGAGCTAAAGTTCAATTTGATGTTTGAGGCTTTGCCAAATATAATTAACAAATGGGTATCAATTATATATTTTCTTGGGAACAATGTATTTATATTTTATAAAGATGTGAAATAAGAGTAACATTTAATATAAGGTTTTGAAAAAAATAAAGTCTCATCGCTAAATAAAATAAGCACGTTTTAAATAATAATTATACTTGTTATTTAAACAAATAATGTTTTAATAAGTTAAACAATATTTAAAATCTATTTTACCAAAAATTGCACTAGTTATATCATTTGTTTAAAATAATTAATAATTATATTAAAATAAATTTCAAGAAAATTAGCTAGATGATTTAAAATATTTGGAGTTTATAAAAGTTATTTTTATAATTATTATAAATTTTCCATAACTATTTTAAGGCCAAAAAGCCCTTTTTAAAAAAAATGAGGCTGCCCGGGTTCGAACCCGGGACCTCATGGATATGGGGAGGGAATCTTAACCAGTGAACTAGAGGGCAGTTGCCGTGCTAATCACCGGTTTTAAAACCTTAAAAACACAAAATGTTGAAGAAACTCAAATCGTATAAACCCTAGTTTCTTCAACCCCCAAATTGAAGTCGATTTATTGTTATTAATCAGATTAACCATAGGGCTTTTGATCCCTATGTGTAATCGAGCACGATGGTGTATTAAACTTACTTGATTGCCTTCGAATTGGAGTGTTTAAGCCCGATAAGCTTTGGTCTTTTTCGCGATGAACAGGGGCCTTGATTTCAATAATTTAGTTGTTTTTCAAGCAATTTAGTGTATAAGGAGCTTAAAGGGATCGAAGGGAGTATTTTCCCTCTGTTATATAGGTTTGATTCGTACGTTAAGGTGCCGGTTGAGTTTTGTTTTTAATTCGATTGCCACGGTTATGATTAGGTGTGTTAACGGATGATTAACTCGAATTAAACCAAGCATTAAGCTTGGTAATGATTAACGAACGTTATTGTACGTTTGATTTGATTGTTCGACTTAAGATAGGTGTTGATCGGTCTTAAACCGATCGAAACATTGATTTCGATTAGCACCCATTAAATCCGAGTGTTTATGGTCCAATAGAACGTGGGTTCGAGTTTGAAAATGCTTCCCAAGTCATTTGGCGTTAATTTGGGTCGAAAATATGAAGTATGCCCATGTATTGGGGTTCACCGGCGCCGCGCCGGAGCTGTGCCGGCCGGCCGCCGGAAAAACGCGAGAGAGAGAGAGAGGAAAAAGACAACTTTGCTTTATTACAACTTTGGCCCCTATAGTTTTTACTTTCTGTTAACTTATGCAAAACCTTTTATTTAATGTTTGCAAAATAACAATAAGACCCCCTTAACTTGAATAACCATCTCATTACTTTAATAACTTTTACAATTTATTATTAATATTGTTATTATTATTATTTACTTAATATTATTATTATATTATTATTATACCTTACAATTTTGAAAGAGCAATTAAGGTGCTATTCATAAGCAACCCATAAGTTTCATAAACAACACGATTAGCCCATGCAAGGATTTAACAAGACTAACTTTAAATTAACCCTAAATTACAAGATGTTACATTCAGCAACCATCAAGGCGTTGCTAGCAGGAAGACTCAAGGGTCTTCTTGTCTGATGACCCCTCTTACTTTCCATTTCCAAACGGTATCCATCAAGGATCCCATAGAGTTCGGTCATGGTGAGTGTATTAAGATTTTCTGTTCTCTTGATAAAGACACAGTAGAATGTCCACTTATTGGGTAATGCACTCATGAACTTTCTAGTAAGGTCTCTGAGTTCATGAGCAATTCCCACAGATTGAAGGGAAGAAATGAGATCCATGTACCTAAAATATTACTCGCTAAGAGTCTCTCCAACAACATGGGTGAAGTTCTCAAACTGCTGCTTCAGTGAGTCCTTCTTGGAGTCATTTGAGCTTGAGTACATTTGAGCAAGCAAATCAAACAGTTCTTTGGCAGACCTGCAATGCTCAACCCCACCATGATAGAGTTTGGAATTGCAGTCATAGCGTTGCTGTCAGTGTCAAGCTTCTTCCTGTCCTCATCAGAATAATCTTCAACAACTTTCTTGATCATGGCACCATTTGCACCAGCTACTTTTGGCTTATACGGGCCATTGACAATGGATTGCCATATTTTGTTGTCTTGATACCTGATGAAGCCTTCCATTCTTCTGCTCTAGGACCTAAAGTTTTCAGAGGTGATGATGGGTGCTTTGGTCATCGTCCCCATCTCTACTTCAGATTTGTTAAGGGTCATTTTGAGTGAGGTATAAGGAGGAGTGAAAAACAGGTTGATTAGGATGGTAAGATCTCACAATCAAGAGCCTAAGAAGTTCTGATACCAATTGTACGATCGGGTTTGTCACTTAAACACTAGGATTTCTCTCAAACTCAATTATAGAAACACTCAATTCAGATGAAGTAAAGTCTTTCACAAGAGTTGATAATAATATAATAAGTAGTAAATGAACACACAAAAATACATTTTCAAGGCACTTGTATATATTACTTCTCAACTCAAGATATTACAACACTCTTACAAGCATGATACATGAGTTACAATGAGAGACTATATATACTAGATCCTACAGCCGGATATACTTTGATACCAGCTGGAAACCTAAGACTAAAGCATATACTACAATGCTAAATTTAAGGTATCTTAGATAAATTATTATCTAAGATATGGTAGTCATGACATGTCCATGACTTACCTTTTGTCACCAACTAAAGATGACAACTGTACTAACATAAAAAGATAACCAGTGGATTAAAGTATAGTCAACTGCATGGCTTTTGAGAAAACGCCATGCAGTATCTCAGAGATTTGCAGCTGAGTGTCAGGGAGACCATACTTATGTCCACTGGATAATAACAGTGTTTTCCGTAGGTAAGTTGGCTTCGGAAGAACAAGTTCTTCCGAAACCACTTATACTTCGGAAGAGGCTTCTATACTCCGAGGCTTGAGGACTTCTGTACTTCGGAAGTTGACTTCAGATCTTCTTTCTAAGTCTTGAACTTCGGAAGTAGGTTCTTTGTCTTCGGAAGTTGGAACTTTTCCTTTGGAAGTAAGTTTTACACTGTCTTCGGAAGAGCTCCTTTTTCCTTCGGAAGTTCCACACTTAGCTTTGGAAGTCCTTTATTTGTTGTACCAAAATCTTCTAAGTGACTTGGTTTTGGTTGCACCAGCCTTTCTAGATCCAACAAAATGACACTTAACCCTCAGCATAACCAGCTCGCACTTCTTGATTCTTCAAGGGATGCCGACTTCTCTGAAATCATCTCATTTCTCACCCAATCACCTTACTACACTGCTTTTACCGTCAACCCCACTGTTTTCTCCAACCACATGGCCGAATTTTGGGGAAATGGCCGAGCCGAAACCCTAAATGGGATTCGAGTACTGAGGTCCAGCATTTGTGGATAGGAGTTGATCATTACTGAACAACTCATCAGGAAACATCTAGAGCTTCATGATGAAGGAGCTCCTACTGAGTTCCCGAAGGCAGATTTGGACAACACCTACATCCTTATGGGATATGGCGGCGACATCAGTAGGTCAACGGTATACAAATTCAACTTCTCTTACAATTGGAAGTTTCTCCTGCATGTTGTTCTCCACTGCTTGTCCAACAAGTCCAGCGGATGGGATCAAATACTATATGAACTAGGATGCTTAGTTCATGGATTGGTGAGAGGCCTGCACTTCAACTACTCACGATTTGTGTTCACCAATCTGAATGAGAATCTACAAAGGGAGACATTCTATATGTATCCTAGATTCATACAACACATCATTAACTGTGAGTTGGACCAGAGCATGCTTGTCTGTGCAGCTGCTCTAACTGTCCCCCACATGCGGCCTACCATCTTCAAGACCTTGAAGAAGGTATCTACCAACTTCACTAGAAGGTACACCACTCTGCTTCCAGGTATGATTGAGCGCATAGCTCCTGGTGACATCCCGGTTCACCCCACAGGTGATGAACCCACACCAGCAACCACCACCACAATGCCAACACTGCCTTCTCCACCCATCACCATTACATATCAAAGACGCCCCAAACGAACCCTTGTTCAATGTACTCTGATTGAACAAGCCCCTCTTGTTCAATCCAAAAAGACTAGAATGGAAACATAGGCTCCCACTCAGTCTGAGGTCTCTCCGTCCTTCTCTTTCGACCTTAATATGGGTTTTGAGTTTCCTCAGTCTCAAACCCAGGAGCCCGACACCCAAATCAGCAGCCTTCAGAATGAGTATCTACACTTTTCTGAACAGCCAACAAGGGACAACCCCACCAAAGGCTCAATGCCTGTAGACATTGACCAAGGTCCCGGGTTAGTAGGCTTAACCTCCCTATCTTTTACTAACCTTCTCTTCAAAACTGATGAAGAGATAACATCTCTCCATGGCAATGAAGTTGATCTACAACACCCTCTTCAAGATCAACAGAGCCTTGAGAAATCCCTTATCTCTAGCCCCCATCAGCAACCAATTACTGAGGTGAGTCCCACTAATGTGGAGGGGACTCATGCAGATTCAGCTACCACTACAGAAGGTGCCTCAATGGACCTTATGGACAGTGGTAACATATCTCAGACTGAATCTACAGCAACCGAGCACTTTGATGACTCTGAAAGAGACATCATTGAGCATGGGAAACCAGGGTGCCAAGAAACCACATCTGGTGGTGAGGTTGAACATACCAGGTATGTTACCTCATCTCCCCGTGATTCTTCAAAAGAAGATGAGGGAAGCATGAAACTCTTCATTCACGACCTTCTATCTAAAGTCTCAAACCTTTAATCTTTGGTTAGGACTTTAAAAGCAAGGTCCGCCACTCAGCAACTTGAGATTGACAATCTCAAGGCCAAACTAGCTGAGAAATAGACAGAGAGGTCTGTCAGGCATGTACCTATTAAGGTCTCATTGACTTCTTCCTCGAGCTCACCTAGCTCTCAAGATGATGCTACCAAAAAGGGGGAGAATGTTTAGAGACAAACACTTGAGGACCCCCAACAGAGCCACACTTCAACTCCAACTTCAACTTCATCTACTCCTATCATTACTGTGTCTGAGCCACCTCAAGTCATTCTACAGATTGACTCAAAGATGCTTAGTGATCTCTACAGACTCTTCACCAAGTTTTTGTTGAGATCCTCCACAGATCAGCCAAGTCAAGATGTTGTAATGCTCTGGAGAGCTTCAGAGGCTGACTGCACCTTCTACCACTGTGGAAGAAGTTGGTCAACCTAAGGTCCACATGGAACATAAGATTCATTTCGAAGGGGAAATGGGGACTGATGGCCCAGCAACTAAAATAGTTGGGACAGAATATGGATCTCCTCCAACTTCCGAAGCTAAAGTTAAAGCCTCAAAAGAACAAGCTCAATCTTCCGAAGCTGAAATGGAAGCTGCGAAAGGACTGTTTAAGATGTCCGAGGAACTGATCATCACAGATGCAATCCTTGAAATGGCATCTGAGGTGAACAGTAAGGACTTTCTGAAACTTCCTCCATCACAGACACCATCTCTACCTCTCTCACAGTCAGAACCCTCTCTCCACCACAATCAAGCACTTCAAAAGACAAAGGCAAAAGAAAATTGACTGCGGAAGAGCATTAGGAAGAGGAGAAGATTGAGAAACTTAAGAAGAAATGATGACTTCCAACTGAGAAGTTGCTAGCTACTAGTACAAAAGCAGCTGCAACCAATCAGGAGGCTGTCAACAACAAAAGAAGAGAAGAGATCATTGACCAGCTTATCCAAATAGGAGCTGCCAATGAAGAGACACTCCTGCTACCACTAGAGGAGTTGGTGGATCTGGAGAAGGAAACCCGGCTGAAACTTGAAGAAGAAGCCAGGTTGGCCTTGGAGAAAGAAGAAGAAAAACAGAAGGAAGCTGAGCTGCAGCCGAGGAGAGACAGGATAAACTTCCTACTTTCTAGAGGCTTTAATCTTCAAGAACTTTCTCCACACAATGATGATACGATTCTCTGGCTCTACAACAAAGAGTAGGATCAAATGCAGAAAGAAAGGAAGAAGGCTGCAAGAGAAAAGGCAAAGGAGAAGAAGAAGAAGGAAAAAAAGGCTAAGGACACTACAACCAAGAAGCTCACTGAGAAGGCCTGGATGAAAGACTATCTTTGGGCCCATGTCTTCTCTAGGAGGCAAGTGGGTCCCATGTCTGAAAAGACACTTCAACGGATTGTCAGTGAAATCAAGGTTGACATCCGGATGGGGAAGAGAAAAGAGATGTACAGAAGGGTAAAGGGGATGACCTTCACTGCAACCACTCCACCTCAACCTGAATCCTCACCTTCACCCTTCACCATTAAAACCGAACCTTTCACCCCTGAACCCACACCATTACCCACAACTTCTCCCTCACCACAACCACCCAATCTTCCAATCCTTCAACCCAAAACACTCGCCAAAACCTCTGAACCTCAACCTACCTAACTACCATCCACACCATCCCTTCAGCCCTCTCAACATCTCTCTCTTGAGGAGTTTAAGATAATCAATACCAAGCTCATCAACTGCACTACTCTGAGCGAAGTCTCATATGATGAAGATTCTGTCAACATCACCTATGTTGATGGATCCTCTTGTTCCCTCACAAGAGATTAATTTCTTGATTTACCTAGAGGAACACTAGACCAGGCAGCTAGACTTCTAGGCCTCAACTCAGATTCATTAAATGATGAAGAGAAGAAACTTATAAGAAAACTGGTGACTCTGCTGGACACTAAGAAAGAGGACAAGATTCCCAGTCAGTCTCTTGTGCCTAGAAAGAAAATAGTCCAGTGGAGGTTCGATGAAACTTCTCACAACTTTGTTATAGAAATGGAGAATGGCGAAGTCAATAGACTTAATGCAACCTCTCTGCTACACTCCAGCAGGTTTGATATTGCTGAGTTAGCAGAGAAGTCATTCTCCAACCCCTCTAACTCTAAAGCTGCTGCTCTCATCAGAAATCATCTTAGCAGCCTTCACCTAGCTGAGTTAACTACAAATGCCAAGATTGAAGAAGAGTTGAGATTGAGAAGACAGAAAGACAAGGAAAACCTCCTAACAAAGGCACTACCTTTCTACAGATGGTAGAGGGTCCAGAATTGGAACCTACAGTCAGATGGGAATATGATTACAGTTCCCATCAACTAACTTTTTTTAGAGGGCAACAACATAGGGTACATGTTATCCAAGGTGACAGACTAGATTTACTATCCACCAAGGATCTGTACAAACTTCTCAGCACCACATGAGGGAAGAACAAGGAGACAGACAAATATTTACTCTCCTTGGTGTTGAAAGTTTTGAGAAGCAGAAACAAGTGATGTTTTGGTAACATCAGCCTAGGGGGAGTTTGTTGGATCAAGAAGAAGGCTAATGCAACCAAAAATAAGTCACTTAGATAATTTTGGTACTGAATGCAAAGGATAGCATGGAACTTTTGAAGGTTGTAGAGTTCTTCCGAAGACAAAGTGAAAGATCAACTTCCGAAGACAGAACTCTACTTCCGAAGTCAAGTGTATACTTCCGAAGTTCAGCCTTAGAAGAATGAACTGAAGACCACTTCCGAAGTATGATGAAAAGAAGAAGTTTCCAAGCCTTGGAAGAAGCAGCCTCTTCCGAAGTATAAGTGGCTTCGGAAGTACTTACTCTTCCGGAGCCATTTAACCTTCGGAAGACACTGCTATGACCAGTGGACAAAATATGGTCTCTGACACTCCGCTGCAGACCTCTGATACTGTATGGCTTCTTCCTAAAGAGCCATGCAGTTGACCATACTTTATTCCACTGTTCACCTTTTCATGATAGTACATGTTATCAACTTTAGTTGGTGACAAAAGGTAAGTCAGGGACATATCCTGACTACCAGATCTCAGATAAGACTTTATCCGAGATACCTTAAACTTTAGTCTTGTAGTATAGACTTTAGCTATAGGATCCCAGCTAGTATCAAAATATATCCGGCTGTAGGTAGTATTATATATAGGTTCTCTTTGTAACTCATTGTAACCATAACAACTTCTTGTAAGAGTCTTGTATTTGAGTTGAGAAGCAATATATAAAAGTATCTTGAAAATTACTTTTTGTATTATTTATTACTTTCTATATTGTGTTACTTTCTATATATATATATATATGTATACATATATATATATATATGTATGTATATACATATATATATATATATAATATCTATATATATATATATATATGTGTATATATATATGTATTATAATATATATCTATTATAACAAAAGAAGATTTTAACATGCACTTGGTATTATAAAATTTTGTTTCTCTCTCTTATTAAATAATTACGTTAAATACTAATAATATTATGTTATTTCTTTTGAGATTAAAAATTGTTTTTCAATGAATTAAGAAAGAGATACTTTTACAAATATAACTTCTAAATAAACAAAATTTTAGAAATGGGAAAATTTTCTAAAACAACAATCACTTTTAAAAATATAAAGTATTTTAAAATGGTTTTTTAAATAACTTTTTATAAAAAAATAACTAGGAGTTATAATATAAATTTTAATATTGATATTTTTAAAAATCGTTAGTTTTGGAACAAAATATTTATTAAAAAAGCAATAACGGTTTAAAAACAAAAGTTTAAAACAATGATATCGTTGTTTTATTACTTGTATTATTACTCATATTCAATCTCAGTCATATCGTTTTATAATTAATAAATTTGTATTACTAATTATTTAATATTTTATTTGATTCAACCGTGTAATACACGGGATACTAACCTACTATATATATACAAGTTTTAAGACAATAGATATGATTAGACTTGTAAATATCACTATATTTGTGTTATTTGTTTATTTTTATAAAAACTGAATCGAGTCATTTAAGGATTATAATAAAACTTACAAATGCTGTATAAAAGGTTTTATAAAATACTTGAAAGTAGAAAAATTAACTACATTAAGTTAATCTATACTATATATAAAGAATATGAAAGGAGTATTTTAAGATACCATAAAATTAAAAATAATTTATTCACTCAATGCATAAGATACAATAATTTTTAAAGGTAAAATAGTATTTTTAATATTATTTATAGATTATCCCTTACAATTAGTTACATAATAACCTTACACTTACTATAACTACATAAAATTTTACATTATCTACCCATAAACCAAAAATACTTAATTTTTTTAAGATTTCTGTTATATATTTTAATCTATTTATTTTAAAAACTTTTTTAGACTACAATCGTAACCTGTGTATTTTTAAACGTTTTGGTGTAATTTTTTACTGAACCGTTTGTATTTTGTAAGGTACAATAAGTTAATGCGTAAATGTACCAGTGGTCATGCAAAATTCATTTATTTGGTGTGTTAATTTTTAGCTTAGAAAAAATAAATAGACTTTTTATAAAATTATTATTAGAACAACAAAGATTGAAAACACGTGTCAGTTGCATAATATCGTTCCGCTGCATTGCGTGGGCACCCTTCTAGTCTTTAACAAGGAGTAGCCTTCTGGTTTGTTTCAGTGTCTTAAACTATATATAATTTTAATTAAGCACTCAAGAATATATGTTTTTTTAGTTTTCATTTAAGAAACATTGCCAAAGTGTATGAAGTCACTCAACTCAATATTTTCTAAGATGTTAATTTTCAATTAAACTAGTGTTTTCTCCCTCAATACACGCGCAAGGGTTTGATTATTTTCCATTGTTTTACGCGACCGTGACTTTCTTCGTTATCGGGGAGCTCATCAGAAACCACAAAAAACGTATACTGACACCGGTTCCGATAATACCAAATATTGATACCAATGTTTGATGCCAAAAACACAAAAAATAAACTTTTGTGGTCACAAAGCAAAAATATAAAATTTTGTTGTAGCACCTCACTTGCTTTCATCATAAAAAAAACCCTTAATAATAAATTGGGGAAAAATCAAAAGAATAATCCTAATTAAGATTTGAGTTTTAATATCAAATTATAAAAAGATGTAGCCAATATATTAAAAAACAAACTTCATGTGGCCAATATATTAAGAGACAGACTTCACTATAGCAATAAAGTTGCTTTTTAACATATATTATAATGATTATGATAATAATACTTGAAAAACTAAAAGTATAGAAAAAACCGGAAAAAATGTAATGCTACCAAGAGCACAACGATCGTGTTGTGAATCGATCGAAAGGATGTCATCGTTTATGAAAGTTCAAGTATTCACGTATAAAGCAACAATCTTCTCCCAAGCCAACCTGTTACACACAAAAAAAAAGTTCATTTAAAATGCTCATAAACATTTTTATTCTTTCATAATCAATATTAAGAGAATGACCAAGATAAAACAAAGAAAAAAACGTCTTGTGATGTTTCATTGAAAATCCTATGAGCACTTGTTTACATATGATTAGTTTAAATAGTTATAAACAATAATAATGAAAAACAAATGTGCTCACTATTAGACCCTCTTGAAAGTAAAAATCTAATGATGCTTAATTCTGTATTGTAATTAAACAAAATGAAGCTTTGAGAATTTTTACCTCTTAGAGAGAAGTTTATACATAGTGATCTCTACTAATTCATAAAGAACACTAATGAGAAATAACACTAATTTTATAAGTTAATTTACTAAATATATTAACGTCCTGTTGTTATTTTACATATCTTGTTTTCAAATTGACTCTAAAATCTATAGAGAAAAATAGTTTGTGTAGTTCGTTACTTATTTAGTTGTGTGATAGAATATAATTGATTAAGCTAAAACAAAACTAATACCGTGACGGCTTGTTATACTTAACCGTAATAGAATATTTAGTTACTTATTATGTTGTGTATTACTGTTTTATCGCAATCAATCGATCACAACAATAAGATTTTTTGACATAAAGTAAATGAAGAAGGTTTTTCATTACAAATGCGTCATTCACTCATTTCATATAATAAATCAATACAAAATACAACTTAAGAAAACAAATGATCTATGAATACCACTCTAGCTATCACGCATCAAATTCTCAATAAATGGTTGACACAATACATTCAGGTCAAGTATATTGAATAAAGTACTAGCTAGTGTATTTATAGACATGTTGGAGGTACGGAATTACCGTTTGACAATGACATAAGATTTTTGCTAAAAACGAAAGTCCTCTTCAACAATAGTTAGTTGCCATGTGTTTCTTATCTTTATAAGTTGAATGTCTTTATTCAATGGGAACTTATCTTTAATAGTTGCAAGATTTATAAAATCTTTATTAGATACTAGCTTTAGTAACCCCGTGTATTACACGCGTTAAATAAATAAAATAAAAATTATTAATTATAGAATAATAGACCAAGACATTATATGATTGAAATTATATACGAGTAACAACTATAAGTGATAAAACAATAATATGAAAATTTTATTTTGTTTTTTTGTTTTTTTCAAAGATAAATTAAAGATTTTGTTTTAAAATAACGTTTTAAAAAATTTTCATTTAAAAAAAAATCTTACTATAACTCCTTATTTGAATTATTTTTGTTTAATAAAAATTACTTTAAAAAACCAATTTTGAAATATTACATAAAAACAGTTTTATTTATTTATTTTTGGAAAAAAATCATTTTCAAAAAACTATCTCTATAGAAATAGCATTAATAAAAAAATCTCTTTCTTATTTTTATTAAAAAGCTAATTATAATTATAATATAAAAATAAATAGATAATATTATTAGTAATTAATATGGTTATTTAATAGGAGAGAGAAACGGAAAAAGTTTGATGAGAATGAATGTGATGATGACAAGTGGCACACCCATTTACCATTTTATTAGAATAAGAAGATAAGTTTACCTACGAGTGATAACTTATCTCATTAGCAACAAGCATTAATAGCGACAACTTTTACACAAGGCCGACCAATAATCTTAATAATGGTGCATTGGGGTTGGGATCCCTAAATTTGATGACTAATTTTTAAAAGAATTTGGGCCCGCATTTTTAAAGGGCCCATTTTTTTAGTCTTACTATAATTACACAAAGCTCCGTAAAAATGGATATTTCATTAACGTATTTACATCATGTAAAGCTAGGAAAACAAATTTAGTTAAAACATCTATACATACACAATATATAATTAACAAAAATTAACTCTGCAAATTATAAACATTTTAGTTTATTATTGCGGTCTCAAGCCCATATAAGAAATAAAGGTTTCAATAAAAAAATCTTTGAAAAAAACCCTATTTTTTTGTTCAATTGGGGACCCAAAAACATTAAGTCAGCCATACTTGAACAAGCTTCAAACTTCTTCAAAAGACATCTTTAATGGTAACTTGGCACGTTATAGGCCTTATCACCTCCAAGCATCCACTATAGGCAACATGTGACAATCTTTATTAGTAGTAACTTATCATCATTGTCAAGTTACCTTGATAAGGTTAAGAACCTTGTGGATAACAATTATCCATTAACAAATTTACTCCTCAACCCTTTTTATCTTTTGTTGGCATCAATTTATCTTCAGATGTTTTTTTCATCTTAAGTAACTTAGATATTCAAAATTAAATGATTAAAGAGTAACCTTATAAGTTTGATATTAAACCAAAGCAATATAATTAATCTAGTTGGTTCTCAGTTAGCAAAATCTAAAACCAACTGTTGATACATGTATGTCCCTAGATCGTGATATGTGATGTAATAGATCTTGTTTGGTATGATTAATGAACTGATATTGATAGTCTGTTGGTTATAATGTTTAATAGTTCATTAATGAGTCGTAAATGAATTGATTGAGTTTATGATTACTTGAATGATTACATATAATATTATATTAATTAACTAAAACATTCAAACTTAACTTAATGAAGTTCTCATGCGAATGGCTCATGCGAATGAACCATAAGCATGAAGAATCTCATACGATTGACTCAGTCGCACGACTGAACCAGGAGACTGGATCAGTCGTACGACTGTAACATAAGAATGGCTCAATCGCACGACTGAACACTCAGTCGCACGAATGAACCAACCGCATGGTTCAATCGCACGATTGAACCAAACTAATGGTTCAGTCGCACGATTGAAGAGTGCCAACCTATAAATACAACTCAATTCGTGAAAAACAGGTGTTTTTTTTTAAGTTCAATTCCATACGAACCCTAGCCGTCCAGAAACCTTCCAAATCGTTCTCCAAGTTCATAGAACACATTAGATCGATTCCTTATCGATTTCTAACGTTAGTTTCAATCCTTGATTGATTCTTCGTGTGTTCTCACTGATTGGATCGCCAATCAAATAGGATTCCGCACTATTTGATCCGGTATACACGTGATCTCTAGGTATTTTCGTCGAATACCAGGTCCTAACACCAACACTTTGAACTTTGAACTAATTAAATTAAAGCGGACGAAGCTACAATTCGGTTGGTTGTGTATTACTATTTGATAACTTTGTGATTCTTATATTACTCACATAACAAAAGTATAAAACATTAATTATTAGTAAAATTCGGAAACGATGAACCAGAATTACAAGTTTATTGGTATATGTCATGATCATACTAAAGGAGTAAAGTTGTTCGACTCTTTTAGTAATATGTCCAAAATCCTTAGAATCAACGACTTGAAAAGCCTTAGGTGATGTTTGTTTTTTCTGTAGGAAAACGTCTGCAGTCTACGGACCACATCTGCAGACATCTGCAGCAGAAAAGGTGGACCAAACGTCTGCAGTCTGCAAAAAAAAGACTGTTTGTTTTTAACATCTGCAGAATAGTAAAAAAAGATTCTATAATTAGATTAAACCTATTTTTTAAACCTATTAAATTAAACCTATTCATTATACTTCTGATATTCATCATAATTACTCAAGTTTACATTCAATATTGCTCACATTCTTCATCCTTACTATGAACTAATTGACATCGAGTTAATCAATAGAAAACAAAGCAAACTAGCAATGATCATCATTCAATTCTTCACCGCGAGAAGAAATTTCAAATGAGAACAACATAACAGCGATCAGTAGTCATAATCAGATTGTTCTAAAAAACGTGAATAATCAACGATCTAACACGTATAACTTCCTCTAGAATTCAAAAATAGACCCCAAACCGAACATAATCGAGCGTAACAATAACACAAATCGAAAAACCGAAGTGAAATTCGGTGAGAGTTCGAAAAACCGATTCACAAGACGATTGTTCATCAGATTGTTCTAACGAATGTGAACAATCAACGATCTAACACGTGTAACTTCCTTTCGAATCCACAAATCATCCCCAAACCGAACACAATCAAGCCTAACATTCTAACAACAACACAAATCACAAAACCGAAGCGAAATCAAGTGAACAAACAACGAAACCAAAGCGTACCTGCTCATGTTGCGGTTCCGACGTATCGAGATAAGCACAAACTCTCCGATCGCCAGTGAACTTGGTGCTCGGCATCCAATCACCAACGAGCACATTCCTCTTCTCCACCAACTCCATATCAAACATATGCGCAAACGATTTGCAATCCAACACCGCAATAACGTTCGGATTCACCACAAAAAACGGGATGACTCGGTGGAACGTTTGTACGGAACACCGTACTCTGGTTCCTCTCAATACTCTTCCTAAAGAACGTTTCGGAGCCTTGGAACCATGCGTAATCGAGCCGATCGGCTAACGGTCCTAACAACAGTAATTTGTAGCTGCCGGGGATTGTACGGACCGGCAGTGACAACGGTGGCGATGTGACGGAGGTTTTCACCGGCAGTGGTGATGAGTATGAGTAGATTTTGAAGTTGATGTTCATCTTTGGGGAGATTTGAGTAGATCTGAGGGCTCAACCATCTAAATTCTAGAAGAGAAGAGGTTAGAAGAGGTGTGAAGACATTGTTCCACCTTTTCTCCGTGCAGAGGTGAGGAAGACGTTTTTAATGAAACGTCTTCCAGAAAACAAACAGTCTACGAAGTAAAAACCTCTTCCCGCATCTGCGAGCGCACAGATGAAGAGGTGGGGAAGAGGTTTTTTCAAAAAACAAACACCCCCTTAGTTATCTTCATCAAAAAGTCAATATGCGTATATATTTGTAATCGGTTTATAATAATAATCTATATTATAACTGCCTCAAGTCTTGCAACTGGTGCAAAGACATCAGTATAATCGATTCCTTCCTCTTGAGTGTATCCTTGAACTACAAGTCTTGCTTTATTCTTGATGATCAAGCCTCTATCATCTCTCTTGTTTCTGAAAACCCATTTGATGCCTATAGCTACTTGACCAGATGGTAGCGGACATAGGTTCCATACCTTCTGTCTCTTGAATTGAAGCAGCTCCTCTTGCATCGATTCAAGCCAGCTACTATCTTTCAAGGCATCTTATACCTTCTTGGGTTCCATCTGAGA
This sequence comes from Flaveria trinervia, assembly GCA_025506515.1. Taxonomy (NCBI): domain Eukaryota; kingdom Viridiplantae; phylum Streptophyta; class Magnoliopsida; order Asterales; family Asteraceae; genus Flaveria; species Flaveria trinervia. Next base: position 118,929,573 of record CM046442.1, on the reverse strand, counting down.
TAGAAAGCATGAGTACAGGCAGACATTCCTTGATGAGTATGTCCTCTTGTTCTCACACCTTCAGTGACATCCCCTATGATGTTCTCAATTGGGTGAGTGTTGTGAATCCTAAGACGAAGAATCACTTCCAGTTGCAGAGATAAGTCTAGGTTGGACATATTCTGCTCAGGAACTGAAACACTTTATCCGGCTGTTGTTTCAAAGTCATTCAATGAGGACTGATTGAATGAATGAGAAACATCATCAATGGTTGGTTGTGAAGTAGTATTAATAGTTGCCTGTTCCTTCAAAATACTACTTCCTTCTGCCTGGTGATGTGGTGGATCACCTGATGAGTTTTGAGGCTCAGTAAGTGATTCACTTGTTAAAGCTTCACTATTCCTTGTTATAGTTAAACTATCAGATCTGTGAATATTGGAAGCTTGATGTATTGTAGCACTTGGAGAATTTGGACTAGGTCTGGGAAGCTTAAACAGTTGATCATTAACAGTAGCATCAGCATCATTTTGAGCACCTGTTCCAACTGAAACATTCTCACAAGAGGGTTTAGAATAGTTGAAAACAATTCTAAATCAAAGATATGATCAGGGCCATTCCCCCTAACACAAGGAGTGTGCTCATTAACAACTATATTGGATGACTCCTCAAATTGTTGATTCTTAATGTTGTATACTCTATAAGCTTTGGAGCTAGAAGAGTATCCAACAAAGATAGCATCATCCGACTTTTCAGCAAATTTTACTAAATTATCCTTTGTGTTAAGTATGGTACACCTGTTGTCAAAAGACCTTAGAAAGCCAATGAACGGTGGCCTCTTGTTCCATAGCTCATAAGGGGTCTTTCCATGTGGCTTAACTACAAGAACTCTGTTCTGCACATAGCATGCAGTGCTGACTGCCTCTGCCCAGAATGTTAGAGGTAGCTTTGAATCAGCTAACATAGTTCAAGCAGCCTCAATAAGTGTCCTATTCCTCCTCTCAGCAACACCATTTTGTTGAGGAGTTCGTGGAGCACTATATTGCCTGAAAATCCCTTTTGAGTTACAGAATGAGTCAAGAACGAAATTCTTACACTCAGTCCCTTGATCACTTCTAATGATTTTAACCTTGTGATCAATTTGATTTTCTATTTTAAGAATAAAAGATTTTAATGTTTCAGCAGTTTCATCTTTAGTTCTTAAAAAGAATACTCATGTGAATCTTGTAAAATCATCAACTATCACAAGGCAGTATGTTTTCCTTCCAATGCTCATTATACTTGTGGGACCAAAAAGATCCATGTGCAATAAGTGTAATGGAGTAGTGATAGAGTTAACACATTTGGATTTATGAGATGTCCTGTGTTGTTTCCCTTTCAGGCATGCAACACAGTTATCTTTGCAGAAAAACTCCTTTTAGGCAAACCATGTACCAAGTTATTTTTAGCCAATTTGTTCATTGTCTTAAAATTTACATGACACATACGTTTATGCCATAGTGTTGACTCATCACTATCAGCTTTGGAAAGAAAGCATGATACTTCACCCATTGAGGAAGCATTGTTCATATCTAGCTTGTACATATCCCCTTTCCTGGGAGATCTAAGAAGCACCAATTCCGGAGGAATTGTCATCCCTGGTTTGAGGATAATGCACTCATGTTCTGTGAAAAGCATATGGTGCTTTTGATCACAGAATTGAGAAACACTTAACAGATTGTGTTCAAGCTGCTCGACAAAGTGGACTTTGTCAACTTTTAATTTACCGTTGGATATACTCCCTCTACCAGAAATATATCCTCCGGTCTCACCTCCAAATTGGACAGGACCTCCATCATAGTTCTGAAACTGTTGAAGTAGAGATCTGTTCCCTGTCATGTGCCTGGAGCATCCACTATCTACAATCCATACATTATTGTTCTTGTCAAATGGATGTTCCTGCACATAAGATGAGATTGTTAGTTTTGTTTGGAAGCCCAAGCCTTGCTGGTCTCGGGTTCTTCCAAGGATAATGACATAATTGAACCAAAAGTTATGCATGGGGTTCAGTAGAGGTCTTTGAAGAAGAGGTTCGAGCTGCAGCATCTTCCTTGATCTTCCAGTCCACCCTTGGCTGACCTTGGAGGATGAGCTTGCTGAAGCTTTTGCAGCATGGCCTTCTTCCGAAGCTTCTTTCTTTTCGGAAGAAGCCTTCACCGCCTTTTCTTCCGAAGCAGTCTTCTTCTTGGATGGCTTTAAGGGAGCTTTCTTGTTCTTCCGAACCTTAGTAGCTCTTGCTTCCGAAGCCATTTTCCCTTCGCAAGAAGGAGTTTCTTCCGAAAGCAACCTGGCTTCCGAGACTACCCTTCCCTTTTTTATTACTTGAACCGTTTGAAAAGGTCCAAATGTGAAACTTTCCTTGACTACTTCTTTCCTAACATTATTTGCATAATGTGTGCTTGCAGGATTGTAATAACAATCTTTTGCCATGTGATTTTGCAGGCCATACATGATGTATGCAATGTTAGTCTTTTGGGAAAGTGAGAGTTGTTGTTTCTTGGGCTTCTTTTCTTCATCAGCAACTTTTCCCTTCAACTTCTGATCCTTTGGTAGGACAGGAATGCTGGTATTACATTCCTTTCCTGAATCAGAAGTACCTACCACTTAGAATCCAACTGAGATAAAGACACCCTTCTGCTTGGAGTCAATCTTCAATTTGGACTCAGCCACCTTCTTAGCAGTTCTTCTAGCAGCTTTAGCTCTGCTTCTTCTGGCTTTAGTGGATAGGATTTGATCTTCACAGGAGGAGATGGGTACATCTACGTGTTCCTTCCCTGTGGTGGCCATTATTGATGCCTCATCCTTAAACTCTGGAAAGGAAGGGTCAGCAGTTAGAACCTCTTGCTCTTCAGTACCAAATCTAGGCTGTCTAATAGACTCATAGGAATGTGGTGGAGCGCTTTCATTGGTTCCCAACCCTCCTTTCTTTTGATAACAGAGTTTGGAATGGGAGGATGATGCAAGAATAGCTTGGAAGTTCTGCTCAGAAATAGCATGCTTCCTGGCCTAAGCCTTAGCAGTGACAAACTGGGCTTGAGCCTCAGATAATTTGGATATCAGATCCTTGATTTGAGTCTTATAGTTGGTGTGTTCATGTTTTAAAAGAGATACAGTTTTCTCTAACTCATCAATTTTCTTTTGATAGTTAGATTCAGCTCTTTTAAAATCAGATTTTTGAATATATAAAGACTCAATATTAGATCTGATTTCCATATTGTAGTCCTGATAAAGTTTAACTTTAGCTATACAGGCTGGAGTACAGAGATGTTCATATACCTGGGCATCATCTGTTCCACCCACGAGAGCTTGAGCAGGAGTCACATCCTGTACCATGAAGCTCCAGTCAACTTCTTGAACCATTGCAGTTGTTTCAGTTGACCTCTCAGTGGGCTTTGAGGTTGAGGGATGTGTGGAGGCCTGTGGGGTTCCCGGATTGGTCTTGGGAGCCTTGCATTCCCTTGCAAAATGATCCAGTTGGTTATAGTTGTAACACTTTGCCTTGGTCTTGTCGAACCCGAACTTGCTGGTAGTTGGGTTTTGAGGGAAATGCCTTCCGGTTCTCTTAAAGAACTTCTTCGCTCTGTAAGTTAAGAGAGCCATTTGCTTGACACTGTCCACATACTCTACATCATCTGGACAAAAACACTCAAGATCATCAAAACAATATTGAAAATCTCTTGAGTGTCCACTTCCTGAAACAAAGGCATAACTTTCCTGGAAGGAGTTATGTTGAGCCTGTTGAGACCTTGGAGTCTCAGGAAAAGTGATATAGGGTCCAGAAGAGAAGGATGGCTGCTGATAAGTTAGGAAATGCTGAGGTTGAGGGGTTAATGAGCCTTCAACAACCATTAAAGCATTGCTAGCAGGAAGACTCATGGGTCTGCTTGTTTGGTGGCCCTTCTTACTCTCCATCTCTAGGCGATATCCATCAAGGATGCCGTAGAGTTCAGTTATGGAAAGAGTGTTCAAGTTTTTGGTTCTCTTGATAGAGACACAGTAGAATGTCCACTCGTTGGGAAGAGCACTCATGAACTTTCTAGTGAGATCTCTGAGTTCAGGAGTGATCTTCACAACTGAAGGGAAGAGATAAGATCCATGTACCTGAAGTACTGCTGGCTAAGGGTTTCTCCAGCAATATGAGTGAAGTTCTCGAACTGCTACTTCAGTGAGTCCTTCTTTGAGTCGTTAGAGCTTGAGTACATCTGAGCAAGTGCATCAAACAATTATTTGGCAGTCTTGCAATGCTTGAACCCCACCATAATAGAGTTCGGTATTGCAGTCATGAGAATAGTCATAACATTGCTATCGACGTCCATCTTCTTCCTGTCTTCATCAGAATATTCCTCGACAGCCTTCTCTATCATGGCACCGTTTCCACCAGGTGATGCCACCTTTGGCTTGTACGGTCCATTGATAATGGAGTTCCATAGTCTGCTGTCTTGGTATCTAATGAAGCCTTCTATTCGTCTACTCCAAGACCTGAAGTTTTTAGGGGTAATAATGGGAGCTTTTGTCATTGTTCCCATCTTTACCTCGGATTTGTTAAGGGCCATTTGAGTGAGTGAGTGGTAGGGAGGAGTAAAAACAAGTTGACTTGGATGGTAAGATCACGCAATCTAGAGCATGAGGAGCTCTGATACCAATTGCAGGATCGGTGTTTGTCACTTAAACACAATGTTTTTCTTTCAAACTCACCTAGAACACACTCGGATATATGAAGAATCAGTAAGAGTTGATCACAATATAGAAAGTAACTAAGAACACAGAAAGATAATTTTCAAGATACTTTTATATATTGATTCTCAACTCAACATACAAGACTCTTACAAGCAGATTATCTGTGTCCCTGTCAATGAATTACAAGGAGAACCTATATATAATACTATCTACAGCCGGATATACTTTGATACCAGCTGGGATCCTATAGCTAAAGTCTATACTACAAGACTAAAGATTAAGGTATCTGGGATAAAGTCTTATATGAGATTTGGTAGTCAGGACATGTCCCTGACTTACCTTTTGTCACCAACTAAAGTTGGTAACATGTACTATCATGAAAATGTGAACAGTGGAATAAAGTATGGTCAACAACATGGCTCTTTAGGAAGAAGCCATGCTGTATCAGAAGTCTGCAGCGGAGTGTCAGAGACCATACTTGTGTCCACTGGTCATAGCAGTGTCTCCCGAAGGTTAAATGGTTTCGGAAGAGTAAGTACTTCCGAAGCCACTTATACTTCGGAAGAGGCTGCTTCTTCCAGGGCTTGGAGACTTATTTTCATCATACTTCGGAAGTGATTTTTACTTTATTCTTCTAAGTCTTGAACTTCGGAAGTATGCAATTGTCTTCAAAAGTTGGTCTTTTCCTTTATCTGCGGAAGAACTCTACAACCTTCGAAAGTTTCATGTTAAGCTTCGGAAGCCTTTTGCATGCAGCACCAAAATAACTTAACTGACAAAGTTTTGGTTGCATTAGCCTTCTTCTTGATCCAACAGGCTAGCATATAAATCTTAGTTATTTGGTTTAAATAAAACACCTTGAAAATTACCCCTTAAGAAGTTGGACTAAGCTTACAATTATAAAAAATATAATAAAGTATACATATTGAATTCGGTTAAATCGAACAAACCGAATTCAAAATTACATCGAACCGCAAACTGAATTCCCAATTCGGTTTTGGTTACAAACCACACTGAAAACGAAATTCATAATTCGATTTGGTTTTTTCGGGTTACGAATACCGATCGATTTTCGGGTTTTTTCGCACCCTTAACTCGAGAGATGCAACCAATGTTCAGGTCTTGCAATCATTACTCTTTTTTTCTAATTGATTATTTTGCCTTTTTTTACTGTATGTATTTGCTATTCTAATATTTTCATTTTCTTAAATGAATTCTTTTGATGTAATTCTTAGCAATTTTTATTCTTCTTGTAACTTTATAAACGTTAAAGATTCTTTTTAGTGTTGGTTTTTACAACGGTCTTGACTTTGTTGACGTTTCAATGTTATTTAACGAAATGTTTTATTTTTTATATAATGTGTTGAATCATATTAACCTAAATTTACATATATATATTTTCTTGAATACAAATTTGTATCCAAGCATGTTTACATGACAACACACGAGAAAGGAACTAGCAAGTCCTACATACACCATAACACACGAAGCAAGTCTTAACGTGCAACAAACCGACATATTGTATATATACTTATTTACAAAGGTCGGTGGCATATGCCACCGGCCAAAAAACCCCCCTCAACTTTCTTTATTTGACACTTTTTACCCTTAAATTTTTTGTAAAACTTTAAAAAATATCACTTTCACCTCCTTAAGTTTTTAAAGTTCATAGTTTACTCCTGTAAAATATAAATCCGAGTCACATCTCGAGTCCATCACCGTTAGGAACTAATCAGATGTGACTCGACTTAATTATTTTTCGACAAACGCCTACGTTTTGGCCAAAAAGACCCCTCAACTTTCTTTATTTGACATTTTTTACCCTTAAACTTTTTGTAAAACTTTGAGAAATCACTTTCACCCCCTTAAGTTTTTAAAGTTCAGGATTTATTCATGTAAAATATAAATTCAATTCCATCATCGTTAGGACCTAATCAGATATGACTCGACTTCACTATTTTTCAACAAAAGCCTACGTTTTGATGTAAATTTTGTTCAAATATTAGTTGAGTCAAATTTAAACGTTTCGACGTATTACAAAGGTCGGTGGCATATGCCACCGGCCAAAAAACCCCCTCAACTTTCTTTATTTGACACTTTTTACCCTTAAACTTTTTGTAAAACTTTAAGAAATATCACTTTCACCCCCTTAAGTTTTTAAAGTTCAGAATTTACTCCTGTAAAATATAAATTCGAGTCCATCACCGTTGGGACCTACTCAAATGTGACTCGACTTAACTATTTTTCGACAAATGCTTACGTTTTGGCAAAAAAAACCCCTCAACTTTTTTTATTTGACACTTTTTACCCTTAAACTTTTTGTGAAACTTTAAGAAATATCACTTTCACCCCTTAAGTTTTTAAAGTTCAGGGTTTATGTAAAATATAAATTCGAGTATATTATCGTTAGGACCTAATCAGATGTGACTCGACTTAACTATTTTTCAACAAAAGCCTACGTTTAGATGTAAATTTTGTTCAAATATTAGTTGAGTCAAATTTAAACCTTTCGACGTAAGTTTTGTTTGGGAACACGTCGGATCAAATATAATATATTTTTGTTTACTCTACGTTTCGACGTAAAGTTAATTCGGACACAAGTCAAATATAAATGTTTCAATGTATGTTTTGTCTGGAAAAAAAAGTCAGGTCTAATATAATACGTTTTCATTCAACGGTATAAATTCGAGTCACTTTACATATTGGCGTAAATATAGTTTGAAAACGAATCGGGTCGATTGTAATTTATACATTGTCACGTAACGTACGGTGTCGCGGCAACCCGCGACGAGTAAAAGTGATAGTTAATTTTAATCAACATTTCGAAGTAAATTTTTTTATGAACACCACTTTCAAGAATGCAACCGGACCCACACCCTACCAAAACGCCCTTTCGCTATTAACACCAACATCAGGCTCGCAACAACCACAAGCCCCCAACCCCAAAACGATTATCATTTCATCAATGGCGGCTTCATCTGCAATCTCCTCATCATCTTCCCCTTTCCTCACCCAGGTATCAACACACCCCCAATCTTCAATCTTTATGGTGTTTTCATCTTTCTTGATTTCATTCCTGTTGTGGGTTTTCAATTTCTTGCGAATTTAACCCCTTTTTCATGTTTCAAATCCCTCAGAAAGATGTGGGTGTGTCCCCAATCTTCGCACACCCTTCGAATTCGATCAGAGTATCGCACAAGAAAGTGTCGACGAAGATCGTATCGGTGATGACACCGCAGCAGTCGGAACGGAAGCCGTCGGCCACTGGCTCAGTTGGGGGTTTTTCTTTATCTGTTGTTGTTTTGATTTTGTTATTGTTATTGATTCATGTATGTTTTTGCTTTTTGAAATTGTATATGTGACAATGATCGTAAGCTGCTGATTGATGGTTTATCGAACACCTTTAACTTAGAAAACTGATGTATGTTGGAGAAACTTGCTAGAAGCATGCTGTTAATTGATGCTTTAACACCAGAAGTTTATTATTATTGTTATTCATTTAGAACGGCTAACTCACACACGCTTTAAATCCTACTCTTAAATTTACACCTTTTCAATACAATTTGGTGCCGCTAGGCTGCAAGCCCTTTGGTCCATAGGTTAGGTAATTTAGCATTCACATGGAAAAAGCAGTTTTGTTCTTTCTGAAGTTAGTGATTTCGCGTCCAAGTTTTTTTTATTCTTATCAAGTTAATGTTTTCAGATAAGGTTTGAAGTACATCAAACATCCCTATTGTGAGTTGTGGATTCTTTTTTTATGCTGAAGTTGATGTGTTCACATAAAATATGTGAACTTGAAGAAAGTTGACTGTGAATATAGGTTAATTATGCCCAGTTTTGCTTAGCAGATGATTTTTTTATATAAATTTACGGTCCTGACATTGTAAAGTTAGAACTTGATGCAAATTAATTGTGGGTTTGCGTAAGAAGTTTGAGAGAGAAGGTGGGGCTAATTGTGTGATTTTAACTGATTGGATTTTGGATTTCTTAGGTAAAGACCGGAATGACAATGACAGAGAAAATATTTTCTAGGGCGTCTGAGAAATCCCAGTTGAGCCCAGGTGAGAATGTTTGGGTCAATGTTGATGTCTTGATGACTCATGATGTTTGTGGCCCGGGTTCAATTGGAATCTTCAAGAAAGAATTCGGGAATGATGCAAAGGTACTTAATTTAGGTTATACTTACTGCTTGATTCAAATAATCGACACTTTGTACGTAAAAACTAGAAACTTCAAAGTTCAAGTGTCATTGTCATAAGAAGTATAATTATTTTTTAAGTGGTTACTTTCAGTGTATGGTATGAAGGTTTAATATCATAAGCAACAAAAGAAGTATTAGATTGATTTGCTTGTGATTTATTGTGATCATATGTGAATTATGTGGTTATTGTTTTAGGTTTGGGACCGTGAAAAGGTTGTCATCATACCTGACCACTATATTTTCACAACCGATGAAAGAGCAAATAGAAATGTTGATATCCTCCGGGATTTCTCGCACGAGCAAGGGATTAAATATTTTTATGATATCAAAGATCTAAGCAACTTCAAGGTATCATCTTTATACTTTTGGAATCTTGGTATATATATTAATTATAATTCCATGTTCTATGGATGTTAAAACAAAATTAATTGTGTTTTTTTCTAGGCTAATCCTGATTACAAAGGTGTATGTCATGTTGCTCTTGCACAAGAAGGTCATTGTAGACCTGGAGAGGTACTTCTGAATTTTACTAAACCTATAGAGTGGCTAAATGGACAAGTCGGGATGGCCCGAAACCTTTTTTTTCAAGAATATTATTTTTTTAATAAGCCATTAGTTTGTAAATATGATAATGAAGCTATATTTCAACAAGTTTAAACTATACAATATATTGTATTTGATTCTCTGCAAATTATTTTACCTTTAGGTATTGCTTGGTACGGATTCCCACACCTGTACTGCTGGAGCATTTGGTCAGTTTGCAACTGGAATTGGAAACACGGATGCTGGCTTTGTGTTAGGGACAGGAAAAGCTTTACTTAAGGTTTGAAAACATGTTTTACACTAGTTGTTGGGCTCTAGTTATTTCTTGTAGCCTTTATTTTAGGAATAAAGACGGACATGCTAGTTTTGAAGTAACGTTGATCTCCTCAGAAGATCAGTGTTTAAGATAATTGATGTCTCTTAACTAATGTAAATCCTCACTATATAACTCAATTTCTACTTTTCTGTGATTAGGGTAAGAAAATGAAATTCTGAGATCAAATGTGAAGTTACCAAACGAGACCCAACTTTAATCAATTAAATATTTACCTCCTTTTGATTCTTCAAGTTACCATAAGCACTTGAAACACACATCCTAACACCTCTTAATTTAGATATATTTTTGTTTGTTTTTAATTGACCAGGGAAAAAAAGAATTCATTTAGTGTCTCATTTTCTTCTCCTGTCAACTTTTTTTTGCAGGTGCCTCCAACCTTAAGATTTGTATTGGATGGAGAAATGCCTGATTATCTGCTTGCAAAGGATTTGATCTTACAAGTAAGTTTGCCTATCCCTGTTTAATCCATATAACAAGTAATCTTTACAACACTCTTTTGCATATTGTTTTTAAAGCATTGCATGTGCAACAATCATAAAACTATTTGTTTTGATTTGTTGGCAGATTATGTTTTATGTCTTTGTTTGAAAATATTTTAAATCTAAGTTTCTGTTTCACTGATTATTTTCACATTTTTAGATAATTGGTGAGATATCTGTATCTGGTGCAACTTATAAAGCAATGGAGTTTGTTGGTTCGACTATTGAGAGTCTTACTGTAAGTTTTTTCTTTCTTATTTTGTCTAAAGCGAGCAATTAAGTTTTTAATAATATTCCAGCTTTAGGTGATTATTTTGGCCTATTTAGGGATAGATTTGAATTCTACTATTTTTTAACAAGTCAAATAGGTAAACCCACAAAATTATAGAAAAAAAATGAGTCTAAAGTGCATTTAAAATGCAAAAAGTATCCTACATATGTGTGTGTGTGAAATAAGTAGATTATTATGATAACAACAGAGTAAATAAAGTATAATTCCGAAAGTGACGACAAAAAAGTGTTTGTGGGGCGGCCCACCCCAATGTGGCATTTTTCTAAAATGCTTGAAGATTGCAACTTTTGGCTTTGGAGTAACATGCTTGAATCTGTTATATCTTTAAAATACGTTTGACTTCTTGAGTAAAGACAAATAAGTAAATAACCCAAACATTACCACCAATAGTTTATTTCTAAGGATGATAACCGGTTAATTGGTGCTGGGTATCCTACTATCATATAAAAAATGTAGCAACTTTTACGGGACATGACAGACAAGTCTGGTCATATATTTTTATCATATCATTTATATAACTACATGCATGCTCTCATTTCGGTTGCATAGATGGAAGAAAGAATGACACTATGCAACATGGTTGTCGAAGCTGGAGGGAAGAATGGCATTATTCCAGCTGACGCTACTACATTTAAGTACCTTGAGGTCTGTTCAATTTAAATTTTGGGGAACTTTTATTCGAAATCAGCGATTAAGTGTCTATGTTACAGTTGATAATCATATTTGGGACCCTTTTTGATGAACTTATAAGATTTCAATATCATGCAGGACAAAACATCTGTGCCTTATGAACCGGTCTACAGTGATGATCAAGCAAGGTGAGTCCATTTCCATTTTGTTATTGTCTTGATCTAATACGCAAGAATTTCATCATCAATATGCATACTGATTACATAATTAGAAGCTTTAAGTTCACATTTTGCATCCATGTATATTTCTTTGCATTTCAGGTATCTTGCTGAGTATAGAATCGATGTCTCCAAATTGGAGCCCCTAGTAGCAAAGGTTTGATATCTTACTTTCCATCAGACTTTGTGGCTTTCAGTAGAGGTTGCAATTTCAACCAATTTACTTTTGGATGCGTCAATTTAGGTTGTGTTTTATCTCAAATCACTCAGGTCAAAAGATTTAAGATAAAATAGGAAGTCCAAATTGTTTTATTCAATGATCAAGATTATAATTGTAATAACATTGTTCTGTAAATATAATTAATGCATTAATCATGCATAATTTTTTTAAAAGTGATCAAAATTGTTTGTGGGTTGATTCTACCCTGCTGCTTGTTCTACCAGTACTAAATATAACCTTATTTTGACCCCTCACCCAATCTGCCTGAGACACCCATCTTGCCTCCTCTAGTTTTAAGAAACAGTTGCAAGAAACTAAGGCAAATACAAATGCCTGAATTTAACCTGCTGAGATTCATGTAATCCTGATGTTTTTTTAACATCTTGCAGCCTCATTCTCCTGATAATCGTGCTTTAGCAAGAGAATGCAAAGATGTCAAAATAGACAGAGTATACATCGGATCTTGTACTGGTGGCAAAACCGAAGATTTTCTAGCAGCTGCCAAAGTTTTCTTAGCTTCAGTAAGTTAGACTTGCTGTTTATTTCCCCTTGATTTTATCATTACACCCTTTCTCATTTTCATGAATCTCATGTTTTGTAAACTGTTGATTGAACTTGCAGGGCGAAAAGGTCAAAGTACCCACTTTTCTTGTTCCTGCTACTCAAAAGGTTTGTAATCAAGTGCTAACTACTGCAAATTGGCGATTTCAGAATTTGCATAGTGTATAACATATGCTAATTACAATAAAATTTGGTAGGTGTGGATGGACATTTATACCCTCCCGGTCCCAGGGTCTGGTGGAAAGACTTGTTCCCAGATATTTGAAGCTGCTGGATGTGATACACCTACTAGTCCTAGTTGTGGTGCCTGTTTGGGTGGTCCAAAAGATACTTATGCACGCATTAACGAACCTCAGGCTAGTATATTTTTACAAGTACATCATATATGGCAAAATGGGTGGGTGAATTTGGTATAGGTCAGGTCGGGATGACTTGACAAAAATTTTGCCCGATTTTTCATTTCTATATATAGTACTGTGTTTCGAGTACCAAAAATGAATTCATAACAATAACAATCTAAACTTTGGAATTATACGCTGGCTACTTGGATCAGTCAAACCTGTTCCCTTGTTAGCTGTATTTTTAGTTCATCTGTATGAGCAATTGGAAATAAAACATAACTTGAAGCGGTCCATTCATAAGTAAATGGGTAGCAATAGCCACATGGGGAAGATCATATGGTTTAACTTCTGCCATGAAATGAACTTATATTCAACCTCAAAACCACTAAAAGGCTGTTAATTTTCAAATAAAATGTGATATCCACATCTTCCTGACTGCATCTAGAAAAGGGTTGGTGTTTTTAACTTTACAAATGCGATCTTTAAACCCATTCAAATTGCATTTAGCATGAATTAACATTGTTAATGATGCAGGTGTGTGTCTCGACTACAAATAGGAACTTCCCGGGTCGTATGGGCCACAAAGATGGTCAAATCTATCTAGCTTCTCCTTACACTGCTGCAGCTTCCGCTTTGACTGGTTTTGTAAGCGATCCAAGAGACTTTTTGCGCTGATTTCATTGCTTTTTTTTGTTAGTTTGGCGACACAACCTTGTTGTATGGGACTTGTTGCGTGATCACTTCTAAAATACCATCTTTTATGTTGCACATTATGACTCTAAAATAAATATCACTGGGGTTTGCATCTAAGCACATTGTCTTATTTCATATGTTGTTTTCCGCTTTTATAGTTGATTTCATATTTGAGATGTATGATTATTGCTATTCTGTAAGTTGGCAAAATTAGTGGGTCAGACAAATTGGGTAAATAGGCCAAAATAAGTCACCTTGGTTTGATATTGCTGAACTTCAAGTCTTAGTTGCTTTTTTAGAACTAATATATTGAGAACACTTTATCATCCATACTCTACATCTGCATATTGTAGGATTTTAACTTTCGACTTGTTGGGTAGAGGGATGCATGTTATAATTTTTAAGGCAAATTTAACGATTTCAGTTGACTTATGACAGAAGAACATTCTTTGAAAACATGCTGAACACTAAAGATTTTGAAGAACCAATCTGGTCACACAGATACACTTCTTAACATACAAGAATCATTTGCAAACAAGATAAACAAAAAAAATACTGATCAGAAATATGAGTGACATATAATACGTTTACGAAACATGTAAATAACATAATCAAACCATCCAAGTTGGGTATGGAACTATAATAATATTACGACAACGAAAAGATGGAAAAAGAATCGAATGGACAAAAAGAACCAAAAAAACCGGTGAGCGAACCGAAAAGAGTAAACATATATAGTAAAGCAGCCAAGATTATCAAACAAAAGCTTCAAACTTTTCTAGTCTGTGGTGGTACTTATAACTGTTTTTCTTCATCTTTTTGAATCAATGTGCTTGTTTTTTGGCTTTTGATTCTTTTCCTGGAATCTCGGAGCTGCATATAGGAACATAAATTATACGTTGGTGAGTAGAGGTGACAGTTTAAGTCGTTCACGTATGACATGTTCGATTCTTAGCAGGTAGACTGGTAAAAAGGTTAAAAAGTAAAAACTAAAAGTTAAACGGGTCAAATATATCCTAAAGTGTATTTTTAATGCACTAAACTTTCAGCTTGCGCCGGACAAATATTGTTCGAGACTCTCCAGTATTGCCATTACTTGTATCTATGGAACGTACCAAGTCCGTTGGCATCCGAGGTTTTCATGATTCGCAGCCTTTTCACGGTGGCCAAAAACATCCTGTTAAACCATAAAACACATGTAAGCAAGATGTAAAACAGAGTAATTCAGGTCAAGTGATGCACATATCGGTCAAACCGACTCTTCTAATGACAAAGGTCGACTATATAACATAGTACCTCCACGGCACATCACCCACAAGCATCCAATCTCCTTCTTTATCTTCATATGTTAGCACAAACTCAGAAGATCCATCCAAAAGCCGAGAGCGTTGATGCTTTTCTGTACCTGAGTTAGATCGACATAAGAGCATATCAACATATACTCTTTTTGTGTTTCTATGTTCTTAAAGCGGATCAAACAGGTCAAAAATACTCGTTTTGTTTGTAAAGATCTTTTCTGGAGAAAATTGTTTTAGTTTTACCCAACCCTCTAGACTCATACCAAAATTACATGTTTTGACCTGTTACCAAGCTCTCTTGACCCACCCACCCGTTTTGACCCGTCAAAAAACTGCACTTACGGATAAAATTAGCACTTGTGGAAGCTTTCAAGAACATGATCTCAAGAGCTTGAGCTAAAGTTTCATAGCACTCATGTGCATTCAAATCAACTTTCCTTCCGATAGGTAAACCATCCATATTCACTTTCACAAAACCAGAATGCATGGTTTCTTTACTGACAGTTTCATCATTCTTGTTTTCGCGGTTAATGTTTTTCTTTTTCTTTGAATTATCATTCCCGCTCGCTCCCTTTTCTCCTTCATTCTTGGTAAATTTTGCTTGGTTTACCAAGCTGTTCATCCTATAAGTCTTCACAGGTGGCCATCCCACCACTTGATTGCTGTAAAAGCATAAGAAAATCTTATCAAGATTCAAGATTTAGGCTCATTTCAAATCCAAATTCTAATGAATTTCCTTAAAGAAATATAAATGAAAGATCCCATGATCCAAATTGTGTTTACAACAAGGTCCGATTTTAAAGATAAATGAGAGAACCCGTTACCAGAAAACTCACAAGACTCGCCCAATACCCTGCTGACCAACTAGATCAGGTAAAACAACGTTTATGCTAGACAGGCGGCCTTTAAGGGTGCTAAAGGCATGGAACTCTAGGAGCTCGATTGAAACTTGAGACCTCAGCTAGATGGACTCTGTTAGCCGAGTTTATTATCTGTTATAATATTATTATTATTTGATTTGTTATCTATCTTTAAGTTTATTTGTTACTCATTATTCTATCTCTACTATGGAGATTAGGATCGTTGCTGATCAATGGAGCTTCATAACTCATTACGTTATAAGAACTTTTCTTAGGTCATTAAAATTCACATAACCCTTTAAGGTGATTAGCACCTTTTCTCATACATCTATATTAAAAGAGGCGAATCATGGTTGATCAATATATAAAAAGCTCTAAATTTTTTAGACTCAATTGTTTACCACTACGCCACATGGTCAAAAAAGACTTTTCATGTTCTAAAAACAATCCTCTGATCCTAATCAGATCAAGCTTTAAAGAGGTGAAGGAGTGATTTTTCTTGGTATACAACTTCAAATGCATATCATACAACCCACAAATGGAATGAAGTTAAACTATGTAATGAAATCAAACTATGGATCATCTAAAGCTAGTTCCAAACTTTGAAAGAACAATTTATATTTATGTTTTAAAAAGCATCTTTTATGGTTCAAATCAGCTTAAGGTTTTGTAGACGCATCAAGCAATGATCTTTCTTGATGTACAACATAAAATGCACAAGATACGACCTTTAATGCAATGAAACCAAACTAAGAATCATCTAAAGCAACTTCCAATTCAAAAGAACTATTTTTTTTATCTTCTAAAAGCAGCCTTCTTTGGTTACAATAACCTTTTAAAGAACCTCAATCACTAACTAATAACTATAAATGCATATGGTACTACCATTCAATGCATGAAACCAAACTAAGAATCATCCAAAACAAGCCCAAATATTAAATGAACCATGTTTTGTCAATTTTAAAGAACCCTGCAAGCAATCATCTTTTTTCTTGGTATGCAACTATTAATGCATATGGTAGACATAAATGCAATGACACCAAACTAGGAATCTTGTTGGATCCTCCATCCCAACCAAGTAGCTTAGAAAAATCAAATAACCAAACCATAATCGAAAAATCAGATCTAAAATCGATTAAGAAACAATTAGTATGATTATGATTTTTTAATAACCGACTTTTATGGTTCAATTATCCTTATTGTGTATAATTGATCAAACAAAATAGATCATAAACCCAACATTTATAATTTTTTATTTACTATAAATAACATGTCATACGTCAAAAAAAAAGTTTAGTTAGTTCCACGATAAATTAAAACAATTGCGAACGTTTTGTTTGATCAATATAATTGAATTTACTAATTATTGATTGAAACAAACTTACATCCACCTTTTACATAGGTTATAGCCAAATTTAATAAAACCATCTTTACCAATGATCAAATAAAGCTTAATCTTTCTATAACCGAAACTAATTGGTTATAAAATTCCAGAAACCAAAACATCTGTTATAATTTCATTTTTAACCATAATCAAACACAAGTGAAATATCATGTCACATAACTTTTAACCAACCCAAACACAAAAGCACAAGTGAAAGATCACATGACATAAACTTCCAAGTGTTGGATCAAAATTAACCTGAGAGCACCATTGTTGGATGGAGAATAACCACCAGAAGTAAGACTCAACCCCAACCCAAGTTCAAGCTCATCATCATCATCATCATCTCCATAACCACCACCACCACCACCACATAGCCTGAAAGTTGTATCCATAGGAAAAAAGAAGAAGAAGAAGAAGAAGAAGAAGAAGAAGAAGAAGAAAGAATGATGCAGAAATGGTTATAGAAGAAGTTGAAAAGGATTGAATGTTTTGAAGAAGTGAAAAAGGAAGAAAAGGGGAAAAGAGGTCACCTTAGAGGAAACAGAGCAGGAGTGTGTGGTTATAGCTATGGCCCATTTGTCTGCTGATAGTGCTCTGGTATCACCACTTCCTCTGCACTTTAGTTTTCATCATGTCTCCACAAAACTAAAAATAAAAGTTGCTAATTTTTATTTTTCACCTAATAGTTTTCTAGTCACTTTTCTTTTTATATCAAGAATTATAAAAAGAAATGTAATATATAATTCTTTAAAAGACTAAATTACATGGATAGTACCTGTGAGATGCACGTAATATAACTTTAGTCCTCACTTTTAATAAATTACAGATTAGTGCCCGAATTATATCAATAGTGCATATTGGTAGTCCCTAACGCTAACAGGGGTTAAGTTTCTCCGTTAAGTCCTAGGAAATAACCAAAATGCTCTTAGTTGCCTTATTCATCTTCATTGCCATTCCAAACCCATCCCCACCCACCCTAATTGACACCTCTAACAAATAGCAAAACCTGCTTCCGATAGCCACCATCTTTTCGGTCACACTACTTCTGGTGGTGGCGGTTACGAAATAGATTTTTGGCGATGGGGCATTTTTGAATTAGATCTGAAGCTACACAAATGATGAACTGATTGATGATAAAAAAGATGATGAACTAATCGGTGATATGAAGAGGCGATTTATGATCAAACGTGGGGTTAGGGTTTATACGATTATTAGGGCTTTCGATGGGATCTTCATTTCCAATTGGTGGCGTGATGGTGATGTCGGTTGTTTTGAGAATAGAGATTCATGGTTAGGGCTAAATTTTTCTAGTTGTTGTTCGGGTTCTGTTGGTGGTAGTGTTGATGTTAGAAGGGTTGAAGGTGACGATGGTTCCAATGGCTGATGGTGATCAAAAGTTTCTTCCGGCAGAGGTGAAGCAGGAGCCCGGAGGTTCCCGTTGACCTTCAACATCCTCTGACGATGATAGTTGTTGGTGGGAGGCTGATTTTTACGGTGGATGTGATGGCGAAGAAAGTGAAATTGAGGTTATAAATTCTTGTCGGTGGTCTAGGTGTTCAATTGGTAACAGCGGAGATGGTACCGACGCGTGAGGCGGTGAAGAGGAGATCGGTGGTTGGTGGTGGTTGTACGTATTGCAGCAGTGATGGTACGGAGGGTGCTAGCGGCGACCTTAGTGGTTGGTTGAGGGTGCAGGCAGTGCGATGGTGGTAGGTTGAGGGTAGAGGCGACATCAGTGGTGGTGGATTGAGGGTAGAGGTGGCGGCGGCGATGGGTTGAGTGTAGAGGCAGTGATGGTGGGTGTTGAATGTGGAGAATATGATAAAAAAAAAGGGGTACTTTGATCTTTTAAAAAAACTAACAGAGAAACTTAACTTTTGTTAGTATCAGGGACCGTCAGCGTGCACTTCTTACATAGTTCAGGCCCTAAACTGTGATTTATTAAAAGTAGGAACTAAAATTGTAATACGCGCATACCTCAGGAACTATCCGTGTAATTTACTATTCTTTAAAATTTTCCGTTAATAAAAATTGGATTTTAGTTTCTTTGTTTATATAGAACTAGAATACTAACTATTTAAAAGATAATTAAATGGCCGGGGACTATTTTCTTTAAAAAATAATTAGAGAGTTGAAAACAAAATAAACCTCATATCCTTTATTTAACAGAAAAAATAGTAAACAATAAATCATGCCATCTTTCATGCAAAGAAAACTATTGGATTAAAACTGTATATTTGATCAAATCACAAGGATAAAAGTAGTAAGGTTTTATTTTGTTTTTTAGTTTTAAAAATTCTAGTTTAGATATATTCAAGTCATAAAATTGTATTAAAATTCACTCAAGCTAATATGTATATTCAAAGCTTCTAGTTAAATCTAATTAAAGACTTTAGTATAACAAAATTAAGTTAATATAATATAAAAATGTTGAGACTTTAGTATAAATTATTGAGATATACATTCTTTATCGCACTTATCTTTTCCTATCAAACAGAATTCTGTAAATTGGTTATTTGTTTATAAATTATTATGACGATTATATCTAATTCATAGGTTATTGTTTTGAAAGCAGAAAGAAAGCTGGTTAAGCATTATCATGTTTGTAACACTCTTAGAAATGTTTTTATCTTGAATATAATTAATTAAAAGGTTATTTCATTAGCATCTTATAAAAGGTACTTTTATTTTATTAAATACCATAAGACATAAGTATTACATGAGTTCATAAGAATAAGATATATGTTATTCTCTTAAAAAATATTATAATATAGAATAAAATTTTGATAATAATTATTCTTCTCTTTTAACTTTACTTTTTAGTATTACATTATTACTTTTTTTTTAATGTTTCATCATCTAAGTTACCCTTTTAGTTTATCTCAGAAGAAATATATGCTTACAGAGTTTAGTATCACAATTTATTAATTGTTTCATAACTTCATTTTCCCCATACAAATTTATCACAAATGTCGTGTTTAAGTTTTTAAATATATAATTTAACATTTTAGTTGCATTCGATAGTAAAAATGAGGTCCTGCTTCTATCACTATTTATACGTGATAGAATTAAAGTTTTCTTAAAGACAATAACATTGAAAAGGAAGAAATATATATATAACTATATTAAATGAAGGAACACCATCATAACCTTCTCCAATCCATAGCATACTTTATTTTATTTATATGTACTGAACATACTTTAAAATTAAATATATTAATTTTAAACAATGTTTGAGGATCTAAAATAAGATTTAGCATGTCCTGTCTTTTAAGTTTAAAGACTGAAAAGCTAGTCTTTAAAGTATTATTAGTTATTAACATATTTATTATTTATAATCACGTATTAAAACCATGTTTATTATATCATCAGTAAATAGATAACATGAATCTAACTCTGTCTAAAAAAATAAGGAGATCTACAAGGGGAAAATCTTAATTCATTTGTAATATTTATAAATTATCTATATTCTTTTAATTTGATTCAGATTTAAAAGATAACTAAAATAAAATAACTTTAATATAGTAAAATTATATAATCCATATTACATGTTATTATTAAATAAAATATGATATAATATTACTTATACAAATTTATTTTTATTTTTATTTTTTAACGACAATTGTACGGCCCAACTTCGTAGGATAAGTGTTATTTTAATCGGGTCCACCTACAAGTTTATTTTAATCGGGTCCACCTACAAGTTTATTGACCTTTTGTCTTATATAGTTGTCTAAAAATCTAAAAGTCCTTTATAAATTGTAATTTTACCTTATTTCATGAATTACGTAAACTAATTATCCGATACATAAAAGTTTTAGTTATACTTTTAATAACCCTTATATTTACTAATAATATAATTAAATTGTTAAATTACCACTTTAGACGGATAATTTGTATATTTAGTTTTATTATTATTATTATTATTATTATTATTATTATTATATTATTATTATTATTATTATATTATATTTAATAATAATCAATGAAAAGCACTTATAATTTATTTTCTTTTGTCCAGCGTTCTCAAGACATTCGCCATAAAACTGTGCTTGTGAAAGTAGACTCCTACTCATTTCTTAACAGCTGTCTCCATCGATAACATCGTTCGTTGGTCCCACAACCTATATAATATAAATATATTGCTTAATGAAATTGTAAATTATTGTTTAATTTAATAACTCGAGATTACGATTATTAAAAAAGTTGACAGACTCATCGTAAGCTTGCTCAAAATAAAAATAAAAAACTCGTTTGAAATCGGTAAGTAGCTCGTTGAGTTAAACCAAGATTGACTTGTGACTCGTTTATTTTGTAGTTTATTTGAATTATAATTTATATATTGTAGAGATAATTTGTAAAATAATATTAACTTCTAGGATTATTTAAATTAGATTACTCATAAATTATTATGTCTGTCATTAAAGTTAAAAAAACTTCACATAATAGTAAACAAATTTTATTTCAATTAAATCAATCATATTTTCTATTTATTTCAATTTAGTTATTAATATTTTTATTTATTCCAGTTAGACACTAAAGTTTTAAGAGTGTTTCAATTAGGTTATTTATAATTTTCTTTCAAAATATTAAAATTATTAGCAAAATTCTTAAATAATTTATATTTATATAAATATTTTAATTTTTTTAATATCTCTTTTTTTAAAATAATTTGTAATTTTAAATGACCTAATTAAAATAATCCAGAAACTTTAGTGATCTGAATAATGCAAAAAATAAAGGATCTAATTAGGGCAAATAAAATTTATGAGCGACCTAATTAAAACAATCTTGAAATTTGATTACCATATTATTAGAACAATAAAATTTATGAGCGATCTAATTAAAACAATCCTAAAATATTCAATAAATTAATAATATCTATAAAAAACTTAATTATTTAATTATTTTTTTGGATTTTTCAATTAAAAAAATATAAATAACTTAATTGAAACACTCCTACAACTTAATTGGAACACTCCAACAACTTAAATAACCTAATCCTAACAAATAAAAATATAAATGATATAATTGGCACACTCTCAAAACTTATTTATTATTCTATGAACTTTTCCTTAACCAAAAATTATAATATATTATGTAACAGAGAATTGTTGTTTTTTTTCATTTGTTTTTATCACACTTGCTATTTTCATCTAAACAATATTTTTTTGGATTTGGCTCTCCTAAAAAGTTGTCATTTCATCCAAAATATTAACTTCATTAATTTCAAATATTAAACCATCTATCATAAAAAGATTAATTATACATTCTGTATTTAAAAATAAAATCCTATTTTGTGTTAACATATTGTTGTTAAAACTTCATTCATGAAAGCTATATTAGTCATTTTATTTTTTTGATGTCTGAATATTTCATCACGACTGAATCATGAGATTGTCGTTTTATCAGTGGGGGGAGAAGAATGGACCTGGTTTCTAGTGGTGGTCAAGAACCCATTGTGAATGTGTTATATAATAGAGACCATGCTTCTGGTCATCATCTCTCGTATATCATGATTAAGTTTCACTAGATTATGGTTATGTAATTAAGGGATTTTGTTTTGTATTTGAAAGGATAATTTTGTCAATTTACACATCTTAATAAATTAAATTAGCAGAGTTTGTATTTTGGATGAAAATAGCAATTTTTTAAAACTTTAAAGAGCTAAATGAAAAAAAATCTTATTTGGAGATAATAACAAATGTGACTAAACCACAATGAGAAAAACAACAATTCACTCATTATTTAAACTTAAACTTTAGCATCATTTTAAAAGAATTATTAGTTCAATCAATTAAGATAAACAAATTCAAACAATATTATTATTTGTATATATATATATGTGTGTGTGTGTGTTTGTGTGTGTGAGAATAACAAATTCTAACATTTTATATAAATAAACTAGCCAACTCAACGAGACAACTCGACTCGGCTCGATTTTTTATGAGATGTCTCAAGTGTTACATTTCATCTCATTAAAATAGGTTAGTCAGCCTGGCTTGGTTTGAAAATGAGCCAAGCTAGAACGTATCGTTACATTAAAAAAACAAACACTTTAACCATCAACTGGTTTGGTTTATGTTTATACAAACCGTCATACCGTCGGTTTGCTAAAAAAACTTTACCAAACTGAACTATATACTTCTCTACTTTTTGTGACTTTAGTATACCAAAGATACTAAGGTTAGCTTATGCACTCTTGCTATTTTGAATATGATAGAAAAATACAAACCTAAGTATGAACTTGGTAACTACATGGGTAATTTGAGAGAAAATACATGGTTAGACAATATGAATGATATATCTAATGTTGCAAAAAGATGATGGAAACAGGAAACTATATTGTTTATCCTTTGATCATACTTATCGTTTATTAAAGTTATCACTAGTTTTACCGGTTGCAACAACAAATATTAAAAGATAGTTTTCTTCAACGAAACACGTGAAAACAAAATTGCATTAAATAGATGGCTGGTAATTCTTACATTTTTACAAGTAAAGAGTGATTTGTGAATGTTTTGATCGAGGATGTGATATATGTTTTTTTTCAAAAGATGAGAATCTTAAGTAATAGAGATAATCAGATAGGTCAGTGATCCATTAATAATCCAGTTAATCATTAAAAAAAGCTCCTTCAATCACTAATGAATCTCATGGCAGTCGCACCTCTCTTCTATCTTACCCTGGACTTTCTGCCAACTATTGGATTTTACCGGTTTATCTTCATTTTTGCGCTAAAAGGTTTCAAATCTATGAAAAGCATTATCACATGTAATAAGTAAAAATAATGTCAAATTACTAATATTGGTAGGAATGATAAAGTACTAATCAAACAACAAATATCGTATTATAAAGATTTAGACTTATAACAGCTATTTGTTTTTCTCAATGTAATTGTACTTCTATTTTTTGCCGTGTAAAATAACGTATCACTTAATATTTGAGAATTAAATTATTTTACAAACTCATTAACGACATATAATTATTTTCATTAACCGTGTAATATATTGTAGTATCTCAATTAATGGGCTATTTGGCAACTTGTGAATGATTAAATGTTAAACCAATAAAAGATCTGAATCATTAAGAGGTCTGAATTATTAAGAGGTCTGAACCATTAAAAGCTAGTATATATTTAACTATTCAAAGACAAATGTCTGACCAATTTAGATAATATGTCTTAATTATTCAACATTAGACCTTTTAACCATTCAACATCAGTATGATGCTTAACCATTCAGAGGTAAATCTCTTAACCATTCAGACATGTGCTCGCGAAACAAACAGTCTGAACCATTAAGTGTTAAATCATTCAAACATCTGAACCATTAAGAGGCTGATTAAAAGACTGACAAATAGCCCTGACATTATATTAAGAGATATATTTTTTGGAACTAGAAAAGTGTTTTATCTTGTTTTAATTAATATTATATTATTGGGACCACGTAAATAAATATAAGTTATATGATTTTTTATGATACCTACAAAATCTTCTTTATAAGGAAAAAGTGTAACAATGTGAAAAAGAAAGAAGGGTGTAGAGTAGATTAGTGTCTTGAGACTGATAACTTGAGGGATAAATATAACCTTTTTTCATAGGTAATTCACACTCTTAAAGTCTACACTAATTTGAGATTAACCCTTAACGTAAAAAACAATATTTTTACTAAACACCATGATACTACTAGATTATAAGTTATTTGATGATAAATATTAAAGGACAAGAAGATCGATAGCATATACGCCAAACTCGAACTGTATAAGCACTCAAGAAAAACTCAAAGACATTTACTAAAACCTTCTAACCCATGAATTGTTGTTTAATGATAACTAATAAGCTTGTGTAGAGAATATGGTGATTTCAAAGGCTTCGAAATCTTGTAGGTTGATAAAGAAAGCTCAATTCTAAGCATCAATAGAAAAATAAGAAGATTGATAATTGTAAAGGAAGCCCATGATACGCCAAAACTAATTACAAAACGAACTAAGAGGTTTAAAAGCATAAAGTTTGTAGAATAGAAATTTAATCAACAAAACTAATAATAAAGCTTACAAACTCTAATATTGTTTTACAATTATTTGCAAACACAAATGAATAATATAGTTTTGATATTTTAAATTTTAACCAAATTAATTTAAAGTATTTTCACTTTCAACATTGATTTTTGGTTATTTAGCTTCGCATACTAAAGTTTAGAATCTTAGAGTTTATCGGTTATTGATTTATTTTTTGACTTTGGTGATTAAAGTTTAGGATCTTATAGTTTGATCAATAAACTATTTATAATCAAGATTTATTTTATCGAATTTAGCCACTAAATTTAGTGTTTTTGAGTTTCACCACCAAAATTCTATTGTATGGTTTTAGACAAACTAAAACAACAAAGTAATGCAGCCTTATGGGTGGAAAATTGACCGTAAGACTATCACGTGGCAACTAAATTATTTTTAATAAAGTTTTATTTTTTTGAGCTTGGCTAAAGTTAAGTGATTTTGACTTTTGCCACCAAACTTTGATTTTTTTTGCTTTCAACGAGCCGGATTATAACGACCAAAGTAACGTATCATTATGCATGAGAAAATTGACCGGACTCCCGTCACATAATGCGGAAAGAAAAAACTAGTTTATAGATAATTTTAACCACTTATCTTAATAAACTAGATATAAAAATATAACTAATCTAAATAATTATTTAAATTCAAACTTGCAAATGCTCATGATTCATGTAATTTCAAATCCCTCAAATATTTATTCAAGTTATTGGAATCAAATCAGTTCCAGATGACTAATCCAATATAAATAAAATTTTAATTTGATTCGTAGCCGAATTAATTATTGATGCAAATAAAGATTCAATCCAATTTCAATTCAAATTCAGTTCAATACGAATTTCAGGTTATTTGTTTACAACTCGTATAATAAGCATCACCTATAGTACAAAAATATAAAGGTTAAAGTATGTCATATAGTGTTTGGTTTTTCAATAATAACACACCGAATGCAATCATTATATATGTATCAATATGGAGAACTTCATAAGCTTTGTGAAGACTTAAAACAAGACTTATAGTGAGTACAAGTTTCCTAGATGACTCACACATCAATGTATATATTTTTTTTATTTATAAATAGGTTTTTGGTTTTATTTAAAATGGTTTATGTGAAGATTTTAAAATAAAAACACATACAATATTAGTTGTTGATATTAGTATTAGTGTAGAGTGTAGACTTATTTCTTATAATTACATTGTTGTTTAAAAGTATTGTATTTGCTTATGATGAAATTAGCCCAAGCTAAGGGTCATTAATCAAAATGTTAGCATGCATTATCTTCTTGAAAGTTGACATTATTGTGAGGATATAGGTGTCACCCAACATATGGGGTGCATATAGCACATTGTTATCCATATGGAAGTTGTTAGTGTGGATCCATACTTAAGGAAGTTTGTTGTGTGAGGTGATGGGCAATTTGTGGGGCACACATAATCACTTTGTTTTGTTGGTTGGTAACTTTTGTATGGAGGAAACCACTTAGCAAATGTATAGATATTTTCTCTATTGTTTAATTATCTAATTTTTTATGATATTGTTATTGTGGATTTTTATACAAACTCATATTTGTACTTATAAATGATAGATGACATATGTGTGTGATGTGTGTTTTAAGGTGGTAAACTTCAATCCAAGCGGGAAACTGAGTTTATAGTTGACTCATTCAACTCGGACAATCTTGTGAATGAGTAATTTGATTTGTTTCGATAAACAGTTTTAATGATTTTCAATGCGTTTTTTTGTATAGTATTATATAACATAACAAGTTAACAATAACATAAATTTGTATAAGTGTAAAAACGTAGTACCCATATAAATTAATGAGTATGTAACTTGTTATATGGTGATCTAACTTCTCTTTCCCATATAATTTGATGACTTTTATGTTATTTTTACATATTTGAAAGCCTGATTAGACTACATTTTAGAATATAACGTGCTGAGTAATTGTTCATGTTCTTTTCTCTTTTTAGAAGGGCGGTAACATCATAATAAAAAAATACTAGCAAGGAGCCAGCAAAAAAACCATATAGAAAATAAAAGAGTAAGGGGTCGTTTGACAACTTCTGAATGATTAAGTGTTGAACTAATAAGATGTCTGAATCATTAAGTGCTGAATCATTAAAATGTCTGAACCATTAAGAACTAGCATATAATTAACTATTCAAAAACAAATATCTGACCAATTTAGATAATATGTCTTAACCATTTATCATTAGACCTCTTAACCATTCAGCATCAATATAATGCTTAACAATTCAAAGGTAAATCTCTTAACCATTCAGACATGTGCTCGCGAAACAAACAGTCTGAACCATTAAGTGTTGAACCATTCAGACATCTGAACCATTAAAAGACTGATTAAAAGGCTGCCAAACAGCCCCTAAACTTGATATTAAGGGGAATGAGTGTCCTATAGCCTTCCACATTCACCAAAAGATTGGTGTTGTTATAATTTAGATTTTTTAATCGTTTTGAGAGAACAAAAGATTTAATACACCTCATAAATTAAAAATCAATATTTTATGTTATCTTACTCGGTTACTTTCTTAATCTATTGCCATATCAATCACCCTTGTCAGGCTATTGTTATATTCTTTCCTTAAAGATATGGAGTAAGATATCAATTTCTCAATAAGATCACTTTTTTAATAGCGTGATGTAATTTCCTAAAAAAATTATCGGCATGCGTGTGAACTAGGTGCTCTGAACTACGACCCTTAGGGCTGATTGATAAAGGGTAATATAATATACGAAGTAATTGAATGAATGAGTGAATGGAATATATAAGAGAATGAAATAAATTATTAAATTTTATTGTAATATTTGGTTACTTTTTAAAGAATAAATAAATCATAACTTTGTATTGTTTGTCATGCATGAAAAATAAAGCAGTAAAAGTAGTTATGATGTTGATGGCGGCCGTTGGTGGTGGCCCGAGGGTGGTTTCCAGCGGCGATGGTTGACTGCGGTGGTTTCCGACGACATTGGTTTCTAGAGGCAGTGATGGCCGGCGGTGGTGTTCCTGATGGCGGTGGTGACCAGCAGTGGTGATGGCCGGTGGTTGGCGGTGACGGCGGT
The DNA here is from genome assembly GCA_025506515.1 of Flaveria trinervia. Taxonomy (NCBI): domain Eukaryota; kingdom Viridiplantae; phylum Streptophyta; class Magnoliopsida; order Asterales; family Asteraceae; genus Flaveria; species Flaveria trinervia. The sequence goes on along the minus strand of CM046442.1, from coordinate 118,901,684 downwards.
GGTCGTCATGCCTGGTGGTGGTTGCCGGTGACAAAGGATCTTGGTGGTCGGCGGTGGTTGTTGTGATGGGTGAATGAGTGGTGTTGGTTACTAATGATAAAAGAAGAGATGAAATGAAGAAAAAGAAAGATGATGGATGGAATGAATTTGAGAGAATGAAATCAACTATGTAATAGTTTATTCCATTATCTTCACCAATCAAATACGTTTTTATTCATTCAGCCTAAATGTTTCATTACATTCTACCCCTCATTTTTGCGTATCAAATGCTACTTTAGTGCTTGTAATACATATTTTGTTATGTAGATAATTTCTTGTGAAGATTAATATTCTCAAGATGACTATTACATAATCCAAGATCATATTGATCAATCTTATTTGGCTACCCCAGGAACAACTATTCATGAATATTACGGGGAATTTTTTTAGAAAGGAGATACATTAGTTACGTTTATATATGAAAAATCAAGATCTAGTGATATAACGTAAGGTCAACCAAAAATGAAACAGATGTTAGAAGCGTGTTCGATTGATTCAATATCAATGAATCTCGAAAAAGAATTGATGGTTGGAACAAATGTATAAAAATAATTCTTGAAATTTCATGGGAATTCTTTATTGGTGTTTTCCACTATGTATTTACATTTAAATTAAATTTAGTTTGATTTCTGTAATATTTATTAACATATTCTTTTATTATATAAAAAATACAAATTCATCACTATATACCCCCATTCTAATATAATATCAACATGTTTTCACTTAGTATACATCGTGTTTCATAAAAAAAACAAAGTCAACAAGAAAAAGGTTAAAATAGAAGAAAACTATATATAGCCCATTCTTTAAAAAGTCAGGCCGTATCATGGGCTTAACCCACCTCAACTCATGGTCCATATGTTCTCCAGGTTGACACAAACACATTGGAAGTTTGTAACCCAATTCCACACACTAGAAAACAAGCCCGCGACCATATACTCAACCCGTATCATCGCTTGTACAAAGTGTCGCCTCCACTCGCTACCTTTCGGGGTTTGACATCAAACCTTCCTTGTCATTGTACTAGTTATACACATCCTGATGGTAAAGTGTCCACCTCTATCTAATTAAAGGGTAAAAGGTTTAAATCTTGTAAGATGTAGGTATAGATGGTTAGTAGAAATAAATTAAAGGTCGTCTTAAAAACCCATCCCGGATGAAGCTTTGTGCGTTTTCTACGCGCTCTCTCTCTCTCTCCTCTCTCTCTCTCTCTCTCTCTATATATATATATATATATATATATATAATATATATTATATATATATATATATATCTATATATATATATATATATATATATATATATAATATATATATATATATATATATATATTGTTGCAATATCCATCTCGAAGGCCCATGGACCTAACTTTGATCCTAACCAAATCAAATTTGGCCTATTTGGGAAGGATGCACTAGGTTTTAAGTAGTGCTCCCCAACATTCAGACCACCGGTTTAGGGACGGAAACAAGCTAGGGTTCGGGTCCGTATTGGGCCGGTTCTGTACCAACCAAAAATTATAAACGCAAACTAAACCAAATTTTAGCTTTCTTGAAGCTCAACTCCACTACAAGCGAACCCGGTTTCCCTTTTTATTTTGTTCTTCCTCTAAATTTATGCGGGAGTTACGTTTACACCCTCCTTAGGGGAAAGGGTATTGTCTCTCATTTAATTTTGATTAAAAAAGAGAATTGTTAGCTCACACATTTTAATCATACTTTTTAAATTTTCACATGTGTATCATGAGACTTAAACTTCTAATTTGCTTGAAGAAATAAACAAATTATATACATACATTGCTACTACTACACTACAGCTACTATAATAAATTACTTACACAAATATACAAACAATCTTTAACAGAAAAAAATAAACAAATGAACAAAAAAGATCTTTTAACGTAAAATTCATGTTTTTCTTGACATGAATAAGCTTTCAAAAATCAAAACGGTTGACTAACATTTCATTCAACCATTACAAGGTCAACATCTCTTATCTTTCTCTTAAATAAGTTAAAATATAAAATTGGTAAAGTCTTCATTCTTTAGCTTTTTTTCTGGATCTTACCCTTTCTTTATTATCTTGGAAATAAAAAAAATTTACTTACAAAATAATAATCAAAGATCAGTATTCACTTCTCACAAGCCACCAACAGTCATCCTTCTCCGAACCACCACCACCACATATCCATTCAAACCACCACCGCCACCAGTCACCACCACCGCCACCAGTCACCACCACCACTCACCGCCACCGTATATATATAACACAATCTTTATCCTCAATATACAAACCCACAAGCTCCATTACTCAAAAAAGGGTCTTCATTACACAAAATCTTGATTCTTGATCACCACCACCGTCGCCACCACCACTACCACTACCACCACCATCACTTTCTTTCAATTTAAGTTGTGGGTATTCTAATTCATCCCATTCTTGAACTCTTAGATCCCAATTTGATACCTTTGGTTTCATCCCCTGTTTCTTGATCTTTGTTGTTGAGAAGAACACCTGATGTTGCATACAGAGCCATCTTTCTCTGTGTATGCTGATGAAGAGGGGTTGATAAAGGTTGAGAAAGTGGATTTGGAGGTGAAAGAAGAGACTGATGAGTTCAGTTTTGTGAAGGATTTGAGTGAGTTTGAGAATTTGGGTGTGAAAGAAGATGAAGATGTTGAACCAGTGGGTGTTAATGGTGGTGAGTTGAATCAGAGGAGCTTTGATGAGAGTGGTGATGTTGAAGATTGTAAGAAAATGGTGGATGAAGATACTTCAAACCCTGTGTTCTTGAAGAAGTATGCTCATCTTTTGCAGGTAATAAATATACATATATAATTTTCATTAGTTTATAAGCAGTAGAAGCGGTGACAGAACTAGAAAATTTTTATAGGATTATTTTATAATTTTAAAAGGGGTGCTCGGGATTTTTACATAAAGAAAAATGAAGTTTTAACGATCTACTTGGGTCGGCCTGTGAGTCGAGGGTGGGCGTTAGGTGCGTCCAAAGTATAGAGAGTGAGCCTTGGGTCTAGGCGTAAGATGCTTAAAAAATAAGAGCATTTTAAGTAAAACGTATTGTATAAACAATACAACATGATGTTTTTGGGGTTTTAGGCGTGTTTTAGGATTGTTTTTACTTTTTAGCCATTTTTAGATATTTCATAGCTGTTTTGGCTAGAATCGTCATCGTTGCATTTGGATGGATACAGGGTGGTATGGCTACGTCGAGCCTTGCTAGGGTGAATGTGTCACGCGGGAATTAGTTCGGGTTGTATAATTTAATATAGTTTTTTTGAACGGCCAACGAATAATTTTTAAGCCCGGTCACCCGGGTAAACCCAATGACGAAAGGCCACCCACGTCCGCGAACACAGACAGCGCTAATGACCCGGCTCGCTCAACATTCTAAGGGAAACCCACCACTTAAAGGCCCACTGTGATAAAACTCTTGGCCTACTAAAAGCATATTACACCTAATGAGACTACAACTCATGATCTTCACTTTGGAAAGTCATAAGATGCCTCCTCTTAAACCAGTTGATCTAGAACTCATTGGTGTTTAATATAGTTGTTAACTTGTTTGTTTTATGTTAGTAAAAATTAAACATACAAATCGTCAAAATTTAAAAAGACTAGTTAATTTACAAACTTACGTGTTGGCTCGAGTTAAATACAACTGAATACGACTTGAGCATCCGGCTCAGATCGGAGATTACAAGTCGAGCCAACTCAGCTCTTGTTATTATGTGCTCGAGTCCTAGTTAATGTCGGCTCAGCCCATCTTGTTTGTTAACCACGTTGATATGTACCCTTTTGATTCTTTTCAAAGTGACAATTGCGGTATCAAGAATTATGTTAAGATGATTAGATAATTGTATGATTAGAGTTGGAGAAGGTAAAGTAATTACATTAGCAATTGGTTTTCAGTATATGAATTTATATCCACATCACATGAAGTGCATAACAATATATGTTATTTTTACAAGTTATATTGAAGTGATTTTAAGCATTTATATATTCATGGCATGACAGTCGAACGGAGACCTCAACGGGGCTGAAGAATACTACTTTCGTGCTGCACAGGCGGATCCGAAAGATGGTGAAACTCTGATGCAATATGCTAATTTGGTATGGGAGCTTCATCGTGATCAAGATAGAGCATTGGGTTACTTTGAGGCTGCTGTTCTTGCTGCTCCTGAGGATACGTGAGTACTTAGAGGGGTTAGATAACGAGTCAAAACAAGTTTCTTAACACGGGTCGGGTCGAGCTGGGTTGACCCACGAACACGTTATTCTTTTTATAGAGAATTTGAATAATATGCTAAAAAATTGTGTTATTATGATAAAATGTAAGTTTTTTTAATAAAAATATCTAAAATGTATTCATTAAGAATACATGTATGCTTCAGATGGAACATAATACAAGCTGACTGTTTTGGTATGTGCTTAAAAGCGAAGTTTTGTACTGTTAAAGTACATTTCAACCAATCATATTCGTTTCAAAACTAAAATGGGTTGGGTCGGGTTGTTTGCAGTTACATCCATGCAGCATATGCACGCTTCATGTGGGAAATAGATGCAAATGATGACGAGAGCAATGAAACATCACCCATTCAGGTATTTTTCACACATCATACACCCAAAATGAATATCAACAGATATTAGTGTTCTTGTTTGAATGATGGATTAACATTTTAAATGCAATAAAAACAAGGCATCTTCGGAGGTAGATGAAAAATGTTGTGACCCGTTGGTTCTTAAAAACAATGCCCGAATCCTTCAAGAGGTTATAAATCTTTGCATAATCTGATAAGTAGTATTCAATATACCAAAAAAGGGGCAGATTTTTTTTAAATATGTTGATGTATGTTTGGTTTATGATTCGACAGGCCAAGGGAGACCTCGAAGGAGCGGAAGAGTATTACTTGCGTGCATTACAAGGGGACCCTGGGGATGGTGAAGTCGCTTCTCAATGCGCACAATTGGCATGGGAACTTCATCATGATAAAGAGAAAGCATCTGGTTACTTTGAGCAAGCCCTCAAAGCAGCTCCAACAGATAGGTAAACCGTATACAGGTCTATATTGTGCTACATTTTGTTGTTAACAGGTCAAATGGGTTGATTTCAAAGAAGAAAATTTGTTTGAAATGGATGTATAAAACCTCTTACAATCACAGAAAAAAGAAAAAGAAATTTAATATCCATCAGTTGTCACAATCCCAAATTTCCTTTGCGTTCAACCTGTATCTTATTGATTGTCTTTTTGTTTTACAGTCATGTTCTCGCAGCACATGCCAAGTTCCTTTGGGAAGCTGATGATGAAGACTAACGTTAGGAAAGACGGTGGCAACCACTTCGGTATAAGTTTAGCCAGTTATGGATTGATGCTCGATTTATACTTGTGTTATCGTGTATGATGTATCAAATATAACATTCACTATTCTGATGAAACATTTAACAGTATTTAAGACGTAAACCAAGGGTAAAGAAGCTAAACTGCATAAACCATTGTGTCTGATATTTGAATATTATTTCTGTAAGTCAAAAATTTAACCGAGAATCACACCCCAAAGTAAATATATCAGGATGCATATACCCAGCACAACCATACTTTAAGAAAAAATCTCACTACATGTTATGTTGCTTTCTTCCAAGACCACTATATAATGAACCAGTACAAACATAATAACCCAAAGGTTACGGATCAATCAGATGAGATGTGACTGTTTTTAGGAGTCTGGTGTGAGTTGGAATGAGCCCGGTGGTCTTGACGACGATAGTAGCCATTGCCTCTCGGTCTGGTGTAATCGTTGCCATCATGACCATGCCCGTTTCCTTTGTTGTTATAGTTTCGGCCTCCAAAACGCCCTCCTCTTCCATTTGCATCCATTTGATATCCGCCCCTGCCTCTTCCTCTTCCGTTTCCTCCTACATTAATTGCATGTGCTTCAAAACAGTGCACGTTTTAAAAACAGGTTGGTTTAGTAGAGCTTAAGGGTCAAACAGTTGACCCAAATAAATTTCTGTTCTAAAAAATAACGTGTTGGTCATGATCACAAAACATAATCATTCCCAAAATAATCTAATGATTTTAGTAACTTAAATTTAAGAGGTTGTACACGTTAAAGTATTATGTGACTTCCAACCCGCCTGACCTGTTTCTCCTTTAGCTTTCTTTATTCTCCACATGTTTGAGATAAAAAAGGACACAAATCAACAAAAAATGGGTTGAAATTATCAGCCTCTCATTTTCAGACTTACCCAACCAACATATAACCTAAAGTCCTAAAGATTAGATACATGATGTTGGGCATACTGACAAAGGTATAAGCTATTTTAATGCATGGTGTGTTTATAAATGAGCAAAAGTATCTCATTAAATGATCATATATTAATAAAAAGTATAGGCACATACTTCCACCTCGATATATATTGCTTCTATTTGCTCGCCTTCCCTCAATGCTGACCTGCTGCCCACCAATCTCAACAGTAGCCCCCTACACAATTGATGGTATTCGTCAAGTAATATCAAGTACGGAATTTAGTAACTAAATCCAACAGTAACTTGATGTATAACATAATCATTTTTCAATAATAATTGACATGTAGAGCCCAACCCTACTTCAAAGTAATATTACTAGATTTAAATGTAAAAGTCAAACCTTGATTGCATTGTGAACACCAGAGATGTCTTCAAACTCAACAAATGCATAGCACACATCTAGATCCTGAGTTCAGATGTATTATTCATCATTTGAGTCTTTAATGGCTAAAATTGCAAGCTATTATTCAGATGTCAAAAGAACTAACCTTACGGGTTCTGATTGCAACACCATCTTGCCTGATTTTACCAAATTTCTTAAAAACTTCCTCAATTTCAGAAGCGGTTGCAGTGGATGGCACATTTTTCACATAAACAGATTTCACCTCTGCCACAGAAGTCAATATAGAAGTAAATAAAAAGATAACCAAATGAAAATGCAGACACTTTTTTGAGCTAAGAAACAACAGGCTGGAAGCATTACAATTCTACATAAGGATAGATATGCAAAAGCACCAGCAAGTGCACAAAACAACAGTCATCAGGTGTTAATAAAGCTGTTAATGCACCAAAACTGACCAAGTGTATGTTTGGACGTGTGTCTTGGAAATAATTAGGTGATATCGGAAAAATATAGCCAGAATGTCAGATGGAACTAAAGTTACTGTAGAAGATAATCTTTGATGCGTTTTAATGTTTCAAGTAATAGTTATCAGATAATCAGTTGCTTAAGCGTTTGGCAAATTCCAATTATCTAACAAGCAAATACATAAATAATTAGAAAACATTCTTGTGTCAATAAAAATCTGGTCTAACTGGAGCAGCAACCTCTCAAACAGGTTAAAAGGAATGCAACTTTTTATAAAAAAGAGAAATGATTGATGTGTTCAATTATATACCTAACAAAGAAATTGAAACACGTGACAAACCAAAAGTATATGAGAGAAAGATAATGCTACGCCATGTGTCAATCATAAATGTGGGTTAGGCCTATAACTAGCCTTATGAATCAGGCAAGGCACCCATTTCCCAAACATAATACTCGGTATTGTTGCAGCTGGTATAAAAATTATTTAGCCAAAACAGATAATTTGATAACCAATTTCAAAACCACACTAAAGAGCAGATATTATAAAAAAGTTACCTTCGTCATCAACGATGGATGGGTCCTCCACCACTTCAGTTGGAGTTCCAGCAGGCTGTTGTGCAGGGGACTCAGACACATGGTTCAACTCTGAAAGAGATGCATTCTTTGTAATAGACTGTTCTCTAGGTGCTGGTGGTGCAGAGTGCCCTTTGGCCACTTGCAGCTTCCAATAACAATAATGGAGAAAAGTCAGCTTACGGACAATTACATATGTAAAAATGCATTAATGATAGGTGACAAGTATGACATGCGTACAATGGAAGCATAAGTATGCTTTTGGGGCTCTCCAACAACTTCCTCAACAGGAGTCGTATGGTCTTGTAGTGCCTTCACTGAATTCTGGACTGAACCATTTGTCTGCACAGCATAACTGTCTTCTAGAACACTTTCAGCCACAGGGGCTTGCAACTGTTGTTCTTGGAAACTGTAGCCATTTGCAGTACCATTTTCTACAACTGTGGCAGGTGGAACGAAATCCCTGGCATGGATGTCACTGTTGGACATGTAGCTTGTTGCTGAATAATTTATATTAATTCATAAGTAATATATAGTCATATAAACTTCTTTTAGGCCCTAAAAGTGATTGACCAGTTAATAGTGCATGATACTGCAACAAAACAAGCCACTATATACCTTGCTCCCGGAGTGCATTCGTGGCATTCAATTTGGATACCAGATCATTTTGGGTCAAATAGGCAACAGGAAGATGATGATGAATTGGCTGTTCATCAATGAAGTGGAAGATATCATTTAGAACAAAGAATCCCTTCTCCTGAGGTGCAAGGAAAAACGTCTGCACAAAATTCCTCTTGACACTGAAATCTTTTACATGCACAGAACCTGAAACCAACACAAGGACACCTCTATCCCAGGATTCGAGGGCGTGCACCGTCTTGATTTCTATTCCAGTATAATTGAGAGACATGACAAGTGCATGGATTTGCTGCAATATTCATAATGTAGAAACATTGAGCACAAACACAAGACAAATCCCACCTCTAGAGTTGCACTATATGAATATAATTACTACTTACAATACAGATTTAAAAATAATCTTAGAGCTACAAACCAACAATCAAACAAAATTAAATATATCTAACTGATAACTACCTATTGTAACACATGCGCATCCAGATGCAATGCAGCACTTATCAATAAACTCATGAATGCAGCCTCAAACAAAAGGATAATCAAGTTGTACTGTAACTGACGGAATGCTAAGAGCAATCAAAAAAACAATCAATTCTATAAACTAGTATCTAGTTAATAGTTACACCTAATATAACAATGCCAATGGAATGATAGCAACAATTGAAAAAAACATATCGCTCAAATGCCCTCACATAGTCACATGTTTTGTTCAGTAACTGATTAAGCATATCAAAATCGCTCAAATTCTTACTAATTATACACCTATTCTAATAACCGTCAGTAAAGCAGACTTTCATAGGCAAAAGAGACGATTCCTAAACACCAACAGAGTCGATAATACACAAAATACGAGCTCAAATGCATTCACAAACACGATATTACCAGCATTGAAGTAGCGGTTTCTCTATTATGCCCATCAACACGAAGCAACGTGCTCCTATCACTGTAAAACTGATGCACATAATCCGGTTGCGTCTGAAGCACCTGATAATAATGCCCTACGAAGTACGTTCCCACCTACAACACATCCAAAACCCTAATCAACATCAATCTCTACACACAACACCATCACAACCACCACCATATGCATACCTGAGCAGCAGTTACGGGTAAATGAGACGGCGTCGCCATCGGAACCGAAACCCTAGCAAAACCCTAGATCTGCAATGCTGCTGAAGATCTGAAAGCAAACGATTCAAAAACTTCGATTGAGGTTACAATAACAGCAAAGATGAAATCATTTATGGAGATTATTGTGGGAGATTTAACTATTAATGATTAATTAACCTGATGAAAATGTATTGAGGAGATGAAGCACAAGGGTTTTGTGTGTGTGCTAGTGTGTGTGTATCGTTGCGGCTTTGTGTAGCCGACACAAATATTTAGGCGTTGGCGCGTCATATATTGAGGTCACGTGCGATATGGGGATGCATTAATCAAAATAAACGATTTTGTTGATAACATTCGTAATTTTATAAAAGCTAGTCGTGATTCAATCATGCGTTACGTGAGTCTTGTTTTGTGAAAAAGTTTGTGTTAACCGGTGAAAGTTTAGTTGTATCTTCCCTGTCCTATGTGGTGTGATATCATTTGTTATCAACGTTGATTTGGCGTTTGGCACTATGTTTTATAAAAGTGAATACCTATACCGGTTTCGGAAATACTAATGCTAATATTAGTGATGGTGCGCTCATAATTGGTTTAACTTAGCACATTATGATGGTGGTAACTGCATTTGCTACGACTTAGTTCGGGTGTTATTGTTATCGTAGGACAATAAAATTGAATATTGATATCGGTGACTATGCTCGCTTATAGTCGGTTTGGTTTGGTTTAGCATGACACCACGATTGTAACCACACTCGTTGCAACTTGTGTTTCGTATTTATCGTCTAGACTTGTTAAAACCACAAAACGAATACCGATATTGATATTGGCAATCACTCATAATCGGTTTGATTAATCACGGTACCACCCCAGTAACTACAATTGAACCAACTCGATTTTCAAAAAAGTTTATATCGAAGTGCAATTAAATAAATGAAAGGGGTTTAGGCGTAAATTATATTCAATAAGAGGGGGTGAGAATGAAAAAAAAACTAAAATACTTACAAACAAAGTTTTATTCCAAATCTATAAGAAAAACAAACTTGAAAAAAACATCATAAGAAACAAAACAAAACAAAAAAAAAACACCATAAAAAACAAAACTAACCCACTTAAAAGCAAATTCTTCTGAAAATGTGTAAAATGACAATTATGTGATAAAGATAAAATAAAAAAAACACATAAAATATGCCACTGAATCTCATGCTCAATAAATAATAGATAACACTTAGAAGAAATCAAAGGCAACCAAAAGATGCCACACGACTAAATCACCATTCATTTATTTGGAAGATAATAAATATGAAACTTCGACTAAACTTTTATTTATTAACTAAACTTTTATTTATTAACTAAACTTTTATGTATCAAGTACAACAATAATAAAAAACAGTTTGCTTGTAGCACCCGGCCCTCATTCTTTGTATTAATTTTCGAATCTAACCATTATACTATCTAGATAAACATTACTAAACAATTACTTTAACATAACAAATAAAACGAGTTTGTAACCACGAATAGAGGGTTGGACGGAAGGATTCTTGCGAAAGCTACGCAGTTGTGGTTTGGGGCGGTATCGATGAACGAACCATTTAGAATCAGATTTGTGATTGAACCAATTGTTTCTTCAGTTATTGTTGATATTATAATTTTGTAAAGTATAGTTGGTTATTTATTAACTATACATTAAATTAATTGTCTAGTAGTTATTAGGTAGTAGGTTAGAAACTCTTGTATTATTTTAGGTGGAATAAATTTAACATGTTACAACAATTAGTTTTTATGAATGTTTTGTATGTTACATGTCATTTGTCATTAATAAAATAAAAATAATGAATATTAAGAAGTTATAAAAGTTGTAAATTATGAATTATATATAAAATAAAATATAATAGAAATTCTACAATTTAGTATGTTTTAATAAAGAGTAAATTACTATTTTCGTCCCTGTGGTTTGACGAAAATCACGCTTTCAGTCAAATACTTCATTTATTACACTGACGATCCAATAATTTTATGATCTGTTTTAATTTTGCCTGAATCATTAACACCATTATAATTTTCTATTAAGTTAATTTGAAATGACAAATTTACCCTTATCCTCACCCATCCTTCCCCATCCTTTATCTAGCTTTCTTCCTCTCTTATCTCTCTCCCCCTTCTAAAAAAAACCCCTACACTCACCCGTACACATTCTACCACCACCTCCACTATCCTCTCCTAGTGGCCACCTGCATCACCCTTCTCGGTGGCCACCTGCATCGTGCGCCACCTACGCCGCCCGTCACCTACACTGCATTCCCCGCCCCCCACCTACACCGCCCTCCTCACCCCCCACCTGCACCGCCCTTCTCGCCCCCCACCTGCGCCGCCCGCCACCTGCCATCCGCACCGCCGCCCTCGACTGCCACCTGCACCGCCATGCTCACCACCATCAACGATCTGAAACTGCCAACCACCACCCATCACCACAGAAAACCGCAAATATGAAATGAAATTCAAGTCTCCTCATATCCTTGAAATTAGTATACTTGTGATTACATTTCGGGACGAAATTTTTTAAATAAGAGAGACTGTAAAATCCGTTATTTTCAAGTTATTAACCCGACCCCAAACTAAAATTGAACTTTCATACGATGTGAATTTCTTTATTTAACTTATTTTTCTACATTAATGAATTATATGGATTACACGTATAGTTTAAACAATATTGTGAATTGATTTGTTTAATTTATCATTTACTCAACTTATAATAATTTATTGATTTGTATATATTATTTTTCATAAAATTATAAAGTTTATAAATCATTTTACAATAAATAACTAAATGAAAAGACTCATTAAAACTTATAAAATTATAAAATGAATTTTAATAAACTTATAAAGTTTTATTAGTAATTATGAATTTTAATTATTGAAAATAAATAATCAAATTATAAAGTTACAAGTTTTATGAAAGTTATAAAGATTTTATAAGAAAATAAGTTGATTAAACTAAAATTAAGGTTTTAATAAATTAAAAGTTTTAATTGTAATTATTCTTTTATCTATTTATTTTATTTAATCTTTTATTTATTTCAAAATCATAACCCCATTTTAAAAGACTTGCATATCACCATTAACGCCATTTATAACCTCCTACTAACCTCAACTATAAAAGCAAGGCTTAAGCCTCACTTTTTATTTGCTTATTCTCTACAAATCTTACTAACAAACCTTTCTTTTATTTTTTGGTTTTGATCAAATTCAAGAATATTCTTTTACAAGTAATTTTAAGAAGTTTCAAATACTAAGGTAACACTATGTTACTTTTATATTATGCATTTATATATTGTTTAATCATCCTAGCATCCAATTAATCTCATAACTTTATTTTCTTACTTTTATTCTTTCTTCTACTAAATTTCTTTTAATTTGAATCATTATCATTTGATCATTAACTTTCTAACAATCACTAACATTATAACAATTACTAAGATTTCCTAAATCAAGCTAACATAAACAAAGAATCCCGTTTGCATATGGACGGCTATGCTTCCGCATTCGGTTATTCCACAAGATTATTTCCATAAGCAATGGCTATGCCGAAGTCTTGAAATATTTTTATATAACTCAAATGAAGTCTAATATATCATATATCGACATAATAAATTTGTTCTAACCCATTTCATGCTTTAACAATGTTAAAAGTGCACATAAGTGCCTTACTATAATTTTGACAAAATATAATCTGACTTCAACCAACCATAACTTGATCATAACAAACTAAATTTGAGTAAAATCAGACTCCAATATCAAGTTCATTGAATTTCCTTTTTAACGATAGTTTATACGTTTTCAAAATCAACCGGACAACTCAACAATAGCCTTCACAAGATAAGTGTGCATTTTATAACCTTCTTTCTTGTGCTGTTGTTTTGACCTATTTACGGGTCTTTTCATAAAAAAATTTCTGAATGAAAGTTGTCGGGGAGACTTTGAACTAGTCCAGAATCTAAAATTTATGTAATAATCCTTTTTCAATCTACCTTTCACTTTTTAGCATTTTCTAAACGTCCAAACCTTTTGTAATGTATTCCGACCTCAAGTTATTGCTTCTTTTTATCATTTAGGACATCACATTTGACTATCGAACATCTAAGTTTTCTTATGTACACTACAACCATTATCATATCATGTGAGTTCTCCATGCACCATTTTTACTTTATTTTACACTTTTTGGGGTGAAAATGTTAACATTATAAACTTACACTTGTAAACATCTTGATACTTGTAAATTCACATGCAATTTATTTTTACTTTTTGTCATGGTTATTGAATATTATTATGAGTGTTATATGAAATGCATTATACGTTAACAATCATTAACTATTTCTAGCCTGGCGACGTCATAGATCTATGGATCTGACAAGCCTACTTGGTTAATCCAAGTACACTTAGCTAATCGTTTAGTCTTGTAATCTTGTAAACTGTCAAGGTTTGATTGTAGCTATATGTGTTCTATAAACTTGCATAATTCATAACCATTTATATAAATTGATACTTGTAAATCTTTTATATATATGTATGTTTAACCCATGGAAACTCACCAACTTTTAAAGTTGACCCTTTATTTTTAACATGTTTCAGATTTGATACTTAAGGATCTCTTCGTGCTCATATATGATTGGATTTAGTTTAATTAAAAATCTTATGTTGTTTTTTATATCTTGTTTGTATTGTAATGAGTTAATTGTCTTGTAATGTTCAATGAAAAATGATATTTAATATTATTATTCAAACTTATTTAGTTCTATGTGCTATAAACAATAATTTACATTCATCCGCCTTGATGATTCCGCCGTCGGTCGGGGTGTGACACCACCCATCACCACAGAAAACCGCCAAATCTTATATTTTAGGAGTAGGTCTGATTTGGGTTTGGAAAGAAGTGTGAGAGGAGACCGAAATGGCGGAGGTGGGCGGTGGTTCTTGAGACGAAGAGAAGATGTAGTTTGGTGGTAGAGGCCGGGGATGGAGGTGCACCCAAGATGGCGATGGAGATGGTTGCATGTGTTGTATGATGGGTGGTGGGTGGTGGTGGTGAGCAATGGTGGTGGTGATAAAGGATTAACAAGAGAAAAATAGGTTAGGGTTAGATGATGGTTATAATGGTTAGATGTAAGGCCCCGATCCCGGGACGCTCACAGCTGGTCAATCATCGCACATAAAACATATATTTACATATAACTTAAATAAACACTACAGCAGAATCATTCAAAAATCACATTTCATTTCATTATAAAAACTTTTTCAAAATAATACATCGTTATCACATTACAAAATACTTGTTGCATTATATCACAAAAGCATTATAAAAATGGATGCCATCCAAAAATAGCCAAGTAGTCGCCCCGTGCCATCCTCAGCAACCTTTACCTGCCAACTGCAAACACATAAAAGTCACACGGATCAAGCCCCAGTGTGCATCCTTCTGGGGTAGCTAACCCGCACACGGTTGAGCTAACACCCTTCATTAGGAGTGAACCTCCATACATATGCTTGCAAGCCTTTCTTACTTTCATACATTAATGCATGCATTCTTTCATTACATTCCTCTTTTCATTATCTTCCATTTTACGTTACATAATACTTTTCATTTCATTCATTAACATTCAACGTAAAGCCATGAAAAAAATAATCATACATAAGAAGAACATAAACATAAACGTACAACATATTACCATACAAGGCACTATCATACATACATAGTCACACATAACATCATCATAAGCATCAATCCTACATCATATATACTATGCCCATCACATCATCTTTGACTTTAAAAAGTCAACTTATTGTGCCCCCGGGAACATCCCAAGTCAAAGCCTTCATTTACATTTCTCCTCAAAAAGTTAGAAAATAAACTAAGTCTTTAGACGCATGAGTACTATGTAGGCGCATGAGCACTATGCAAGCGCATGACTGTGACATCTCTAAATTTTGTTAACTTAGAAGTTAACTTTGTTAAATCTTAAAAGGGTCTTTTATGCCATTTTGAAACTTTGAGGTTTGTTATACTTAATAATTAATTTGATGATTAACAAATTAATATAATAATAATAACATTATAAGTGTTATAATGTTTGCTTATTTTTATAAAATTTAAGGTGTTAATAAGCTTAAATAAAATAATAACTATTATTATTATTATAATAATGACACTGATAATAATAATATTAATGATAATAATGCTAATAACAATAATATCATAATAATAAGATTAATAATAATTATCATATTAAAAGTAATCTTGTAAAAAAATAGAAACAATATAAGTGTTATTATTTTAAAACTTGTATTTAACTAGCTTTAGCATAAAATAATAACATTTTAAAACTTCGGGGTCTAAAGTGTAAATTAGCTAAAACTAAAAACAAAACTTTAAGTTCTTGTTGTTAATTGTTGAAAACACAGGGACCATTTGTGTAAAGTCTTTAAAAACCAAAACCATTCCCCCATGTTCCCCGTATTTCCGGCGAGAGGAGGCGGCGCCTCCGGCCGAGCTCCGGCGAGGCCAAAACGGCCCTTTTAGCCACGATTTTTAACCCAAAAACTGTTTCGAATCGTACATGAACTTAATTCGAACCTTAATGCGGTTAATAATTGGGGTTTAAACGTCGAATGATACCCAATCGAGTGAGTAACCGTAGCATCATAAACCCATAACCGTTCGGGTATTAAATCTCAATAATAATCTAATTAATCGAACATGAACAATCATATACCTATTCCTAATCGAAATCAACACTCAATTTCACCTGAAACCAACGCAAGCATCACTTTCGATTACACACGTTCATCGCGAACCGACTCTCATTCGAACTCTGCCTTTGAGTCATCATAAACCAAAATTGAAGTAGGGCTTTTGATCAAGGAGGTTACTAGAAGCTTTCTGCGCAATAAATTGAGTTATTATTAGTTGTTGCTCATCAAACGGTATTGAGTTTGGCCGCAACCTGTTCATCATACAATCTGGTGCTCAACACTTCGATACGGGTAATTGATTACACATACATGTTCGATTACAGTTGGGGAACAAAAGCCCTAACTTTAATTTGATTAACAACCTCAATCTGATGTTCAATTTTGGTTTATACCGATCTAGGGTTCTTTATTGGGGGGGGGGGAATACTTGGGATTTTGTTTAAATTCAATTCAAACCGATGATAACCGCGGCTGTATGCCTTGGTTCACCGGTTCCATGTCCATCTCCCAACCTTGAGGTCCCGGGTTCGAACCCGTGTATCCTCATTATTTTTTAGTGTTTTTTCAGCCTATATAAAATGATATAAAAATTTCAAAAAAAATCTAAAAAAATCTATCTTATAAATTCTAGTTATTTTAAAAGCTAACCAATTATTTTCTGAAAATTTATTTATTTATTTATTTTATAATAACCTAACATGTTATTTTGTTAAAACAAAGAATATAATTAGTTAAATATCCTGTTAAATAGAATTTAAATATTATTTACCTTATAAAAACATTACATGTTCAAACATACAATTGGATTTTTTTTTTGTTTCAGTTTATTTTAATAAATAATAAAACATTGATCCAAATGCTTTTCTTTAAAAAAAGGGCTTAATTATTTTTCTATGATCATTTAACTTTTATATATTTAAATGGTTTTTTTTTAAATAATTGAATAATTATTTACATGAATATAGACTTGATGCAATAATTTAAAAATCATTTAAAATACTAATGGGCACAATAGTATTTTTATTTCTTTAAAGGTTTACTTTTATAATTGTGATAATGTTATTCTTAGAAAGCTATAAAGAATTAATTACATATTGAACTCCAACTTTGTTATATTTAAATTCATTTCTAAAATATCTACATATATAATTCTTCTAATGAATTAAAAATGTAAATAATTACTTTGTAAATTGTTACTTATCAAAAACCCCTTAAAACTAGTGAAAGCCTAATCATTATTTGAACGTTAATCATATTATTAATTTTCATCTTGTAATACATATTTTAGGTGCCTTATAATGAATACTTTAGATTACTTTGGATCATCATTTAATCTTTATTTATCATCTTGTAATGCTTATATCAATGTGAGTATTTCCATACCCCTTTTGCTTATTTTCACACTTTGGGGTGAAACATGTTAACTTATTATCATTGCACTTGTAAACTTATTTGAGACTTGTAAACCTATGGCAATTCATCTTGTAAAATTGTGGTTAGTTGAACTTTTGTGGTTACCATGTTATGGCGTTATATGTACAATCATTAACTATTGCTAGCCCAGCGAAGTCATAGATCTATAGGTAAGACAAGCCTGATTGGTTGATCCAAGTACACTTAGCTGATCGTATATACTTTTATCGTTTGAGACTTGTAAAACTTTTGTCGAGGTTTGATTGTTGCATTGTTCATAAC
Source organism: Flaveria trinervia (assembly GCA_025506515.1). Taxonomy (NCBI): domain Eukaryota; kingdom Viridiplantae; phylum Streptophyta; class Magnoliopsida; order Asterales; family Asteraceae; genus Flaveria; species Flaveria trinervia. The sequence continues at coordinate 118,883,753 of CM046442.1, read as the reverse complement.
ATCCATAATCACTTTATTCACTAACTTATGACTTGAATTGCCATCTTTTATATACTTATGTATTGAAAACTATGGAATGCTCACCAACATTTTTATGTTGACCTTTTATTTTTAACATGTTTCAGGAATACCCCAAGTATGTGTTCTACTCTTAGAAGCTTATCACATCTAGGATTGGACCTAGAGATAAAATGGAGGATCATGTTATTTGTAGCAATTGTACATGATGTATTCTTTGTTGAAACTTTTGCTTATAAGGTTACAATTGAATTTTATGATTAATATATTTAGATTTAATAAATAGCGTTATGTGGCTGTGAACAATCGTAACCCTCACATCTCGACGTTTCCGCCGTCAAGGTTGGGGTGTGACAGATTGGTATCAGAGCCCATAACTATAGGGATTTAGGTTATTAGAAATGGTGACCTAGACTATAGTTGCATGAACCTCATAGAAGGATCATTATACTTTGTGCTTACTTACTGTTTGCACGCTACATAATGTTATGCCTTTTGTGCAACTTGATGCCTTAGCATAGGTTCGCCTTATGTATGCTTAAACTTAGTTACCTGTCTCCCTAAACTTAACTTTGACTCTTTGATCCTCCCCGAAAAATGAACTTCTTAAACATATTCTCAACGACATGTGGAATCTACACTTATCGTCGTGGGTTCAATTCCTTAGACTCTATGCTAATCTATGAAAATCTCATCAAGATTTTGATTTCATGAACCTAAGAAATTTGTGTGACACATAACACCTGTATTCTGGATTTCCTGGCAAAAGGCCTTCGGGCTAAGGCAAGCATATCGTATAAATCTCATTGTGAGACCAGTTATGCTTACCTGGGGATTTCTGGAATGAGTGATAAACTATGGTCAACATACACAAGTCTCTAAGGCAAATGGGTCAACTTACCTTGACGTGTCAACGATTCCAAATGGTAATGCGTTATCAAATGGAACCATCCTCTTTGTGTCTTAAAAATCCTTGATTCTTTGATCTGGTTTATCACCAAAGTTTTAATATCTTATCGTTCTTATCATACATAATGTTCCTGTTAATATTGAACCTAACCTACATTTCAACTCTTACGTTTAAACACCGTTATACGTTGAGCGTTTCATATATCTATTTCTATATCTTGATCAACGCGAACATGGATCTTAATATAACCAAAGATATTGGGAATCTAAATCGAATGGTCATCAAAAACTTTAAACCGTTACTTATGGTTCTCAAGTCTTCTTAAGGATGTGTCCCGTAACTAAGAACATGTAACGCTATAAGTGGAATTCCTACATCTCGAGATACTTTGTCTAGGCAAAGTGTAAATGGTGATTTGACTCGATCATTGAATCTATTTACTTGACTCGAACCCTTGAGATGAGTGATCACTTATAAGTACGCGCGTCTACAATAAGGTTATGGTTGACCACATATCTTGAGAAGTCCATGTATTCCTTTCGATTGTGAATCGAATGTTCACATCTCATTGCGGTGTTGAATAATTTCCTGCTCTTGAATTTCGTCTTCCCGATTGAAACCATTCAAGATTTGAACACCATCAAAACAAATTCTGCTATCTCGAACTTTGATCTTAAGCTTGTAAGCATGATTTTTCCTTTTGTTACATTGATGTAACTTGAAAATTTCCGAATTTCTAATTGATATTATTCTTCCTTTCGTCGTTAAGTCAAACTCCGTACCGTCTGCACCGTGAGAGATGCAAGTGTTTGCAAGTCAACCTATGACAAAGAACACCCGTATCTCCTAAATGATTCTAACTCATCAAAACAGGGGTGATTCCCTTACTTTGATGATTCTCTATTCGTTTCGATAAATGGTTTCCAATTGTGATTTATAAAATTTCAACCTCTGGATCGGGGTGATTTCCTTATCCTGACTTCAATTATTTTCTTTGGAATGACATTTCACAAATGACATGATCTCACCAAAATAGGATTGAAACCCGTACTTTGGTGACAAATGTCAATCTTTGATTGTTTTCTTGCTATTATGAAATTCAACCATCAAGATATGCGTGAATTCCATACCTTGATGATAATATCATCTTTATGAATTGTATTTGTACAAATGAGACGACTTCATCAAAGTAGGAGTGAATTCTGGATTTTGATGAAGAAGTTCATCTAGTTATATTTTGTTTGAAAACTTCACCGTTAAGATAGGAGTGATTTCCCTTACCTTGATGGTGAGTTACCTCGTCTTATTTCTGTGGATCCTCAACAAGGAGTTGGGATCGAGCTTTTTGATTGGTAAGTTAGAGGTCATACCTTGAGAAGACACCCTCAAGCTAGGAGTGAAAACCACACCTTGATGACTATTCTTATTTCTTGATCTCCAACTCACTAAGGTTTTAATCAAGTGACAAGAAACATGTAGTAACTTGAAGGGTGAACCAATGTTAGCATTTGGACCTATCAAGCCAAAGCATGATTTTTGAACTTGAAAGGAGACCCGATCACTCTAGGTTGATTTTGATTCCGAGCTTGGAGCGTTTAAATTCTTAAATTGATTTCTTTCCCTTTATCATTATGTTTTGATTTGATCTAGCTATATCGAACCATTTATTCCCTACATATCAACTTTCATTTTGAGATATCATCAACACATGATTGTGTGATGGTAGCCTTCTTAAACAATCTTTCTACTAAATAAAGACATTATCAACTTGTGGTTATGTCTTTCTAGTCATACGAATGTTCTCGATTGTACTTAGGGTTTTGATGAATTACGTATGCAATCTATACTTGGAAACTTGCTATCTTGCAAAACATGTTGACAAATACTTTTCTTAATGTTTGCGTCATTTCTTGAATCGCTTTTGAACCCTTAACCTTGAAAATCATTGAAGTTTTATCTTGGTTTTGAACAACAAGACTCGTTATTATCCTCATTGCGATGTGGATATAAGGGTTTATAAAATTTCGTAATTGTGGTCATATGTGTGGCATAAAAGAAAAGACATAACTTGGCATGTGTCCAAGTGCCTTACTTTCACATATGACAAAACCTAACATCCGTGTTCCTGTGAATCTTCTGTTTAACTTCTCATCACTGAATGCCTCTTATTTTAGATGTCATGATGACAATTGGTGCATTTTAGACCGATTGACTAAAATTCAATTTGATTTATGTGGGATAACGGGTCGAGAAATTTACTTGTAGTGGTTTTAAATAGTCTAACATACCACGGTAACTCGTCATCGTTTTCCAATGTTTCATCACAAAATGTCTCGCGTTTATTATGTTAAGAATCTTGTAAGATTCCATCTGTAATCAAACGTCTATCACTAGCCGTTGTATATTTACCTTTCATTATAATTCCTTTGTTCATCTAAGTTCATTTTTAATTTCGGGACGAAATTCTTTTAAGTTGGGGAGACTGTGACATCTCTAAATTTTGTTAACTTAAAAGTTAACTTTGTTAAATCTTAAAAGGGTCTTTTATGCCATTTTGAAACTTTGAGGTTTGTTATACTTAATAATTAATTTGATGATTAACAAATTAATATAATAATAATAACATTATAAGTGTTATAATGTTTGTTTATTATTATAAAATTTAAGGTGTTAATAAGCTTAAATAAAATAATAACTATTATTATTATTATAATAATGACACTGATAATAATAATATTAATGATAATAATGCTAATAACAATAATAATCATAATAATAAGATTAATAATAACTATCATATTAAAAGTAATCTTGTAAAAAAATAGAAACAATATAAGTGTTATTATTTTAAAACTTGTATTTAACTAGCTTTAGCATAAAATAATAACATTTTAAAACTTCGGGGTCTAAAGTGTAAATTAGCTAAAACTAAAAACAAAACTTTAAGTTCTTGTTGTTAATTGTTGAAAACACAGGGACCATTTGTGTAAAGTCTTTAAAAACCAAAACCATTCCCCCATGTTCCCCGTATTTCCGGCGAGAGGAGGCCGGCGCCTCCGGCCGAGCTCCGGCGAGGCCAAAACGGCCCTTTTAGCCACGATTTTTAACCCAAAAACTGTTTCGAATCGTACATGAACTTAATTCGAACCTTAATGCGGTTAATAATTGGGGTTTAAACGTCGAATGATACCTAATCGAGTGAGTAACCGTAGCATCATAAACCCATAACCGTTCGGGTATTAAATCTCAATAATAATCTAATTAATCGAACATGAACGATCATATACCTATTCCTAATCGAAATCAACACTCAATTTCACCTGAAACCAACGCAAGCATCACTTTCGATTACACACGTTCATCGCGAACCGACTCTCATTCGAACTCTGCCTTTGAGTCATCATAAACCAAAATTGAAGTAAGGCTTTTGATCAAGGAGGTTACTATAAGCTTTCTGCGCAATAAATTGAGTTATTATTCGTTGTTGCTCATCGAACGGTATTGAGTTTCGCCGCAACCTGTTCATCATACAATCTGGTGCTCAACACTTCGATACGGGTAATTGATTACACATACATGTTCGATTACAGTTGGGGAACAAAAGCCCTAACTTTAATTTGATTAACAACCTCAATCTGATGTTCAATTTTGGTTTATACCGATCTAGGGTTCTTTATTGGGGGGGGGGGAATCCTTGGGATTTTGTTTAAATTCAATTCAAACCGATGATAACCGCGGCTGTATGCCTTGGTTCACCGGTTCCATGTCCATCTCCCAACCTTGAGGTCCCGGGTTCGAACCCGGGTATCCTCATTATTTTTTAGTGTTTTTTCAGCCTATATAAAATGATATAAAAATTTCAAAAAAATTCTAAAAAAATCTATCTTATAAATTCTAGTTATTTTAAAAGCTAACCAATTATTTTTTGAAAATTTATTTATTTATTTATTTTATAATACCTAACATGTTATTTTGTTAAAACAAAGAATATAATTAGTTAAATATCCTGTTAAATAGAATTTAAATATTATTTACCTTATAAAAACATTACATGTTCAAACATACAATTGGATTTTTTTTTGTTTCAGTTTATTTTAATAAATAATAAAACATTGATCCAATGCTTTTTTTTAAAAAAGGGCTTAATTATTTTTCTATGATCATTTAACTTTTATATATTTAAATGGTTTTTTTTAAATAATTGAATAATTATTTACATGAATATAGACGTGATGCAATAATTAAAAATCATTTAAAATACTAATGGGCACATACATGCGTACATACATACGTACATACATACGTACATACATACATACATCCGTACGTACGTCCGTACATACGTACATACGTACTTACCTACATACATACATACGTACGTACATAAATACGTACGTACATACATACGTACGTACATACGTACGTACATACATACATACATACGTACATACATACCTACGTACATACATACACATACATACATACCTACGTACGTACGTACATACATACATACGTACGTACGTATGTACGGACGTACGTACGGATGTATGTATGTATGTACGTATGTATGTACGTATGTATGTACGCATGTATGTGCCCATTAGTATTTTAAATGATTTTTAAATTATTGCATCAAGTCTATATTCATGTACGTACCTACGTACGTACGTACGTACGTGCGTACCTACGTACGTACGTACGTACGTACATACATACATACATACATACGTACATACGTACATACATACATACATACATACATACATACATGCGTACGTACCTACATACATACGTACGTACCTACGTACATACATACATACATACATGCGTACGTACCTACATACATACGTACGTACCTACGTACATACATCCATACATACATAAAAACATACATACATACATACATACATACATACATACATACATACATACATACATACATACATACATACATACATACATACATACATACATACATACATACATACATACATACATACATACATAATACATACATACATACATACATACCAACATACATACATACATACATACATACATACATACATACATACATACATACATACATACATACATACATACATACATACATACATACATACATACATACATACATACATACATACATACATACATACATACATACAGACATACATACATACATACATACATACATACAGACATACATACATACATACTACATACATACATACATAACATACATACATACATACATACATACATACATACTACATACATACATACATACATACATACATACATACATACATACTACATACATACATACCATACATACATACATACGTACGTACGTACGTACATACTACGTACGTACGTACATACCTACGTACGTACGTACGTACGTACATACCTACGTACGTACGTACGTACGTACATACGTACGTACGTACATACATACTACATACATACATACATACATACATACATACCTACGTACATACATACCTACGTACATACGTACGTACGTACATACGTACATACATACATACATACATACATACATACATACATACATACATACATACATACATACATACATACATACATACATACATACATACATACATACATACATACATACATACATACATACATACATACATACATACATACATACCTACATACATACATACGTACATACGTACGTACATACGTACGTACTTGCGTTTGTACCTACATACGTACATACATACGTACTTACTTACGTACGTACATACATACATACATACCTACGTACGTACGTACATACCTACGTACGTACGTACATACCTACCTACGTACGTACGTACATACCTACCTACGTACGTACGTACGTACCTACATACATACATACATACATACATACATACATACATACCTACGTACATACATACCTACGTACATACGTACGTACGTACATACGTACGTACGTACGTACGTACGTACATACATACGTACGTACATACATACGTACATACATACATACACACATACATACATACACACATACAGACATACACATACATACATACACACACATACATACATACACACATACACATACATACATACATACATACTACATACATACATACATACATACATACATACATACATACATACATACATACATACACATACATACATACATACATACATACATACATACGGGTACAAAACTCAACTTTATAAAAATGTTCATACGTGCATTTCCAGCCCCAAAGCAATTTAAAACAAGTAAAAATGGGGTCTTAGAACTCACATTTGCAGCTCTTTGGGTAAGACTTCTTCAAACCCGTTTGCAAATTGAGTTCAAACACATAGAAACCCACCAAAACACACACAACCGAACACATAATACATATAAGTATACAACCGAGGATAAAACCAGTTAAGAACACCATAAACACACGAATTTTTACCTTGAATTCGCACTTTTCTTTTTGTTCTTCTTCAAACCCGAGAGCTTTCTGTCATTTTCTTTCTCTCTAAAAAATCCGAACAACGTGGGTGAAGAGAGGGTGATGGGCGGCCACCACCTTTATTCACCAACTTTTTGAAGATTTTGTCTTTTTTACACTTTCTACCCTTTAACTTGAGCATTATATATTTTCTTTCTTTTCCTCCACTTTTGTTCTTTCTTTCATGAATACAAAAATAACCGGGTGTTACATTAGATGATGAGAATTTATTATTTTTTATTTATTAAGGGTAATATAGTCAATTCATGTTAATTTAATAGAATTACACTAATAATGTTGATGGCTTGGGTAAAATTGAAACAAAACTTGAAACTATTGAACCATCAGTGTAATAAATGAAGTATTGGACTGAAAGCGTGATTTTCATCAAACCCCAGGGACGAAAAGAGTAATTTACTCTTTAATAAATTATAAAGAAAGAAGATTTATAATGTAAATTTTTATTGTTTAGTATGCATATTAAAATCATTATTATTTAATAGCATAGAGATACGGTAAACGCAAATTTAGAGTTAACTGTAAGTCGTCAGTTGTACACTCTAATCTTTTATTCATTATTTACTATAAATTTGAATGATTGGATTTATAAGAATGAATTGATTTAATGAATTTAACAAGTTGAATACTTATTAGGTCTATAAGGAAATTTCAAAATATTTGTTAATTAAAACTTAATTTGATATTTCTAGAAGTCAATGTTAAAACTTGTCAAAGGTCAATGTCACAACCTCTTAGAGCTCATCGTCAAAAGTTCCAGAGGGTCGATATGAAAATTTTAAGGACCAATAAGGATTAACTCCAGTGTTGCAAAAATCGGCACTAGGCGCCGATTAATCGACGACTAATCGCAAATCGAGAGTCCATCTTGGCGATTTCACGTAATCGGAGGAACTAATCGGTAATCGGACCTAGGCGGTCTTAATCGGGCAAAAATCGGTGACTCCGGCAAACTTCATGTAGGGTTCCGACGAGTTCCGGTGACTTTCAAAAAATGTCGGCAAAAACTTGAAAAATCCGGCAAAAACTTTGAAAATCCGGCCAAATATGTATATTTATATATAAAACTGGACTTTTTTTATGAAAATTACATACTAAAATGTATGTATTTATATATAAAACTAAAAATTATATATGAAATTCCAATCCGATTAATCCCTAGTTCCTATCTCCCTAGTCCCTAGTTCCGACTAGCGCCTAACAACTTTTACAACATTGATAACTCACATATATCAAAGAGCTAAAACCTTCATAGGGTGCGGCAAGGGCTCTAAGTAGAAGGGTGAGACGTAACCGCCCCTCATAAATTTTGTTTTCCAAGGGTTATATATTTAAAAATCCCATCATTCACTCTTAAAATTATACAATCATCTTATTTTTATCCAAAATAAATAATTTTCTTTGGTCGCCACTACCAAAACCACCCTGGTCCGCGTTACGTATGATATGATTTCCAATCAAAACCAAAAGGAATAAAGTCACAAAGTCAATAACCGTAGATTAACGTATGTTATGGATTCAAAGATTGCCACAAAAAAATAAATTTGAACAAAGTAGCTATATTTTTATTATTATTACTTTTGAATAAAATAAAAATGGTATTGAAACTTGAAAAGTACATATAGATATTGCTTTTGTGTTAAATAATATACAGCTGTCATACCTATTATACCTGTGATATCTGTTCACCGACGAAACGCATTCGCATTCTACCCGAATCATCATCACCTACATTCTCTCCGTAATTTCTAGGGTTTCAAAATTCAATTTCACCATTAACATTCAATCGAGATTCACATCACATTTTCGTACAATCATCTTCCCCTAATCAATGTATTCATGGAAAGACAGAGTTACAGACAAACTAACAAACCTCTTCTCCGATTCTCCTTCGTCCTCACCCTCATCGCCCACCAATGGATCTCATAAGGTACATTCTTTGCTCGCAGTCTCGTGCGTTCGTACGGATACATGCATGCGTTGTTTGGTTCGGATTTGGGAGCTAGAAAGCTCTGATCTGTTTGTTTGTTTGTTGTATCGTATGGTGGTTGAGATGGTGATTGGTGATTGGTGATCTCGTGTTGTTGTTTGAGTTTCTGTGGGTTTGGTGGTTGTTTGAGGTGGTTAGATGTTTTAGATCCATGTGGTTTAGCCATTGGTTAGTTCTCTGAACTGTTGGCTGATATTGCATTTGGCATTTTGGTGTTGTTAATCGAGTTTGATGATCTTTGGTTTTTAGTTTTGAGTTTGTGGAGAAGAGGGGCAAATGTTTTGCCTGTTAGTTGGCACTAGCTGATTTACTCAACAGCAGATATTTTAATTCTATTGAGAGGTTTTTTTGGTGGTTTCCTTTCATAGTGGTTAGGGGTTTTCTGAATCAAGATTGATCTCTAGGGTAATAACAAAGTTGTGCTGTTGTAAAGAGTAACGAGTATGGCGGCTCTATACATTGTTAGTGATGAGGTGGATTGATCAACATCTGCAAACCAATGGATTACTTTTCTGGTCCGTAAGAGTAGTTGTGTGATAGGAACAATTCAGACGATGAAAATAATCTTTTAGAAGAGTGGATATATTAGAACATGTAATAAAAAAATTTGGTTTTTTTATATGCACATATATATGAAGGTAGATCATGTGTCTTTGAACTAATGCTTGATCTGTGCTTGGGATTGTTAATGTGCAGGGCAGGTCACCGGCAAAAGATGGCAGTTATTTCTCGTCAGTGCTTTCTTTCATGCGTTCTTCAAGTGAACCCAATTCAAACAGGCATGATAATCATTTTAAGCCAGTTCAATCACTTCCATCGAGATGGAATAGTAAAGACGTATCATGGCAACACATGCCCTTAGATACATATGATGATGATGATGATGATGATGATGATGACGACGACGACGACGACGACGACGAACCTGATCCTAATGAACGTAGTGTGACCCAGAGCTCTTTAAGGGAAGTTTCAAGTGCTAGAGAAGAGAATGGAGACCCGAGTTCTGCAGGGAGCACCAGCAGCAGCTCTGAAGCGTTTGAAGATGCAACTGAACCAAATACCCCAATGAGAGCTCTTATTGATCTCACAATTGATTCATTTTTCATTTCTCCAGATTTATACCATTTTTTTCAGTCTTCACTTCCTAATATAGTGAAAGGTTGCCAATGGGTTTTGTTGTATAGGTAATATCTTTGAAATGTTACAAACTGAAGTTTGAAATCTTTTGAATTTGTGTGTTGACATGCATACTTGTATTTACTTTTTTCTTTCAAATTAAGGGCAGTACGTTGAGACATGGCATATCACTTCGCACACTTATTAGGAAGAGCTCTGATCTTTCCGGTCCTTGTTTGCTGGTAAGTCTATGCTTACAAATTCAACAAGCTTATGCATATTCGGAAACTTATGGTGTCTCGAATTACTATTAGGGGTGACAAAGTGGACTGGTGGGCAATGGTTCAATATGGCTAGGGTCAAATTTTTTATTTATCTTTATTGTATGGTTCAGATTGTTGACCCACAAACACTTTTGTTATCCGTATTTTGTTTTCTTATAAATAAACTATATGAATGCAATGGGCCAGTTGGAGTTGTTGAATTAGGAGACTTAGGAGCTTAAATGCGTTATAGATACACTTTAGGCTACGCTTGACCTGTTTACTTTTCAAGTTAAGTATTTTATTAGTTAGACATATAGCATTACCCAAATACATTTGTACGGTTATGAATGCAATGACCTGTACACTGCTCATAGGTAACAGGTGATACTCAAGGTGCTGTATTTGGTGGGCTGCTAAATGGGCCGTTGACACCTACTCCCAAGAGGAAATATCAAGTAAGCTAGCTTTTTCATAGCTGGTCCAGTACATTTGTACTCTTTTGCATATCTTTTCTTTCTTTTAACGGTTTATGCAAAAACTGAAAATGTAATTGTGTTTGCAGGGGACTCATGAAACCTTTGTTTTCACAACATTATATGGTGCACCAAGGCTGTTTAGACCAACTGGTAAGCATTTTTATGTACACATGCAATTAAGAATACCTATTGACTAAATCATCATCTATAACCTGTTAGAGGACTGAGCAATCGGTTAAATCCTGTATGGCTGTATGTTCTGTTTGTAATTGAGCACTGGACACTCTTTTCAGGAGCCACTTGCAGTGTTTTTTTATCTAGAAGTGGCCAAATGGGTGGGTCAGGTGGGTTTGGGAAATGAGTCAAGAGGGTTGACCACACATGTTTTTGTCCAATTTTTAAAATTTTAAAAATAGTTATTATGTTAGTCATGATTATAAAAAAAAACAATTATTACATTGATTATTCATCTCTTTGAATAGAACAATTTTAGGAGGCTCTATGTATTAAAAATAGACTTCAAATGACTTTCAACCTATTTGACCCATCCAATCCATTCTCCTTTTAGTTATACTTTTACATGTTTGAACTACTAATACACAACCCTAATCCACCGTTGTTTATGTATATTAATCAAGAATTGCGATCTCTACCTATATCAATCTATTCCTATAGAGGTGTTGTTGGAAGTATTCAATTTGATAAATGTACTTACCAGACTAACATATCAATTACGTTATAATATATCCAAGTGTTCTTGCAAAACCATAGCCCATGCTCTATTGGGTTATCATGCTTACAAGCTAATTATTTCCATCTTTTGTTTTAAAAAGGAGCAAACCGATACTTCCACATGTGTTTAAATGACCTGCTAGCACTCGGAGGAGGTGGGGATTTTGCCTTACGCTTAGATGGAGATTTGTAAGTTTTTTTTGCATACATTTACAATCATTCTCTTTGCTAGAGTGTTCATAATGATATCGTTAGATTCCACACTCCTAATTATGTCTTTCATATAAAAGGTTAACTGGAACAAGTGGACGTTGTGATACATTTGGAAACCAATGCTTGGCTCACAATGAATCATTCACCGTAAAGAACGTTGAGGTAATACTTCTACTCCTACTTCACAAATCACCAAAAATGAACCGTTCTATAAACGAGCTCTAAGTCCCTGAATGTTGATTAATCTTGATATGTGATTTGTTCGCATGAAACAAAATTTTCACATTTTGTTAAAACTTTAATTAATCAAAATTACTGATGACAAATCGAGTCGGGCTTAAAACTTTTTAGCATACTACATTCCTAATTTTGCTTTGATTGTTCTCAAGAATCGATATATGTTTTCTTTCATCGCACCATATGTTGTCTTTTTATTTCGAGAGTATACAACGATCATCTTTTTTTCTCCTTGTAGTTGTGGGGTTTCGCACATTCTTCTCGGTATCCTTAAATTAGAATACAATCTATAGTTGAAGAGAAATTTGATTCCTGGTTGATTTATTTGAAAGACGAAACAGACTCCAAGAGGAATTCGTCTTGTAAGTTGAGTGTGTAGTAGAGTGCTTCAATTGTTCCATTCATTGTATTATATAAAATATATAATACCATCATTGAGATTTGACTATAGGCAGGATTTAATACTATATCTACAGTTTTTTTGTTGTTATTACTATCCATTCATATAACTTTATCATAAAGTTTTAAAGGAATGAGTTCTATTTGTTTTTATTCTAACCTTCTTTAAAGAAGTAGGTTTTATGTGCAACTGTGAGAACATGTTACCAAAGAACAATCATGTTTAACCGTCGTTTGTTGTTTAAAATAACAACTGACTAGTTGAAATTATGCACCTTATCTACTAGCATGGAATTAAGATTATACAGCCATTAAATAATTGAAGTAACAAAAATTAAAATTCGCTTTAATAATGTTATCATAAATGAAATCTTATAAGCAAAGCTATTGTTTAGGTAAGGAAGATAAAAATGGGAGCAATCTTTTCTCTTATCACAAAATGACAAATGATAGAGGTTGCTTTGAGCATAACCTTGACTTAAGAAAGTACAAAACATTATTATTATTATTAACAAGGTTGGTTTGAGCATCTCTGTTCTGGAAAAAAGTATAAAAAACATGTTTATAATTATTAGAAACGCTTAAAGACCCATATTGTTTGCCTTAAATTAGTATTATTATAATAATCAAGGTTGGTTGAGCAGGATATCTGTTCTGGAATAAGTATAAAAAACATTTTTATAATTATTAGAAACGTTTAAAGACCCATACTGTTTGCGTTAAATTAGTATCTACTAATATTTTATCAAAGCCACTCAAAACTTTTAGACCAAGTGTAGTTTTAAATTAAAATTCTATTCTGATCTTTGTTTTCAAAAGTTTGCAAAAGTTTCTTTTTTTAAATTCACTTGATTTTTATTTAAACCAGGCCCTAAAAACCAACACCAAAATTTACTCTTAAAACTTTAAATAAACATTAAATTCTTTTAAGTTTAAGCCAAACAAAACAAATAAAAAAACTTGATTACTACGACTTATTTTTCAGGTTCTATTTAAATTAAGAGGTAGCCAGTGGAGGAAAAAAATCATTAAACAATAATCATATATAATAATTGCTTGATTCAGGCCATTTAACTTTTAAAAGTTTTGAATAATTTCAGTTTTGAATAATCTGTTGACCGCTGTAATGCACATAAACGGTTTAGAGCATACAACGTAATTATAAAAAAAAAGCAGCTTGTTAATTTGTATAGAGAGTAAACATAAATCTTGCAAAATTAAGCAAAGATTCTAATAACCAATCTCATCAACATAAGATGCTTAAACATCTTAGAATTCTACATTCATAATACAAAACAACGTTAACTCTGAAACAATCCACGACACTTACAGCGAGAAAAAAGAACCATCTTCAAGATTCTTGCTCCGTTGCACCATCTTCTCCAGGCAATCCAAACAATCTAAGGTTCCGATCCATTGAACCGACTGCTATGTATTTTGCATCAGGGCCAAATCTTACAGAGTTGATCTTACCTGCATACATGATTATACATGAATTTTTTTTATAGCCAAAATGAAATTAGGAACGAAAATAAACATTTCAATGAGATTTATACAACAGAAGGGAATATAACCTGTGCCAGACAAATCAGGGAATGTTTTAATACAGTTCCAATCAGACTTCACACTTGCAACTTGGAAAACTCTGTAGCAAGTAACAGTAAAGAAATTGTCATTATGGACAAAAATATGCAGCGGTGGAACTTACACACGCACATCATATGCTTTAACCAAAAACCAGGACCCAGAAATGTGTAGTAATTCGGGATCATATATATGTAACCCACCATTGAAAAGACAAATATATATAATACAATCTAAAATCTGATGTGGCAAGATGTGTGGGTCAGACAGGTTGGTTAACAGACAAAAATAGGTTGGGGTTGAAATAAGTCGTTTTTAAGACGAGCTAAACAGCCCAACTTGGTTTGTCGCGCAAAACCATTTTGCCATTTTTCAACATGTTGGATGATAATTCTAAATCTCAGAATAAAAACAAATAAAAGAATTGTGTGTGTTAAAAGACTTTGAGTGACTTTTAAGTTGTTTCCCCAAAATTTTGATTTGACCCATTTATTGCCATACATTTAACATAAACAACTAACCTTATGTCTGAACCTCCTATAGCTAAGTAACTTCCGCTGTGATCAAATTCCACTGTAAATAAAACAAGAATATAATATATATTAAAATGTATCTAAACAATAAGAAACTAAAGTAGAACCAAAAATATAAAACTAATACGTCAGAGATTTGATTTTACAAAAGCTAGCAGATTGCCACAGGTTTTGCCTATAATATTAGTATCAAATAAGCTAACTACAATAAAATTGTGCAGAACCATTAGCAAGAACGTGAATATAATATCTTTGTATACACGATGCAAAATTTGATGTGGTTTTTAAGTGCAATGTGTGCACAAAAAAGATTGCCAACACAACCGGATGAGTCAAAAAGTCCCCCAGCAGGATTGGTATCAACTAGTCAAAGCCAAAACACTATATGCAGCAAAATTTATAAGCTCGGGTAACTAGACAAACAGGCTGGTTTGGGTTGACACACTACCATTTGTTCTCTTATTCTAAACTTCATATACAGATATAAAATACAATTACAAAAACTGTAGTTATTGTAGTGTAAATATTTTATTGTCATTGGCTACTTTCACCCACCAATCCCATCTAACCCTTTTCCCTTTCCGTTGAGTTTTTAAAGTATTTGACCCATTAGGCCATTAGCATTAAAATCAAGCCCACTCAACACATTTGCACATAAACAAGTTGAATTGTAATCCCTCCATACACCATTTAAACCTCAAATCTCAAGGACTCTCTTTTCAAGTACATCTTCTAAGCATAAAATTAAAGGAGCCTAGATTTTACCAGATTGAGTAGGGGTATTCTCATCATATAGTGAAAAAGTCCTGAAGTTTCTCAGTTTACGAAGATCCCACAACTTAACACCATCTTGAGCAGCAGTCTGACAAAACGAATCAATTTTTAGTGCTTATCCAGCTAAGCAACAACTTCCATGAGGCTTATTACAAGAGGTGCACTTACAGCAAGGAAGTAACCATTCTCTGAAAAAGATATTGCTGTAACTGACCCAACATGCCCATCAAACCTTGCAACGTTCGCCTGCAATAGAAATGAAATATGATGACTCATGTGTAGAGATAGCAATGATGATCCATTTACTTGTAAGTTGTGACTGGGTCAGATTAAAGTTGAGATGAAACCAGTTAAAAAACTTTTTTTGGCTAAAACAGTTCGAAGTTACCCAAAGTGTATTTTTAACACAGAACTACCTAATTAGATCATTTTATTAAAAAACTAGATTACAAATGAAAAAATATAACTTATTTAATCAAAGGTAATACACCACAATTTATAAAAAATCTTTAAAATAGAGAACAATTTTGACTAATCTCAACCGACTCGTTTCAACATGTACCAAAAATCACCAGTATGACCCAAGCCAGCTACCTGAAAAGTACGAACCCACCCGTTTGCCTGTTATACCTGACTCTTGACATCCCAAATTTTAACAATAGCCCCAGAGGTGCCAGTTCCAAGAATCAAACCATCAGGATGAAAAGCTGCAGATGTATAACCCTCTGACGGAGATAAATCCTCAACCTACAGATTAAACCCCAAAAAGATAACAATCTTAACTGACAGATTAGCCCAAACAAATAATAATTTTAGTAAAAGACCATTAATTATTGAACAATGTGTTCCATGTAGGGAAAGGAAAAAAAGAAAAAACCTGAGCAAGGCATAAGCCTGATGATAACTCATAGAAGCACCATGAATTGTCAAGAGAAGCCGTCACAAAATAATTATTTGTAGCATGAACAGTCACAGCTTGCACCTGGCCAATAAATACATGCATTATTTTTAAATTTCAAGATACTCAAAGAGGGTGTTGGCTGCCATTAACAACTCTTTGCAAAATCTAAATATTTGTCAACAACACTCAATTAGATATATAAAATACTTGTACTTTTTTATTAACCTATTGAAAAAAAATCATATGGCAGAGTTGTCCAAGGCGCGCATATGTAACACAGTATAAGATTACTTTTTCACAAATTACAACCGGAAAACATTGTAAACTACAGCAAAACCTTCATACGAGTACCCATGAAACAAAAGAAAATATTCGTTTATTGAGGTTATTTATTTATCGATCACGATACTGGTATTAGTAAGCTAATAACAATTCAGGACCGGAAAAAATTATTCATTTGACATGGTTGATTAATTAATTGAGGTTTACACTGAATATACAATACTAAACGTACATTCCATAGAAAAACTCATATAGTTATATATATTATTAAACTTCTTAGTTTACTAAACATCTTGGAATCATACATAACAACCATAGTTGTCAATGGCACGAGGTGCAAAATAAGGGCACGTCTGAAAAAGCAAAGCGCAATAATGAAAATAATAAATATATATAATAGGTATACAATATTAATATTACTACCCAAATATACTTATAAAGCTATTATAATTAGCCATTTAAATTACTTTAACCAATATAAAAAATTTTGAAAATCTTTTAAGTAATCAGATTTAAAAAAAAGTGTAACACGTAGACTGGTAGCTTTTAAAAAAATATTTCTAGAAAACTAGTAATATCTACAGAACTTCTGTCAAATTTTATAGACCAATGGACTCTAAACATAATATATATTACTCCTCTCATCGTCTTCTTCTTTCTCTTTTTCTTCTTCTTTCACTCTTCTTCATCCTTAACTACAAAGGCTGGTAACTGATTCAAGGATGTTTTAAGCAGACCGATTTTTTATATTAAGACATGCTTTGACCAGAACTTTGCCAGATGTTACAGGTTCTGGCCGGAATCTGTCCAGAACCTCACCAGAACCACACCAGGACAGCCATGAGATATTTTTCATGTGCTGCGCCTTGCCTGAACGCCTAGGAGTAGGCATAATGCGCCTTTGACAACACAGATAATAACCTTCTTCTATATCACATTTATTAATACCATACAAGCATCAACTTTTACCACCAAGGTTACATGCTATGTGCCATTATGTCTTAGGGATTGTTTGGCAACTTCTGAATGATCAAGTGCCGGACCATTAAGAGGTCTGAACCATTAAGTGCTAAACCATTAAGAGGTTTGAACCATTAAGAGCTAGTATATCATTTAATTATTCAAAGACAAATATCTGATCAATTCAGAGGTCTGAACCATTATGTCTTAGGGCCTGTTTGGCAACTTCTGAATGCTTAAGTGCTGAACCATTAAGTGCTAAACCATTAAGAGGTCTGAACCATTAAAAGCTAGTATATCATTTAATTATTCAAAGACAAATATCTGACCAATTCAGATAATATGTCTTAACCATTCAGCATTAAACCTCTTAACCATTTATTATCAGTATAATGCTTAACCATTCAGAGGTAAATGTCTTAACCATTCAAACATGTGCTCGTGAAACAAACAGTCTGAACCATTAAGTGTTGAACTATTCAGACATTTGAACCATTAAGAGGCTAATTAAGAGGCTGCCAAACAGCCCCTTACCCTATCCTTGATAGGGTTGCATAACATCTAGCATTGTTTATTTTATATGGTTTCTATAATTTTATGATGTGTTATACATTTTAATATTTCATATGGTGATATCTTATAATACAATTTAACACTAATGTACTATTCCAATAATAACACATTTGACTATAAGCAAAAGATTATATGTAAGAGCTTTCCATTATATAAAAGAGGGTGACAATTTATAAACTACATTTCTCACGAGTAATTTTGTATATGTATAAAAAAACTACAGACAAAAGAATACTGAAACCAATTTAAGAAAATAAGTAATAGTAATTTACTAAATAAAGGTAAAAGCACTCCATCTATGTAGAGAAAAAGCACCCATGGTACACATTGTATAACAGGTGCACCTACCAACAATGGGTAGTTAAAAGCTGTATTTACGTCATATGATTGATCTACCTTACTATGTTGGTGTATCCGAATTAGAATTAAAAAAGCACTTTAGGTAAAATGGCCTAATTACCTCAGCTGTATGATCCCTTAAGACATGCTTACAATCATAATTTCCATTTTCAGATCCTTGCCACACACAAACTGTCTGCACACACAAAAGAAGAAACTTCAATGCCAAAAATAATAACAGATCCACTAAGCATCTCAGTTTTAGTCATCAAACAAACTCAGAAGAAGTATGTGCTTAATGTGTTCCAGTTGAAAGTTACTATTATAGTTAGTCCCACCTCCTAAATTTTCATAGAATCCAGGTAGCAACGAGGCAAATAAAAGGGCGGGAGAAAAGTTTACTGAAAATATGTAATAACCTTAATTTTCCAAGCCAAGAAAGTCAAATTAAAACTCCTAGAGGACCAAAACTAACTCCTAGAGAGCAGACACTAGTTCAAAAGAATAAAGAATGGTGAATAAGCTTACCTTGTCAGCTGAGCCAGAAACAACCAACTCACCATCAGCCACAAATTGACACTTGTAACCTAATAAGCAAAGGGCAACAAAAATTCAAAAAATTAAGTTAACAGAATCTAAACATGACATTAAATTTTACTTTTACCAAGCAGTGAACAACACCTTCTTTGAGTGGCCACTGAGTGTAGATGAGATCTCCCCTGAAGATCGATTGAAGACTACAGCATTCGTGTCAACTCCACCAGTAACAATAAGATCCTGATGTGCAAAAAGTATTATTCTTCAAGCAAAGGTTTCATATTCTAATGGAAGAATGCCTGGAACAAACCTTTTCAACTAAATATATAAAAAAAGACTCCAAAAAGTAAAAAAAGAAACCACCAGTTCTAGTTGAAACATACCAAAGATTAGCAAGCTTAATGACTAAAAAGTTCCAAGGTGATTTGGAACTTAAATTTAGAGTCTTCTAGTAGACGGATAAACTTCAAGGATGTGAGTTGTGACTAGAGAGTAAGTACCCCACTCTTTCTACACTTAAAAAAGAACCAACAAGAACTAGAACTACAATAAAGCCGAGAACAGCAATCAACCAAAAGTATTGGTATTTATCATCCCTCGCAATCACTACTAAGATTCTAAGGAGCATAATGACCAGTGGATGCTCAATTCTATGCAAAACAAGATATATCCAAAAATGAAGTGGACACTTCAAGATAAGACAATAAAGAAGAGATGCAATAATGCAGTTCAAACTAAAAACAGGTACCTTGGATTGATGGATATCAATAGATAAAATGCCAGCTTTGTTTGTTTTGTGAAGAGGGTAACTGTTGAGTTGGGTAAACCTCTCAATTGCATCCAAGGGAGCCAATGAAGACGGAATCTGAAAAAAAAAATTAAAAATGCCAACTTATCTTCAAGCTTCTAAATTCCATGTTGGTACTTCAATCACCCTCATATTGTAAAATGCAACAACCTTTCTCAGTAGAAATATATCAACTTCATACCTGTCTTTTCTTCCTTTGCTGTGAAAGTGCGGCATTGCATTCGGTTAATTCAGTAATAATATTGGCTGATATTCCTGGCCGAATTTTCTTACCATCAGGACCCAACTCATCCTCGGCACCTGTCAAACCAAATAGTTGATTAAATTAATCCTTAAAGGAAAAAAAAAAGTAAAAATACAATAACCAAAATCACACTAAAAAAACCTCTTTTCCCATTGCTTAAAGCAGATGCATTTGCTGTCACTGCTGTTGCTGCTGGCATTGGTGCTTGCCTTTCTAAATGTGCCAACATTGCCCTGGCTTCATCAAGTTCTTTCTTTAATCTTGCAATTACACGGCAAGCTGAATCATGCTGCCAATACAGGTGTAAAGTAGTGGTAAACAAAAGATTCAAAAACTGGGAAAAAACTACAAAGTGCATCAAAAACTTTGATAATATTTTTGTTAGCAGTTCGGTTTCAATGGTTGACAATACTGGTGTGAGGTAGTGGTAAACAGAAGACTCAAAAACTGACAAAAACTACACACCGCATTAAAAACTCTGATTTAAAGTAGTAGTAAGAAAGTGGGTGGTCCAGTTATGGGTTAGCAAGTCCTAAACCAACACCAAAACCAATAACCAAACTCATGGCATATGTGTATGTTAATATTTCTACAAGCAAGTTGTTTTTTTTCTGCAAAATGCAAAACTTCGACTCTTTTCTTTATTCTCTCTCCATACACACACATATCATACAAAAGACCTCTTTTTGTGTGCAAAGTATACAGTGGTGCATGAATGTAATGTATATCATCATATAGACCGAACACACTGTAAGAAACATGATGCGAATGTAATATATATCATCATATAGACTGAATGCACTGGAAGGAACATGATGTGCTGTCATGAGATATGTCACGCATCCTAGTTTCAGAAATACTAATATGAAACCAAGGATTGCCGAAAAACTTTAAATGGTTAAACAGGAAATGAGCTTTGAAAATTTTAACGTGCACAAGTGGTTACAAACGCTACCTGGTATAAACAATGACTAAGCTCTTGCCTTGTCGTATGTAGTTGTTGCTCTGATGCAAAAGCAGATAACACCAAAGCATCCCATTCCTGTTGTCAAATACAAAGAGCAACAAAACACATGATAGCTACACTTGGAACAAGTTAATTAAAAACAATATTCTTAATAACATGTTTCAGTTAGCCCATCAAAACGACGCAGAAATACAGATACCGCACCAGTCATAATAACTAACACATAATGCAAGCTCAAGTGATGAACCGAATACATC
Source organism: Flaveria trinervia (assembly GCA_025506515.1). Classification (NCBI taxonomy): domain Eukaryota; kingdom Viridiplantae; phylum Streptophyta; class Magnoliopsida; order Asterales; family Asteraceae; genus Flaveria; species Flaveria trinervia. Next base: position 118,862,113 of record CM046442.1, on the reverse strand, counting down.
TAACACCTACATTCTGGAACATTCCAAGCATCCCAGGAATACTCGCAGCCTGCACAGGTCTTGGTTTCACCACCTGCATATAAATCGGTTAAAACCATAAGCTTCCATGAACAAATAATAATCAAACAATCAAATAAAGAATACAAAGTTAGGCTATAAAAGTCGTAAGAGACAAACCTTCCCAGTTTTAACCGGAACAAGGTCATCCATAGTCAAAGCTTCCCCAGTTACTGGACACTTCCCATAATCCTAAATCAAAACCAAATAAAAAACATCAAAAAGATCAAGCAATCTTCATACACATTTCGCTACAATTTTAAAACTCAAACTTTTCTGTTCTATGCTCCATACGAATTGCATACTTGAGACTATCTAGTATCTACACCAAAATCTGAAACCAAAATCTAAAACCCAAAATTTGAATTTCTACAACAACTATCTCAAACCCTAGACAACACGAACACAATCAAAGGCTACCAAATATTCATCGCGATTGCAACATAAACCCTAGCAACGAAAACGAACTCACGAGTATGTGTCTTTCGATCAGCCGCTTCTCGAACAGCAGTCCGGATGTCTTCGAAACAACAGGCTCCTCCGGCGCCTCGCCAGAAACTGTGGCGACAACATAGAGGAACAAAACGATAAACAGATCGAATAAACAGCAGCTAAAATGATAATGATGAGATTGTAAGTGACGTATGTATGATTAGATGCAAGTGATAGAAGCTTACTTGAGCAAATCATGGTGCAATGGGAGCTAGGGTTTCACAGTCGATAATCGCCGCAGTGAAGAAAGTGGTGATGAGGAAGCGGGAGATTTAATGGATCGGATGTGGTTCTTCAGGGTGGAGAAAACACACGATGACTTGTGGTAAAAATGACTATAAAACCCTAGAATTTTAGGAAATGAAAATAAAAATAAAAATGTTCTTTATCACTAAATTATATACTATTTTTTCTGTTAAATGAATTTGTATTTCGGTGTTTTTTTATATCTAAAGGGTTGTTTTTGTATATTACTAAGATTGTATAGTATTTAGGGTTGTTTGTGTACATTAGTTAAAATAATTAAAAGTTAATATACTTACATTTTTATTCCTCACTTGAAGAATCATCTGTCAAAAAGTTTATTTCCGTCGACCAATTGTTTTTACGGTGGAATTTGTTACCCAATGCCATAGATAGAACTATCACGCAAAAGGCATCATGTTGATGAACTGGTCATGTAAATCCACATGTTTAATCCATTTTAAAGCAACAAATATGTATCATGATTTAATTACTGATCTTCTTCAAAAGAGAGTACTCATTTGATGAAAAGAAGAGAAACAGACCCATGAAACTAATGTTGTTATGGCTTTGCCTTGGGTTAAGTCAAGGAACATATGGCTCGTAAGTTTTGCCAAAAAAATAAAACCAAGAAGTTGTAATCTGAGTTTTAAGATTTGGCTTAATAAAATTGAGAAAACTTAGTCTACACCAAAAAGCTCTATGAAATAAGTCTGTTGGTTCCCCATGTGGTCACTTTTTTTTCTCGTGCTTTCGAGAAATATACTAGTGGTTTCCAATGCAAATCCAAGATACCGTTTTCGGAAGAAACCCTACAACTCTTGAGGACATTATCCGACTAACTGCTTAGATAACTAACAATCATGTGAAGGTTGGGTCATTGACCAGAAAGGGTGGTAAAAAAACAACAGATAAGACAAACCAAACAACGAAGGAGCATAAGCTTGAATCCTCTATTAACAATAAAAGCAAAGCTAAGCCCCAAAAATTTGTTGTGGTTACCTTTATTGTGGCGGTTAACCAAGTCGCTTCAACATACCAACTACCTTTTATTAAGCAAGTCCCAACAAAGAAACCTTATACGAGAACCTTCACACAGTGTAACATCTACAGCTATCACCATCCTGTAAACACATGATATCATTAGCACACCAATTGTGGTTGTTTTGGTCACACCTTTAATGCAGTAATTAGGGGTGTTCAAATTCAGATATAATTTTTTTTCAGACAGTGGATTAACTAACGGAATCTGAAAATATCCGAATTTCGAATATCTGAATTCCAAAAAATATTGTATTATTTAATAAAAATTTTAAATACATTATAATTTTAATGAATGTTTTGAGATATCCAAAGTTTTTATTAAAATACGCAAAATATCTGAAAATATCCTAAATTTTTATTTTGTATTTATTATTTATAAATATCTATAAAAATATTTCATATATCCGAATATCAAAAAATTCTCAAAATCATTATCTGAATCCGAATAAAAAATTTAGGATATCCGAATTTTGAATTTCGGTTTTGGAAATCTGATCAACGCACATGTTGCTTAACCTCCTCCTGCTATTAGTCAACGCACATGTTACAAATATGAATTTTGAAATTCGGATTTGAATATTTGGACTACAAAGATATTGGTCGAGTACATGTATTTTCAAGGGCTACTATGATATATTGTCTTGATATAACATACACATATATCCATCTATGTATATGCATACACACTCTTATATAGATAAATATGAATAACTTATATATAAAGACAACTAATGTGTCTAAAATTTAACTATAAAAACACATAAAAATTTTAGAAATCCTAATTGATCTAAATAACTTGTATAACATTATCCAACTTGCAACACATAAATAATCATCATCGATTAACATGTCACACCCCAACCTTGATGGCGGAAACGTCAAGATATGAGAGTTAAAATCGTTCACAGTCACATAACGCTATTATTAAATCCAAATATAATAATCATAAGTTTCATTTGTAACATTACAAACATAAGTCTCAAAAAGAAATCAACAATGCATAATAAAAAATATATTAAGCTTATTTATTTATTTAACTAGATCCATTCCTAGGTGTGAACAAGCTTCAAAGGTGGAAATCAAACTTGAGCATTTTCTGAAACATGTTAAAAATAAAAGGTCAACATAATGGTTGTGAGATTTCCATAGTTTTCAATGCATAAGTATATAAAAGATGACAATTCATGTTATAAGTTAAAGAACAAAGTAACTAAGGATGTAAGACATAATGCACAATCAAACCTTGACGGATTTATATATGTCTCAAACGTTTACAAGTATATACGATTAGCTAAGTGTACTTGGATTAACCAAGCAGGCTTGTCAAGCCTATAGATCTATGACGTCGCCGGTCTAGCAATAGTTAATGATTGTACATATAATCGACATTACATGGTATCTACAGAGATCAACTAACCATAACATACAAGTAAATTGCCATAAGTTTACAAGAATCAAACGTTTTACAAGTGCAACAATTATAAGGTAACATGTTTCACCCCAAAGTGTGAAAATATAAAAAGGGGTATAGAAATACTCATTTGGTTAATATGTATATAATTGACGATTAATAAAATTAATGATAAGCGTCTTTCCAATGTAAACCGTCACGAGTCACCTAATTATATAATTACAAAACTTAAGTTTAATACTAAGTTCAACAAGTTAACAAGAACTAGGGTTTCAATTGGTATTTGTCAAATGATTATATTTAAACAAATAGAGTAAATTTATATTTTCTTGAATATATATATATATATATATATATATATATATATATATATTTTATTCAAAGTTATGAAAAGAAACAATTATAATAATTTTAAAAGGTTATATATAAAGTTTAAATAAATTATTATAACTAAAAACTTATTACTATATAAATAAAATTAATTGAAAAGAGATATTTGAACCAATAATAATTTACCTTTTCACTCCATTTTATTAAAAATTATTCAAACAAACTTTGCTAAAATGTTTTATCAATAAAAACATTTTTATTTAAACTTAGAATAATTAAATAAAATCTTTGAAAGCTTTTGAAAATATTTGAAATTTATAAAAATAAATTATATATATTTTTAAAAAATTTCTAGAATTAATTTTAGGCTAAAAAGCCTTTAAAATAAAACATGAGGGTGCCCGGGTTCGAACTCGGGACCTCATGTTTAAAAGGCCAGTGCTTTAACTAGTGAACCAGGGCTAAGGCCGTGTTAAGAGTTGGGTTTTAAAGTTTAAAAGAACATATCCCTAATGATTTCCCCCAAATCAAGAACCCTAGAATCGGGTGGATCTGAATCAACTAGAATTTGTTGTTGATAATGAAAGCAAACATAGGGCTTTTGTTCCCCACATGAAATCGAGTGTATAACCATGTTTAATTACCCGGTGAATATGGATTCGATGATGATCAGGTAGGGGAACAAGTCGCGACTTCTTAGCACTGTTTCAATACTCAAACGACGATGATAATCAAATACAGTGTGCAGGTAGCTTCTAATGAACTCAATGAACGAATGCCCTCTGTTAATTGAGGGTGAGATTGTGGAAAAGGTTAGGTTCGACTAGCTACGATTCGCGACGAAAGATGCTAATCGAGTTCTATGTTTGTGTTTGTTTTAGGAGAAATTGAGAGTTGCAAATGATGAATATTTGCTAGATGATTGTTTAGGTTGGTTTAATTAGATTATAATTAGGATTTATGGGTCAAACGGTTATAAGGTTTAATGTATATCGGTTATGTAATCGATTAGGCTAGAAACCGGTGTTTAAACGCAATTAAGGTGTGGGTTTAAGTTCGAATCACGTTCACGAATTGATTTTAAATGGTTTGATTCATAAACTGAAGAGTTTAAGCCGTTTTTTGGCTTTGCCAGAGCTCCGCCTGAGTTTCGCCGGAAAAACGGGGTGAAAGGGGAAATGGGTTTGGAATTTTGTAATTTTACAACATTGATCCCTTCACTTTCAATCTTTATTATTTTATGCTAATACTTTGATTTACAGTTTATAAAATGACAAAACAATCCTTGTACTTATTTAATTTTACGCTTTAAACATTCTTAAGTTTAATAACATTTATATATAATCACTTTTATTTATTATTTATTGTTATTATTATTATTATTACTATTATTATTCTTATTATTATTATTTGTATTGTTATTATCATTACTATTTTTTAGTTTTTATTATTAGTATTGTTATTATAACTTATGATTATTATTACTATTATTATTATTATTATTATCCAATTTAATACTTTAATTACTAACTTTCATAATCTAAAATACAATGACAACTAAGAAATTACATAGATAGTCCATGAGTTTCATAAATACAATCAACAGCCTTTACAAGAATTAACAATGTTAACCAAATACTACATGATGTTACATAGCATATTTCAACAAATCAATAAAGCTCAACGACACATGTGATAATGTTACTGTATTGTTAAGGACTAACGATAGGTGTGCAATTCGGGTCACAATGGTGAATTTCTACACAGTTATGAGGTTTCAATGTTGATATACATATACTTTTAAGATAAACCAAGTGAGTTTTTGCAACCCCTTTTTACTTACTTTTTAGGGTACAAGTATGCTCGTTTTACACGATTCACAATTATTTAAAACTTTTTTGCTCTTACGCACACACGCTGATTGTTAGTATTACACAATCATTAAGTCAGTATAAATCAACGGTTTGTATGGGTAGTACCACTTATGAATTCTACACACATATTGTGTCATATTGATAGGCAAACAAACATCGAGTCATGTAGTGTCGCGAAGCCTGTATTGTCAACACGACATATTATTTGCACATGTTTATTCTTTGATAGTTTGGGTGTTGTTATTTGTCACACTCTGATTGATAGCGAAATCATTTAAGCGAATGAATATAAATTGATTATTCATAGCACATGACATTAAATAAATAGAAATAATACTAAATAAAAGTTCTATTGATAAATTATAGTCAAACAATTCATTACAACCAAACAATAACTCAAATAATCATAATAAATTGTTTTAATTTTTTAAGTCTAAGTCCTAAGGTTAGCATGTAAAAATCCGCTAAACTGCATTTCCCGAAACCATGTGAAAAAGTAACTATTTATCTATTAGTTGGCGAGTAAACACAAGTTTGCATACATATATTTATACATACATGTACATGTATATATATAAAATAAAATGTTTGAAACAATTCTATTGGCATGGTGCTGCAATGGTTGCGGTGGTGGTGGTGCTGGGATGGTTGCAGTGGTGGTGGTGCTGGGATGGTTGCGGTGGTAGTGGTGCTGGGATGGTTGCGGTGGTGGTGGTGCTGGATGGTTGTGGTGGCGGTGGTGATGTGATGATTGTGGTGGTAGTGGTGATGCGATGATTACGGTATGGTGGTGCTGTGATGGTTGCGATGGTGGTGGTGCGACAACGGTTGCATTGGTGGTGGTGGTGTTGCGATGGTTCCGGTGGTGTTGCGATGGTTCTGGTGTTGGTGGTGTTGCGATGGTTATGGTGTTATGATGGTTGTGGTGGTGGTGGTGCGGTGATCGTTGTAGTGATGGTGGTGTAATGTGAATATATATATATATATATATATATATATATATATATATAATATGGAAATGGGTTCTATGGTGGATCTGCAACAAATTTACGTTGGTTGCGATGGTGGTGGGTGATGATGGTTACGTCGGTTTGAGAGGTGGTGTTGGTGTTGGACATTGAAAGAGAGAGAAGAAGTGTGTGTGGTTTTTCAATGAACTTTATAAAAATCTGAATGTATTTGAATTTTAGTGGAGTCCGGCTAATGTTAGTAAAAGAATAATTTATTTTTCTAGAATAATCTCACTATGTTTAAAATAGGAATGAAGATATCATTAAAAAGTTAATTACTTAATATAACATTAAAATTAAATTGTTTATTTAAAATTTGATATATAACTAGGTTTATTGTCCGTCCCACGTTGCCGTGGCATTGTACGTGACGTGATAAAGTATAGACTACAACTGACTTCACTCGTTTCCAAACTAATTTTACGTCAATATATAGAGTAACTTAACTTTATACCGTTAAACAAAAACATTTAATGTCTGACCTGACTCGTTTTCAAACAAAATTAATGTCAAAACATAAACTTACAATCGCCTGACCATTTTCAAACTAAATTTACGTTAAACGTACGATAAATGAAAAAGTATTATATTGACTTGACGCGTTTTCAAAGAAACCAATGTCGAAACGTAGATCAACTCAAAAACGTACATAAAAATAAGTACTAAAACATTTCATAATTGACCCAACTTATTTCCGAATAAAATTTATGCCAAAACATAGACGTATGTCGAAATGTATACGGTCTTAAAGTGTATAACATTAAGCTTGGCAACATTTATTTGACCCGAGTCGTTTTTAATTATGTTTAAATGTAGACGGACTTGAAGTTGTATTGCACACGGGTAAACTCGAAGCTTTAGAAACCAAGGGGGTAAAATGATATTTTATAAAGTTTTTAAAAAGTGTCAGGGGCTGAAAATGTAAAGGTCAAAAGTAGGAGGGGAAGAAAGATCAAAATGTTACCAAGGATCGAACCGCAAGCCAACACTCTGAAATCCGTCCGACTTACCAAGTGTTCTAGGTAAACATTTGTTGATGAAGACCAAACGAAGTTTATATATATTAAAAACCGAAGTCGGTGGCACAATCCCAGTGACATCTATATTTTTTATACAAAAGTTACTTATTAATTATATTAATTTTATACAAACTTTTCAAACTTTTGTTTACTGATAATTAAACATTTAAATGATTCATTGAAATGTTAACTCTTTCGTTCTGTAACATTCTTTTTTTACTTCCGTCAACACGAGGATCACAATTTCAAAAATAACACCTCAAACCCAAAGGAGCCCGCAGTAACGCGCAATCTCAATATCTAGTGTAATCTATTCTAAAAAATAGTTTAAAAAAGGTTTGAGGGTGCCCGAGGTCGAACCTGGGTTCCCTATGTGATAGTCACACGTATTAACCGGTGGGCTGAAAGCCCAATTCTTGTTTAAATATGCCTCGTGTTCTTTAAAAACATTGGTTAAATAGTTTATCTAATTGTATGAACCCTAGCTTTCAATTTGATCCAAATTAAACATATTATAGATACGGTTAACTTAAATAAACACAGGAGTTGAATTCCCCATGTTTAAACCGATGTAAGTGTGTGCAATTTACCTTTTTGAAGATCAATTTGATGATGAATAGCATAAAAATAGTCGCAACTAATGAGAATTTTATTCGAGATAATAGAGATGATAATAATCTAATTATCTAGGTATGTAGCTTTCTTAAATGACGATGATGAGAAGCCTTTGATCAATTGAGAGTTATGATGACGAGAAGATGGTTGTTGACTAAGTTACAGGTCACGATGAAGTGTGAGAATCAAATTTGATTTGTGTGTGTTGTAAGCAAAATTATGTGTTAAGAGAGATTGAAAGGGTCAATTAGAGCATTTACCCTCTATTAAATAGTTTTAATTTTACCTGTTTCATATTAGTCAAGTTACGCCATTTGATTCGAGCGTCTCTACTCGAATTGTTGAATGATTAGGCTGTTACAAGTGTAATTGATCGTGTGCTTGAATCAAATTTGATTAGTAATATGTTTTTGGTCAATTGATTTAAATTATTTGATAAGAATTAGGTTGAAACAAATTTGAGGTTTGAATACATATCGATTTTAAGATGGAACATGATGTGCGTTTTGATATATAAACTTTAACAATTGATTTTACACAATTAAGATTTATAATTGTAAAATGATTTTCACTTTATGACTGACTACACACAATAAACAAATGTACATATTGGATAGTAGTATAGCTTTTGCTAAGAACCAAGCATCAATTTTTGGACTCAAGAACTCCTTATACTAAGTCTTCATCATTATCTAGCCGATGAAAGTTGATTTGTGAATAATATGATTAACTAATTTAGTTAACAACTAAACTAATTGAAGAAAGTAAACAAAGATGAAGATAATCAATTAGAGTAATACTTCACTTAGACTTTGAATCTACTTAGCAAAACAATGACAACATCTATGAACCTATGATGAGATCATTTCTACACATGAAACATGGATATAAACTAGAATCATGTCGATGTTATCCAATTATATAACTCTTTGGAAACTAGAATGATAAACACATAATAGCCACCAAAAAGTTATGACACGAAGAACCGATGATATAATTAAACCATTGTTAATGATGGTTTGGACTCCCGTCAAGGATATCAAACCCACAAATCTTTGGAAAGCTAACACGATAAACATATAGTAACCACATCAGTTTGTGTAATGTAACAATAGCCATGTAAATCCTTCAACTTATGAATGTCCTAACATGAATACACGAACCATAAAGTTGCGCATTATCTATAGTTATACATAAAAAAAGTTAGGAGATATTCATAACAAACACAATGGTTTTCACAAAAACATGTATTTGGATGCACACTTGTTCAACTTTACTAGGTATTAAATCCTCATTCATCATTTCTAGTCAAATGCCATAAACTACATACTAGGGTATGAAATTCATGAATAAACGTTTCACACACATGGTTTTCCAATATAATGTGGTTGTAACACCCACAAAATTCAACATTTCATAAAGTTAAACAAGCACACACACCATTAAAGGGCATTCATAGATTTGTAATGAGCATTGACATGAACATCACCAAGGGTTTCATACAACATGTCAAACCATGCCAAGTTTCATCTAATCTAAGTGATTAAGAGTATTTAGCCTATGGGGCTTACAAAAACCACAACCAAACTCATAGAATTTGAAGGAAACATGACAGGTCTAGAGGTTTTCAAACCGAAATGAGTAGGGATGGGTTATTTGATGATGAATCCTCCATGAAAGTGATCGATCTTCAATCTTAAAAGATCTGCTCAAAATCACCTAAGAGACTTGAGAGAACTAGAGTTTTTGTGTGAAAAGTAGATTTGTTCTAAATGAGGGGTAATCGGGCATAAAACTCATAATTGGGCCCAACACAATTGTGTCTTCATAACATAGTTGTGTTGGCTCTGAGATATGATACAGACCTATTAGACTAATAAAGTTATGTTCAAATTGAACATAATTGTGATAGTAAGTTTTTTCTCGTAAGCTTCTTCAAATCTTAGTCTATTTTCAACAAAATCACCAAGATTTCACCGGACACTACAATGTTCAATTAGAACATAAATAAGTGATTAACAAAAAAATGAGTTTTTAACCAGAAATCACAATGGGGAATATGCATAATTAACATATAATTATTAAAATATCAAAACATCAATAACAAAAGATAATTTTGAATTTTATTGTGGCCTAACATCAAATCTGGTTCGTGAACGAATATACATGGTTTAATTATGTTTAAATAGATTAATTTTGTGGTTTTGGGTCAATAGATTTTGGTATTGGGTTTGTCCGGAGAAAATCGACGGGGAAGGGGGAAACATTGGGTTTTCTTTAAAGTAATTTACAGTTTGGTCCCTGAGATTTTAAGCGTCCCTCAGATTTTAAGCGTCAACATTTTATGTATGAACTCTTATATCAAGTTTCTAAAATTACCTTTTAAACCCAAATTTTATAAAACTATTTATTTTATTAATTACCAAATTATTAACTTATAAAACTTTATAAACATTATATAATTTGTGTAACTTTGAAATTTTGTTATTTATTTTAACTGGATAATTAAATCTCTTAAATATTATAAACTCCCTAAAATATATAAAAATCTATTTTAAAATTATAAAATTATACTAAATTGAATAAATAATATAATTATTGAATTTGAAACACCAAAATAAGTAAAATGACTAAAAAAATGGATTTGATATATAGAATTGAGTTAAACATGTTTGGGTTTACATTTCTAAATGGGTTAAATATTAATCTATTTGGGAATTCAATCCATATCAGACGGGAATCGGAGAATCGGGTATGGGGTTGGTTGTGGACTAATTTAATTGACATCATACGTGTTAAACTCTATTTTATATAAACGTACAAACTTACCAGGTATTTTTAATTTACACTTTTAGTATGTTTTTTAAATACTAAAAACCAAAAATAGTTTGGCTAGTATACATTTTGAAGAATCTCACATAGCAGTTGTACTAAGTTCTGGAAGCCTGGATTATAAAGCATTTAAGAATATATCTAAATTTTCTCTTATAAATAATGTTGTTTTTGATATCCAGTCTCGTCGCATCAACAAGCTTCTGCTACCTTTTAGGTGGGGTATGACATAACAATCTTGAACCCCTCATGTAAGAATTGAAACCTATGAAATTCAAAGCTTTTTGTGTTTTTTCTCTCAAACTTTCTATTTTTCTTTTCCTTTTTCGAGAACTAGAGCAACCAAAGGGAGAGGGAGGGCGGCTATAATGTCTAAGGGGAATTAAGGTTACCAGACTTAACCCCTTAATCCATTTTGATTCCATTATAATACATTTTTAATTTGTGACTCGTAGACACGTGATAAGTGAAAATCAAAGTGCTATAGACTTTGTGCTCCTTAAGGCATCCCCTTGAAAGGTTGTTATCTAATTTGTAAAACATAAAAAACTAAGCCCTTGGCTCATCACTACTTTTAGAATCAATCCTAGAATTGGTCGAGTTTGTAACATCTTGTAATTTTGGGTTAATTTAAATTAGCTTTGTTAATTCTTGTAAGGGTCTTTATTACTATACATGAAACTTATGGGTTGTTTATGCTTATTGCTTTAATTTGTCTTTTAATCCTTTAACTTGAAAGATTATAATGATAATTGTTATATAATAATAATAATAGATTATAATAATAAAGTTAATAATAATAATAATAATAGTAGTAGTAATGATAATAATTTATAAAAATTATTAACTTAAAAGTGTTTAAAACTTATTTAAGTTGGGAGGTTGTTTTTGCCATTTTATAAACTTGAAATGAATGTTTATACATGAAATAATAAAACTTAAACTGCAAGAACCAATGTGTAAATTCTTTAAAAACCAACCCAATCCCCACCCCCTTTTCCTTCCCCTCGTTTTTTCCGGTCACCGACTGGCCCTGCTCCGGCCGAACGCCGGTGACCACCGAAGCTCAAATCCACACGCTTTAAATTTGTAAAAAAAATGCCAATCGAACCATAGCGTCATCGCGAATTCGAACCTATATCCAATCGAACCATTTCTTTCGGCATTTAAGGGAATTAAATCGAAATCAATATTCAAAATTGGTTCATAACTGTTCAATGTATACAAGGTATCGTTTAATCAAATTAAACGATTGGAAACGTCCGTATAATCAATCACAACCTTAATCCAATGGTTAATTGGAGTTAAACTATCGATTAAATACATGTTGGTAACCAAAATAGTTGAACAGAACTTGAAGTTTGTTCGGCACCTTAACGTAAAAAGTGAACCTATTTAACAAAGCGAATCATCCCATTAACCTCTTTAAACACTCGGTTGCATAACAAACTCAACGCAAGAACAAATTTGATCTCCCTGTTCTTCGCGTGTGAACCGAGACAAACATGGGCTTAAGCACATCATTTAGATCGTAATCAGGTAAGTATAATACATCGTTGTGCTCGATTAAGCTTAGGGATCAAAAGCCCTAAGGTTAATCGAGTTGAAACACCCGAATCAGTATTCAATTTGAATCAATATGGAACCAGGGTTCATGCGATTTGGGGGTGATTTAGCATTTAGTGTTTTTAGGTTTTTAAAACGAAGCTTTATTGTGGCTAAGGCCTTAGACCATCTGGTAAGACGCGCCCCCCATAAACCTGAGGTCCCCGGTTCGAATACGGGGAACCCCACATTTTTGTTTTAAGGCTTTTTTGGCCTTTAAAATAAACTTAGAAAATTATTAACAATTATAAAAATTATTTTATGAACTTTAATTAATTTGTAAGACAATTAAATAAATTGTGAAAATTATTTGTATTTTTCTATATACTTTAAATTAATATTACAATTAACTTGTTCACATAAAGAAATTGATTTCAAATACTAGTATAAATTACTAAGTTATTATTAGAACAACCACCACCAAATGTATTTTGTTGGTAAAATAGGGATTAATTTACAAATTATCAAGATTTATTCAAGCTCGGGATTTTATTAAAAATTGTGTTTTTATTTTATTATTACACTAGAATGCTTAAATGGTATATTTAATTTTGTGTCGAACTTAACCAATTATTTCACCTCGTCTAATTTAAATAATAAAACCTCTAAACACCAAACCCTAGTCTTCTATTAATTCGGTGAGTTTATTATTGGACGTTAAAACCTTGTAAATATGGCTATTTAGGTGTCTTGTGACGGTTTACGTTGGAACGACGTCTATTATTTTTCTTATTAATCATCAATAATATATTTATTGACCAAGTGAGTATTTCTATACCCCTTTTTCATATTTTCACACTTTGAGGTGAAACATGTTACCTTATAATCGTTGCACTTGTAAAACATTTGATTCTTGTAAACATATGGCAATTCACTTGTATGTTGTGGTTAGTTGATCTTAGTAACTACCACGTAACGTCGATTATATGTACAATCATTAACTATTGCTAGCCTGGCGACATCATAGATCTATGAGCTTGACAAGCCTGCTTAGTTAATCCAAGTACACTTAGCTAAACGTTTGAGACTTATAAAACTGTCAAGGTTTGATTGTGCATTATGTATTACATCCCTAATTACTTTGTTTGTTAATTTCATGACATTAATTACCATCTTTTATATACTTATGTATTGAAAACTATGGATATCTCATCAACATTATTATTGACCTTTTATTTTAACATGTTTTAGGGAATGCTCAAGTTTGATTGCCACCTTTGAAGCTTGTTCACACCTAGGGATGGACCTAGTTAAATAAATGAATGAGCTTGATATATCACTTTTATGCTTGTTAATTTCTTTATTTGAGATTTATGTTTGTAATGTAACCTTTGAAGCTTATGAATAATATATTTGAGTTTAATAATAGCGTTATGTGGCTGTGAACGATCTTAACCCTCACATCTCGACGTTTCTACCGTCAAGGTTGGGGTATGACAGAGTTGATTATCCATAAATTTATGGGATGGACATATTGAGTTTCATAGCATTTTCACGCATCCCAAATACACTAATGCTTAATGGGTGAAATTTTGTATGCACCGCTCAATGACGTTAGGGCTGATGATAAACATAGTTACATTACAAGCCCGGTTGCGATGCTTTATCATAAGCTTAAACGCCTCTGAAATAAAAAGATTAATATTAACTTAATGGGAGTATTGGAAAGGTCAGATATTATACGAGAGACGAAAGATTAAATGTGAGAACCCTATCCTAGTTTATTCAACATGTAGGCTGACTTCGGGGATAAACCCTATTTAAGCAGTGTGGACCTTTAACATTCTAGTAAATTTAATGATGTTGATTTGTTGGTTTTCTTAGATAATGTGAAAATTTTATTGTTTTTATATAGGGGTGACATGTATATTCAACATCAATGGATCGTACCAGAGAAAAATAGATTGAAATACCCCTCAAGTTAGAAAAAAATAAACAAGTAAATTATTTAACAAACTTAGCATGAGGACTCAATGGTTAAACTTAAACAAATACAACCTCAAGACATTTAATGTTGAAATATTTCTTTTAAATTGAAAAACCTAAACAAATCAAATCTCGAATGCCAAGAACGTATTATGTTATACTAGAAACCTATAACTTTATTAAGATTCTAATTTTGACTAATACACCTAGAAGTCCCAAATGATCATTTAAGGGTTTTTTTTGTGTTCATTTATATTTATTCAGTTATGTTTGTTTATTGTTGTTCATTTATGTTCGTTTATTATTGTTCATTTGTGTTCGTTTTTGTCCGTGAAGTGTTCATTTAGTTTTCTAACGAACAAACATGAAAGAACACAAACATTTTATTTACTTATGATCGAACATGAACAAAAAATCTTATTCGATTGTGTGTTCATATTTGATAAAAGTTAAATGAACGAACACGAACATACTGATGCTTATGTTCATTCAATTTATTTACATATCTAATCAAATGACTTTAATACATTCAGTTGAATGAAATACCATTCATATTAAACACAACAAATTTACGATAAATAAAATAGTCAAAATTTATGATTGCTTGAATTTATTGTTATAATCGTGATACATATGATACGATGGTTATATAACCGCATAATTGCTCTCATAATCTCTCGTGGTTGACACCATGTAGAAATGGTTATGTTGTAATCATGATTCTCTAACTAAAACCGATTATGTATTAAACATACACCTAATAACCATTATGATGATTTTATAGCCTTTTTATTTTATACATATATGTATATCCTATCTCACATAGGGTTCGTCATCATATTTTATGGATTTAAATCCATGACTCAATCGAATAATTGCATTTGAATGAATTTACTCCAATTATATTTGCCAAGATATCCGATGATTCAAAACTCTCTTCTTCTTCCTTCACCACTTGCTGTTAATTCATAAACAAAGGTTGATTATTAGTATTAACAATTGTTAGCTGATGTAGTGATCAATATGGATTGATGTACATATTTGTCAAGTTTATGAATGGTATACATACGTTGAAATTGCGTTCATCTTCATCCGTGTCTTCTTCATGGTTGTTGTTAGTTGTGTTGTTCTCCCCAAACTCGTCGTGCTTAGCAAACCTTCCTCTTACTCGCGGTCGACTATCTGCAAGAGTTTTTCGACATGCATACTAGAATAGATCCAAAAGCACGATGGTTAGAACAAAAATAGGTAACTTTGAAACAATTTATTTAACTCATATGTAATTCTAACATTTTTAGAGGGGTCTAAATTTCTAATATGACATGAACTAAATATGAAAATTATGAGATTGGATTTAGTCTAAACATGTTTGGTTCAATTTTGGGTCAAATACACAAAAATGTTTAGCTAAACGGATCGTCTTCAGGCTTACATCACTAGGTTGACATAATGGGATGGCTTGTTTATTCCCTTTTAAATATGTTTTATGTCATAACTTAAACTAATTATATATTTATTCTGAAAGTAGAAGATGAAAAATTAAATATTAAATAAAATCATAATGCATATATATTTTATGCTATATGTTTTCAATTTTGTAGGTTTTAATACGCAAAAATTAAATAAATATAACTACGGGTTAAAAGGGATGTTTTCCTATAAACATGGGAGTATGCTTGTGTGTCTGATTCATGTTCTTGACACAGTTTTTGGGACCGGATCATGCATGTTTAACTTGTGAACACGATCATTTAAAATCATATACTTGTAGTTTTTGGTATATCTTACCTTGATTTTTTTGTTGAAATTCCTTTCATTTCGTTTCTTGATGTATTTGTTGATCTTCTTTTTCCTTTCTTCGTTTGTGAGTTTGCTTGTAACTCTTAAGGGTTCTGACTCGAAGTTTGTGATCTCAGATGCCAACGGAGTTGTAGAAATCCCACATCCATTCACAAGTTGTTGACTTTCATGGCTAAACGCCTTAATTTTGAAGGAACAACAACAAATTAACAATAAAAAAAGTTATGAACAAACCCACATTGTTAAAAACCATGAAATACAAAGACTACATGTTTTAAGTACATCAAATGATCTTATTAAATTACCTGAAGATCGTTTGAGTTGAAAGAATGTGGTAGGTGATCACCGAAAAAGATTCCATTGTTGCCTCCTTGATATTCAAGGTCATGAATTTGCACCTCATTTCCTGAAAATAAGTTCCCACCTTCGTTTGATGCGGGTAGATTGGCATTTATCAAGGATCGATGAAAGAGTAGGTGGAAGATAACATGTTACTCGATAGGGTGAACTCAGAAGGGGACGTAGGAGATGTAATGTTATTGTCACAAGTGTTTAGCAATGTTTTGGGTTTGATGATAGGTATAATAGGATCATTTGAAGGGGCATGAGAGAATGAAAAGATAGTTCCGTTAACTTGGTTTTGGTTTTGGAGCAAAGAGATGTCGAATTGATCTTGATTTCTAAGGGTATATTGATTGCTAGTGAAATGAGAAGTATTTGTGAGGTTAAGAGGAGTGACTACGTGTTTTAACATTAAAGAAAAGTTGTTGGTAGAGGCACTATCACCGGTAATGGTAGTGGTGGTGGTGGTATCCACTAGTGTCGGGCAGTTAGTTATAGATGGTTGAATAGAGGGGTTTACGACATTTGAGGTTAGCTCTTTGTAACAAGGATTATAGCTAGAAGCAACTTCAGAGTCTTGTAAGCTTGTTTGAAACAAATCCGATTCACAAAACTCTAGTAGTTGAGCACTTAATGGGCTCAACACTTGTTCCTGAAAAGATTTAAAAATGATATTAGAGCTGACATATTGATATAACCTTAAACATAGGTTTTGTAATATGAACTAAACCTCAATAAATTGAAAAGTTTTTGCAAATGTCATAAGGTGGTTGTTCATGAGCACTCAAGTTTTGTACCAAACTTTAGTCCTTTTGTACCAAGCAATAAGAAGAGAAAAAGGTTCCAGTCAAATGGTGTGACCATATGAAAGCTAAGTGTACCAACTTAAACCAAAATTCTATGGGAAATAAGCATTTTTTATCCATTTCAAGTGATGAGACTATTCATGACAATCATACTTGTAGGGGCCAGTTTCTATATACATATTTGTAAATATAATTCTCATAGAAGAACATGATATGAGAAAAAAAAAGTTTGACCAACACAAGAATAACTTAGGACATGGGTATGAATATTGGATTTTAAATGTTAATAAAAAAAACTCGTTTATTTGTTTACCCTCCTATAAAGTTAAGTGTTTACCCTCTTATAAAGTTAAGAATTCAAATATCAAAATGAATAATGCTATAGATTGGAAGCTTGATTAGATAGTTATGTATTACTGTTTTAAAAACAAAATAAAACTTATCTAATCATTTGTATGTATTACTATTTATAGTTTTCTCCTAAAACTAGATTTAATATAGAAAGAACGTTGTGACCAAACGGGCCCAACTATTATTGAGCTATGGAGAATGAGATATAGGAGTAAACAAGTTGAGCACACATAAGTAACTTACATGTTAAAAGCTTAATACGAACAGAGTAAAAACACGCTTAAATCTATATTTGTGCGCATTTAATAAATGAGCTCTAGCGTAAACCTAGCATACGCCTTGCCTAAACCCACAAGACTAAAAAAGTCCTATTAAATAATATAAATATATAATACACTTAACATAAAAAGTAGTGTCGTATATTAAATACAATAAAATAACAATAAAATATATATGTTATAATTATATATATATATATATATATTCAAATTATATATTTATACAAAAATATTAATTTAATTTAATAAACAAAACACAACTCGAGCTCTGTTTGACTTATTTACAACCCTAGTCAGTGACGAACCACAATTATCACAAACTGCCACATGGCGTCCATACGTGACCTAACATCGAGGTGAAAAACCGGTCACACAACCTTGATCTAATAAGCAAGAAGATTCACTCACGGAAATGCAAACACCTATTGATGGTTCCTTAGGGTCGTCATTGTCTTATAGACCCATATTTCAAAATGTAGCATTTGTCAATGATAAAATTCACAGCATTTGAATCTTGTGCACTAAAATGACCCGTAGAAAGCTAACTGCCACTCAAAACCAAATGCTTTGGGTCTCAATCTCAGGGAATCAAACAACTATACAAGCATACTTAAACATCACGCGGGTGCCCATATTCTTCAAGTCATCGAAAGCCTACTCTTAAAAGCACGATTGGAACATCAAAAGCGATTGTTATGATGATGAAGTTATTTGAATAATTGACAGCACGCTTGGGTTTCTTTTGGGCGTCGAGAATCAAATCTAAGATAAGGATGAAAAAGGAGCCGGAATGGAATGTGACCAGGTTCGCGTTATCTTCCCTTGTTTACAACTTGACATGAACTTGTACCCCGAGCGGCTGAGCCCACATAATGCAACACATTTGGATTATTTAACTATTATGTTTACCGTTAAACTGACACACAAAAATAACGTGAAAAACCTTTTTCTTGTATTGAAATAATTACAATGATTCTTTATATTGTTCGCCACACTTTTTACAATTGGCATCAACTCTTGTAAAAGGTGTAAAGCTTCCGTAAATTGAAACAAAACAATTAAAATTTACATGTTATTCTATACGCGCAACATAATTAAGAAAAGCAGTATCTACCATGAGAGGTTGTTCAGGTGGCGGAACCATGCCATGAAACATTGTTTTGGCCTTCAAACAACAAAAACAATCGGGATTTTTAAAAGAAACAACAATTAGCCTAAAGGAAGAAAGCAACATAAACTCTTAGGTTGTCGGGAACTTATGTTCTTGGCGTACACAAACCCGTCGAAGGAAGACGAACAACTTTCATGAGAAGTTTTTTTGTTTCAAACAGACACTAGAAAGATGGAATTGAAAGATAGTTATGTAAGGATGTTTGTATATATATATGGTATAATTATAGGATGTTTGCACGTTATTCTCGTTGTTCTGTTACATCACGGAGTCATAGGTTGACCATGTTTTGCATTACACATGTTTTTCTATTAGCTCACATAGTACCTGCAAATCAGTTAGTATAGGCTTATAGTTTTCTTATTTTTTTAATTAAAAATACTAATTAATCACTCAATCAAAAGATCAATAATAGTGTTTATTAAATACCATTAGCTTTAGAGCCTTAATCACAAGCTTGAAGCATGTGTTAAGGCTAAAGCTTTTGTTGGGCCACCTTACGAAACATTGTTTAAGAAAGGTGAATCGTAGGTGGTTACAAAGTAAATGAATCTGACTCTAGCTACTCAAATTCATTGAAAAACTTGATAATAATTTATACTAATCAGGAAGCATTGTATTGAGAACCACATATGAAAAGAACTGCTAATAACTACATAAGCAATCCATATAATACCTCAATAAAAATAATATTACTAAAAGATGACGGATTGATTATATATCTTCATCGTTTCTTTCATTTTATTGTCTCTTGCCTTATGTTTAAATTATTTTTATAAAATACTCATATATGCAATACAATATATATAAGACATTATCAAAAGACTATAAATATAGTATTTTGAAAAAATATCATGAAAATACTAAAATTACAAGCATTTTGACATATTTATATAATACACAATACAAGAGTTAAAGTGGTTATTTTTGTTTTTTTTAATAAATTTATTTTTAATTGAATGTTCCTCTATACTAAAAATTTAATAGATAACGTAATTACTAACTTTTATCTTTGTTGCCATTGGCGATTACGCTCGCTTAATCATCATGTATGTATGATTGATTTTCACCCACATATATGATTATTATGAGCAAAATAAATAAAGTCTCTTCCTTGTAAGCAAAATCGAGCCCGTTAATTAAAGTAAACATATAGTGATTATTCTAGTTAAATTATCATGGTAATAGCGAAAATTATCAATGTCGTTTACATAGATTGTCAATATTGATTATTATCGAGTTATAGTTATTCTAATAGAGTTTGATGTGACTTGATTTAATGATAATCTATATCTATAACATTTAATAAAACAAAATTTCTTTTGTCACTTGTGATCCTTTTAACTTATGTTTTTGTCATTGTTTTTTTTTTCTAGGCATTCACATATCAAATTTTATCTAAAAGGGTGTTATAGTAATTTAAACACTCATATAAACTTCTCTCTTTTATTAATTGTAATGTTTATCTCTCTTATAGTTTTTAAAAAAATCAAACTATCTTTTCTTAAAATAGAATTTATGAAGGAAATTAAAAATAACATCTTTTAGTTAATATCTAAATAACAAACAACTAAAGTTTTACATAATATGAAATTTTAAAAAACATTAAACATTTTTAAATAAAATACTTTAAAATCGTTTTGTTTTTAAAAAAATTATAAACAAGTGAAATATTTTAAAACAATCTTATTAAAATAACCAATATAATTACAAATCATATATTTTTTAAAATAAGATTTTTATAAAAAAATATTTTTCTATAAAAGAATGTTTAAAAATTAAACTATTTACATAAGAGAGTTGAAAAAAGTTATAATTGTTTTATTTCTTGAACTATTACCTATATATAATTTTAATTATATTTTATATTAAAATATTATAATGTAACTATTCATGTTTATTTTAGATATATATATATATATATATATATATATATTACATTAAAATTTGTTTCATTTATTTAATGAGTGTTTAGCCTATCTATTTAGAAATAAAAAAACTAAAATTAGCATGAAACTATTGTAGATATCATTATACTTGCTTTCTCATTTTTTTATATTATTAATAACAATATTGAATACTAATAATATTAATCATACCATTTTCAAATTAAAAAATATATACTTTAATAAGTTAAAAACCTATTTTTTTATTAAAAACACACTTTTTAAAAACAAAATTTTTTATAAAATTTAGAATACAACAAAATTTAAAAACACATTTTTCTTAAAACAATATATTTAAAATTCATAACTTTTTTATAAAATAAAATTTTAAGAAGAATATATTATTGTTTATTTACTTAAATTAGCTATTTATACGTATTTATAATCATATTTTATATTCAAGCATGATTTTATAATCCATAAAATTTTATTAATAATTATTTAATATTTTATTTATTCAATCCTTGTATTACATGAAAATTAACCTAGTTAGAAAATAAATGCAAGCTTTACCAGATTGATTTTAACGTTTAATGCGAAGGAGGTTTGATTGATTCCCGGTCCAAAGGTGGTAAGTGTCATGACTCTTGTCAAAATTGGAATAAAGGTCCAATCACATCATACTATTAGATATTAAGGTTAATTGTATTAACTCATGGGCCTAAATATATTTTTAGAGTTTCTCGCGATCTCTATAAATTGTAACGTAACTATTTAATAATATTTATCAAGTATTTTACCGTATGATATAGTATCAAAGTTTTGAAATCTCCGTTACCTTTTCCCTTTCTTTTTCCTCCGAGTTTTATGGCTTTTGTGAAATATAACATTTACCAGTTAAAAACTCAAGCTATTTATCCAAATCTATTTTTACATATCCTTAGGTCTCATCGTCGCCACCAACAAAACTGCCTAGCCCGATTAGCATGCGTCTAGTAAAGTTGCCACTCTTTTTCTTTTCTTTATTTATCGGTGTCTTTGCCGTTACAAGGACCACGTTCCAAATCTACCGATCTCAAATTGAGAATGGTGATCTGGAATGTTAACCAACAAGATACGATGCACAAACTTGTACTGGTCTTGCTCTTTATTAGTAGTCCTCTTGCAAGACCTTTTGTTGTCATTTCATTTGGAGCATTAAAGTTCATGTGGGAGTCTTTTATACCCTCTCCATAGTATATCTTTTGTATTTTAAGAAGACTGCTTTGACTTTCAATTCTTAAAGTCCAATTGAGCAAGTTACAAGATTATGTAAAATTTAAAATGGTTGGGTGTCATTTGATTGGGCAATGAGGGTGGCAAGAAAAAAAGAAGAAATTATATAAACAATTGAATATGTAGGTTAAGTTTTTTTTTTTTTTTTTTTTTTTTTTTTTTAATTTAATGTATGGATGTTCTAGCGGTTTTTTTCCCATCCCTTTTGGGACCATTCACCCTTCTCCCAACCAAACATACGAAGCTCTGGTTCCCGGACACAACAACAATTTCAAGCAAAATGAATAGTTTATAGGCGATTCAATATCAACGAAATCTTTCTGTTTAATCTCTTAGTGACATATTATAGTGCATCCTTCGTCGAAAGAGTAGGTGGTCAAAAAAACCCACATCTTAATAAGCCTTTAGGTTTGATTTGATTAGATCTTTTTTTGGAACTATGGGTCTCGTCTCTTGATTACAGATTCAAGAGATCATCAACAAACCACTGACAATGCTTCTTATGTATTACACATAATAATAAAAAAGGCTATGAATGTTATGTTGCATATAACGTAAATAAAAGATAAATTGGATTTTTAAAAATCCAAACTATTAGTTATTGACTGATAATAATCAATACTATTTATTTAGCCAATAACACTTCTAACTTTTATTATTATTACCAACAGCAGCCCTAGTAACAACTTATATATATTTATGTTTGATTTGCACTCGATTTCGTTTACATTCACGACTATAAACGAAATGGAAAAACAAGCAATCTAAATTGAGTCTAAAATAAATATATCAACTTTAAATATATGATAATTATATTATTATGATTGTTACTGATAATAAAAATGTCAGTTGGAAGTATCAAATAAGTGGTATTGAACATTATCAACTATAAATAATAGTTTGAATTGTTAAAATACATTTTTTTAAAGAAAACTAAGAATAATCTACTTTAAAGTAAAATATTTTAGAACTAAAAACCGAATTCAAATAAATGATATCTATTCAATCTAGCTAAATTCTATTGATAAGTTTTATTGAAACCGATTAAGTGTTCACAAATAATATAATATATAATCTTACATACTTTTGATAAGTTTTATTGAAACTAAATTTAAGGTTGAATTGGCCCATATACCTATCAGGCCCATTTAAGAAACAGAGGCCCGAAATACAATCACAATTCGCAAACCCTAAATCATCATAACTTCTATAAGTAAACAGAAGCAATGTAAACCACTAAACCCTGATTTGATATTTTGCATTCCATAGGTCTCAAATTCTTCTGTCAAATCCTTGTTAATTTGTGTCGATTATGATTTACGCATCCGTAATTTGTTTATTACGATTTGGTATCCGTTGATCGTCTGGTACAGTGATTGATTATACTCACTTAATCTCCGATTATCCAAACAAAAACCCTAATTTTTAACCCCTTTTTTAGCATCTGATGAATTTAATTTATGCGTTTGATTATTGTATCACCAGACATTAGTCAGATATCTGCTGCATACCAATGGCTGATATCGTTACTTGTCTGGAAGATGAAATGAGCCTATCGTTACAGATATGTTGCTCTTCATGCTCACATCTGTTCCATTTAGGCTCTACATAAATAATCTCATATTATTATTATTATTATTATTGTTGTTATTATCAAGTGTCTGTATGCAATTCATGTTTTGTGAATATTTTACCAGATCATTTGTTACAGTAGTGATGGTAGTTGAAGTGATTGCAGCTGCTACATCTGGTTTCTATATTTTGTGTTTATGGTTGAAGAAGCTTTTTGATCTTTTGTTTTACAGTTTCAGTTTCACATTTGTTGAGTTTGTTTTGGTATAAAGGTTAACAAATTTATAATATACTAATTTTCAATTTTTTAATGCATAAGTTGCTCTATTTTATGCATAGAATAGTGTTGTATAAAAAACAATTTTTTGCTTTTAATCTTAAACTTTTTATTTTTGTAATGTAATCTCACAAAATTGAGTTTTTACTTTTTAACCCTAAACTTTTTCTAACTTTTTCATTGTGATCAACTAAATTAATTACTATACAACTTTAATCTAAAACTTATGTCTTCGTAAGTTTTTGTTTTATGTTTTGCAAGTTAACATTGTGTAATATACAATTGTGATTCAAATTTTTATGTTTCGTTTTATGTTTCAAATTTTATGAATTAACACGACGTAATATGCATGTGTGGTTTAATTTTTTTACATCTATTCGTTTAACACTTTCACTGTAACACATGTTTTTAGATCGACTTAGTTAAACCTTTTTATATGTTATGTTTTGATCTAATTTCTTTGTATCAACACAATCTAAGCGTTAGTGTTGGTGGAAGTTGGTAGTGGTGTGATATTTATATTATTTAGCATAGTTTTAAGGCTTTGTTATTTGTTGCAATGTAAGGACTTGATTCTAGTCCTAAATATTTTGTTGTTTTTGAACATATCAAAGACTTATAAAGTGATGATTAACTCAAGAAAAAGTCAGGTGATTTTTTATGGGATAATACATCTAAACTCTTGTGACTTTAATTTAGGGTGTGTATAGTTGGTTTGTTTTGATTTTAGTCTAAAACCAAAACTAAAAATGATATTTTAGTTTTTAGGTTTTTGAATCCATTTCATTTCAATTTTTTTGGTTTTCACTTTGTTTTTGGTTTGGTTTTGGTTATTTCGGTTTTGTTTTTGGGCATCAACTTCTCTAAAAAAAGTGGTCAAAAGTAATGTATTTAAGATAAAAACTTTGGCTTATACCATAATTTTAATCTTTAAACATAATCTATAATTTTTTATAAATTTCTTAACATTAAAATAAATTACAATTAATAAAATACAATAATAAAAATTTAATATAATAGTTTAATCTACAAAACAAAGATGTTTAAATATTATTTTTGAAAGCTAAAATGCTTGTCTATTTTAGATAACATAAATTAAATATATAATTTATAAACTAGTTGTATTTATAAGTGTATAAATATACCTCTAAATTTATAAGTTTAATTTTATGGTTATGGTTTGGTTTTTTCAGTTATCGTGTAAGGCCTCGTTTCCGGCACTTCATAGTTGGTCAATCACAGTAGTTAAAACGTTAGACATTATAATTATACAAATTTAACCAGTGGAAATGATTTATCAAAAATCATTTATTTAATTTAAAATACTGTTGATAAGCAATACATCATCGTTTACTGTTTACAAAAATATTATTTTAACGCATTACAAAACAACAGCAACATAGAATACGAATGAATGTCAGTTTTTTCCTGCCGAGTAACTTTACCCTCGTGCTATTCTCAGCAATAATTACCTGCCAACAGAAAATGTATTAAAGTCAGCGTTGCGAAATAAGTTTTAATTTTAAAAATAATAAAATACTTTCTATATGTTGTATATGAAAATACTCTTTTTCGTAAAATACAACTCTATACTGTATATGCGAGCACGCATTAACTATATGAACAATTACTGTTCGTTTTTTTTACTATATGCCTTGTCTATTTTGTAAACTTATATATTTATCTTTCACTTTCTGTATGGACCAATGAACAATATCTCAACTATATGCGCGATAGAAAACGGGTGATGGGCCATCTATATCCCTAAAAAATGTCAACTATATCCCTCGAAAGGGTCAACTGTATCCCTCGAAATGGTCAACTATATCCTTCGAAAGGGGTTCTGTGTTCTGTGTACAAGGCCGACCCAATTACCCAGGACACGCTATAAAGGTCCTGCCAATCTCAATTGATTGGCCCTGTGTGCATAATAGGGTAGCTAACCCGCAGCATAGTTTAGCTAACGACAACATGGTCATGTACCTCCTGTAAGCTTGCAAGACTTGTTAATATTTTCATTAATGTTCCTCTTCTTTTTTTTATTTCTCTTTCACTTTATTATTACGATATAATTTACGTTACGATAATAAACATACCACGTAAAATCAATATATAAGTAATAATAATAATAGCAACAACAATAGTAATGAACAATCATAACTATGCATGAAACATCATCATAAATAAGCCCTACTCAACCTCGGTCAAAACTCTAAAAGCAGACTCCCAGAAAATTCTGTAGAATTTCTAAGTGCTGCGCTTTGGCACTATTTGGGCGCATGAGCCCTTTTGGGCGTTTCATCACTATGTAGGCGCATCAACCAACACTTAATCATTTTATCACTTTACGCATGAACTATTCAGGCGTATGGGCACTATTGGTGCGTATGAACACTTAGGCGCATGAGTCACTTGGGCGCATGGGCACTATTGGGGCGTATGACCCTACACTTAGTCGTCCGACTAATATTTCCAGATGCATGGACCACTGTTCAGGCGCATGGGATATACTTAAACATTTCTAAGGCAATCTTAGGCGCATGGATTACACTTAATCCTTCTAAGGCATTTTCAGACGTATGAGCCTTATCTAGGCGCATGGACCTTTTGTGTAACATGATTCTAGTTTGTTTTCAAACCCAATCATCAAACCGTCTGTTCTAAGCTAATATGGCTATTCTAAACAGAAATAACGTATAAGCATTTCAAGAATCAACATACAACATGCATAATGCATACAGGTAAAATAATACATGAACTTTTAAATCATTTTAATACATTTTCAGCCCCAAAAATAGTTTAAAACAAGTAAAAACCGGGGGTCTAGAACTCACCTG
This sequence comes from Flaveria trinervia, assembly GCA_025506515.1. Classification (NCBI taxonomy): domain Eukaryota; kingdom Viridiplantae; phylum Streptophyta; class Magnoliopsida; order Asterales; family Asteraceae; genus Flaveria; species Flaveria trinervia. The sequence goes on along the minus strand of CM046442.1, from coordinate 118,835,060 downwards.
ATTCAATTTGGGTGTTTCTTCTTTCTAACTCGCTTGCAATGAGTTCAAACACCTAAAAACAACACCAAACACACACACACCCGAGCACATACACAACACATAAGCTCATAAGCATGTAACCGGGATAAAACCCGTCATAAACACTTAAAAACTACGAATTCTTACCTTGAATTCGACTTCTCTTCTTCTTCTTTTTCTTCAGCCGAGAGTTTCCCCTGCTCTCTCTCTCTAAAACCGAAGAAAATGGTGATGTGAAGTGAGGGTGGGCGGCAATGCCCACCTTTACACCAACTTTGAAAGTTTTGTCCTTTTGGACACTTTTAGTCCTTCCACTTGGACTTTATTGCTTTTTTTCATTATTCTTCATGTCTTGTCTTTTTAAAATAACCGGTGATGGTAACCAGATCGAATATCTATCCTTAAAAACCAACTGGCACCGTGGAGCTGATCAAACAAATCATCAATCCTCGGTAAGGGGTATCGGTTATTCACTGTCAGCTTGTTCAGATCACGGTAGTCGATGCACATCCTCATGCTACCGTCTTTCTTCTTCACAAACAGGACCGGAGCACCCCAAGGAGAGATACTGGGTCTAATGAACCCCTTATCGAGCAGCTCTTGCAACTGCTCCATTAGTTCTTTCATTTTCATGGGAGCTAACCGATATAGTGCTTTGGCAACGGGTTGAGCACCGGGTATCAAATCAATTTGGAACTCAATCTCGCGATCCGGTGTCACGCCCGGTAAGTCTTCGGGAATACGTCCGGAAAGTCGCACACACACTGGTACTTCTGATAGTTGTGGTGTTGGCGCGTCCACATCCTTTACGTAGGCCAAGTAGGCACTACATCCACGCCTCATGCACTTTCCCTCCACCGCCATCAAAATCACCTTCGGGATCGTCATGACGCGATAACCATAACCGTCACCTTATTCCCGTCAGGCGTTGTCAATCGGATCATCTTCTTGCGACACACGATGTTTGCTTCATAGGTTGCTAACCAGTCCATCCCTAGTACTAACTACATCAATCCCCTAGGGGTATCACGTGTAACCTAGCAGCAAACCTATGACCTTCTAGTTCTATGGCACAGTCCTCTATCACATCAGTAATTCTAGTGGACTTACCAATAGTAGTTTCTATATCGAATGGTGCACTGACCTTTCTACTACTAACAGACAACTTAGCACAGAAGTAGTGGAATAAAACTTCTGCTAGCACCAGAATCAAACGATACAGAGGCACAAGTTTGGTGTACTAGAAACATACCTGACACAACATCGGATCAGCTTTGGCTTCCTCCCGGTCATAGTGTAAGCTCTACCACCTGCCCTCTGCCCTCCTTCCTCCGGCTTATTCTTCTCTATTCCAGAGCTCTCCGCCCTCGGCTTCTTACAGTCTCTAGCGATATGGCCAGGCTGGCCACACTGAAGCATACATTCATTCCCATCATGCACTCACCAGTATGATCCCTCCATATTCGCCACACTTCTTCATCCCTGCACCAGATGTGACCACACGTTGGTCACCCACCTTTGCCACCTTATTGTTTGGAGCGGCTCTACTACGTCCAAACCGTTTCACATTCCAGTTCCGGCCACACCATCCTTCTTATTCACCTCAGCCACCACCACCTCGCGCTTATCATATAATCTGCCAGCAAGTCAACCGCCGACCTAAAAGTGCTTGGCCAGGCGGTGATCATATGCCTACGGATATTCGCCGGCAGCCCCTGGATGTATCTTTAATCTTTCGTGACAATGGTGTCACTTGACCGGGCACAACCACGCATTTCATTAAATTTTGGTGGTGATTGCTGGTGTGTCATCGTTCCGCCTCCAGCTGCAGGAAGTCTCTTTCTACCTTGTCCATCTCCCTATGAGGACAACATTCCTCAATCACTAACTTCTTCAGTTTAGGCCATCTCATTCTCCCAATGGCCCTGCTACCCTCGGCTTGGACAATGTTTTCCCCCAGCACAAAGCCGAGTCCACAAAAGAGTGGGTATCAAATTTCACATTCTGATTCACGGCACTCGCTGATATCGAGGATAGCCTCCATTTCCCTCACCCACCGGTGAGCAGCTGCGGCAGTGCCATTCCATCGAAAGTAGGGGCTTGCATCTCATAAACGCCCCATAGTTACCGCCTCGGATCGCCTCTGGCGCATGCTCTCTTCTTCTTCCTCCTCATCATCAGAGAGAACGTTTCGGCTCTGGTTGTTCCCGTCCTCCTGAGGACCTGTTTCTTTCCTTTCTTTCCCCTTCCCTTACTGCCTTGATAACTTCGGTCACCATAGATGGTAGAATCGTCTGCATGACCTGGTGAACCTCTTCCACCACAGCCTCCTTTACTGAGGCTCTTAGATTGGCGCTCTCGTCGCCACCCTCCGGATGAGGGGTCTCTGGTTCTTCATGAACCACTTTCTCGACTCTGGGTCTCCCTCTCTTGGGTCGCGGAGCAGCATCGTGACCTCCACCACGAGAGGCTTTGGAAGATCTACCGCCAACCATCCTCTAAACACACACTATAAGATTCAAACACCAACGCGGCCATTCAAGGTACACTCAGTTTATGTCAAGTATGGTAAGTCCCTAATTACAGTGACCAGTTGTGATTAGCCACTTACTTTACTCTTCATACCCCAAGCATCTCCTATCCTGACTTAATCAGTATCTAAATCTACTAAGAGCACATAATCAAATAGCATGCACACATAATACCGGTTAACATTGCGAAAAGACGTACCTGATGGCACGTAGCTACTCGGGCTGACATCCCTCCATTTGTTCCATTTTCAGTTTAAGTTTAGGTTTAAAAGTTTATTTAACCTAATTCTCTTAAACTTTGGCTCTGATACCAACTTGTAAGGCCCCGTTCCCTGGCACCTCACAGTTGGTCAATCACAGCAGTTAAAACACTACACATTATAATTATACAAACTTAAGCAGCGGAAATGATTTATCAAAAACCATTTATTCATTTAAAACACTGTTGTTAAGCATACATCATCGTTTACTGTTTATAAAAAGATTGTTTAAAACAACAACAACATAGAATACGAATGGATGTCAGTCTTTTCCTGCCGAGTAGCTTCACCCTCGTGCCATCCTTAGCAATAATTACCTGTCAACTGAAAATGTATAAAAGTCAGCGTTGCTGAGTGAGTTCTAGTTTTAAAAGTAATAAAATCCTTTCTATATGTTGTATATGAAAATACCCTTTTTCGTAAAATATAACTCTGTACTGTATATGCGAGCACGTATTAACTATATGAACAATTACTGTTCATTCTTTTTACTGTATGCCTTGTCTATTCTGTAAACTTTTATCTTTATCTTTCACTTTCTGTATGGACCAATAAACAATACCCCAACTATATGCGCGATAGAAAAAGGGTGATGGGCCATCTATATCCCTCAAAAGGGTCAACTATATCCCTCGAAAGGGTCAGCTGTATCCCTTGAAAAGGTCAACTATATCCCTCGAAAGGGGTTCTGTGTTCTGTGTACAAGGCCGACCCAATCACCCAGGACACGCTACAAAGGTCTTGCCAATCTCAATTGATTGGCCCTGTGTGCATAATAGGGTAGCTAACCCGCAGCATAGTTGAGCTAACGATAACATGGTCGTGTATCTCCTGTAAGCTTGCAAGACTTGTTAACATTTTCATTAATGTTCCTCTTCTTTTCTTTATTTCTCTTTCACTTTATTATTATGATATATACTTTACGTAACGATAATAAACATACCACGTAAAGTCACATACTATAAGTAATAATAATGATAGCAATAACAATAGTAATGAACAATCATAACTATGCATGAAACATCATCATAAATAAGCCCTACTCAACCTCGGTCAAAACTCTAAAAGCACAGACTCCCAGAAAATTCTGTAGAAATTTCTAAGTGCTTATGCGCTTTGGCACTATTTGGGCGCATGAGCCCTGTTTGGGCGTTTCATCACTATGTAGGCGCATCAGCCAACACTTAATCATTTTATCACTTTATGCGCATGAACTATTCAGGCGCATGGGCACTATTGGTGCGTATGAACACTTAGGCGCATGAGTCACTTGAGCGCATGGGCACTATTGGGGCGTAATGGCCCTACACTTAATCGTCCGACTAATATTTCCAGACGCATGGACCACTGTTCAGGCGCATGGGATATACTTAAACATTTCTAAGGCAATCTTAGGCGTATGGGCTACTGTTCAGGCGCATGGATTACACTTAAATCCTTCTAAGGCATTTTTAGGCGCATGAGCCTTATCTAGGCGCGTGGACCTTTTGTGTAACATGATTCTAGTCTGTTTTCAAACCCAATCATCAAACCCGTCTGTTCTAAGCTTAATATGGCTATTCTAAACAGAATAACCTATAAGCATTTCAAAAATCAACATACAACATTGGGTGTTTAAAACAAGTAAAAACCGGGGTCTAGAACTCACCTGATTCAATTTGGGTGTTTCTTCCTTTCTTACTCGCTTGCAATGAGTTAAAACAACACCAAACACACACACACCCGAGCACATACACAACACATAAGCACATAAGCATGTAATCGGGATAAAACCCGTCATAAACACTTAAAACCACGAATTCTTACCTTGAATTCAACTTCTCTTCTTCTTCTTTTTTCTTCAGCCGAGAGTTTCCCCTGCTCTCTCTCTCTAAAACCGAAAAAAATGGTGATGTGAAGTGAGGTGGGTGGCCATGTCCACCTTTACACAAACTTTTAAAAATTTTGTCATTTTGGACACTTTTAGTCCTTCCACTTGGACTTTTTGCCTTTCTTTCATTTATTCTTCATGTCTTGTCTTTTTAAAATAACCGGGTGTTACATATCGTAATAAGTAAAACCAAAGCGAACTAAAAGAACAGAAAATCAAACCATAGGTTTCTCATTGGTTTTGTTTTTTTGGGCTTTGTTGCGTCGGTTTTTTCGGTTGTGGTTCGTTTTATTTTGTTTCTTGCACACCTCTATGGCTTAATTATTAAGAAACTAAGTAATAAACTCTATACAATGAACCTTAAACTTATACAATGAGTTAGTTTTAACTTTAATTATAAAAACTAAACCATAAACTCTTATCATAGTTGGAATGACTGAGTTAAAGTTAGAAAAACTTTAATATCTTGAACTCAGGTTGTTAAAAAATCTTTTTAATTTACATAAGAGTCTTTTAGTTTTAAATGACCAAAATACTTGTATCATGTTTTGATTTCTTTTTATAGTAGGCTATCATTAGCGGTATAAACAAGTTGAGTCGAGTCCGAGTTTAGACTTAATCTCGACTTGTTATTTTTGGTTTTAAAAAGCTAGAGTTCAAGTTTCGCTTGATTGTAATGTTATTTATAAAACTCGAGCTCGCTTTGTTAACAATTTTCAAGCTCGAGCTTGGCTCGGTCTCCACTTGTTTATTGTTGAATTATTATATTTTTTATAATTACTTTTATATTTATTTATAAATATACTTTATATATAGCATAATATATATTATTTAATCATTTTAATCATAATACATATATATCATGACTTTATGTTAAAATATGTTTATATGTATTATTTAATATATAAATAAAAAAGTAACTTTATATAATAGTAATCAAATTTTAAAATTATCTTAACTAGTTCACTTATAAATTTTATTGTTCCAATAAGGTGATTAAATTTTTCTTTGATGTGTCAATATCATGTATTTAACTTGAACACTAGGTAAAAAACTTAAAAAACATAAGTTTGGTCGGTGATGGTGGTCGAAGATAATGAGGCGGAGATGGAGGGGTTACAAGTGATGGAGTCGAAGGTGACAGGGTGGTTTTGGGTGGGTTGTAGATGATGGGGCAGCGATGGTGGGGGACAACAGTGATGTTGTGGTCGGAGGTGGAAGGAGAGAGGTGTTCGAAGGTGGAGTTGTGGAAGAGAAGGATGGTCGACGATGTAGGTAGAGGGTGATGGTTAGGAAAACATTTATCTACTAATCATGTTAATTATAGTATTGATATAAAAACAATAAAAGAAAAATTCATTTTCTTTAAGCTCATTATGTAATTTTATGGTTATTATGTAATCTTTAGAATTGATAGAGATTACACAATTACCTTATGAAAATTACACAATAAACTTGAAAGGTAAAAAACGTTTATATTTTATATGTTATTCAAAAATCATCATATTAGAAAACACACAATGTGTAACACAATACGTAACACAATAATCGACATTAGACATAATGATCGACATTAGACATAATGATCAACATTAGACACAATGGATAACATAATCACTAACACTATACTTGATGATTAACATTAGACACGATGATTTGCTTGACCATAATTACACAATTATCTGATAAGGATTTCACAGTGAACTAGAAACAAAAAAAGTTACATTCACAACATCATGTTATTTATAAATATATTATTAAAATACAAAATATAGAACACAATGATCAGAATTAGACACAATGATTTGATTAACATTGTACAATAACATGATATTATTCAATGATCTGATAAATATTATACAATGATCTTAAATAGCGTGAAAAACTTTGTTTTTCTATATATTAACATTATACCTGTTTTAAAGATAAAAACACTTGTTATTATTGTGTAATTTTTTCAAACAAATAATATTATATGTAAAAGTTGTGAGTGTTTAAAAAGAGATGAAACTTGAAATCATGTCTAAGACTAAAATATTATTGGTTTATCAATTAAAGTTTTAATTTTTTACCATTATGCCATTGAATTTTTTAAGCTATTGGATTCTAGATTTGATGGTTAATAATCGTTCTCTTCCTTTTTATTTTTCCCATGTTTAAAAATAACTTCACGTGTAACAACATTATCAATAATAATTTACAGCTGAAACACTAAACGCTTATCCAATAATGTCAATTTTTTTAAATGTAAATATGTAATAACTTGAATCATGAATGAAATAATTATAAGCACGGCTAAGACTAAAATACCATTGGTTTATGAATTGAAAATTTAATTATTTATTATTATGCCAATGAATATTTTAGTTATTGGATTTAAGATCTAATGATTAATAATCATTCTCTTTCTTCTTATTTTTTCTCCCGTTTAAAAATAAATTCACCCGTAACAATATTAACAATACTAACTTCCAGCCCAAACACTAAACGCTTATCTAATAGTGTCAATTTTTTAATATGTAAATGGGTAATAACTTGAATCATGAATGAAAAAAAATGTAAAATAAAATAAAACTTAGATTGGAATTTGCCATTTTTCGAATTAATAGGAGGTTCACATGTTAATTCATGCTTGAGTGAGAGGGTAAGTGAGTAGTCACGATGAAGACAGTAGGAAAACTAATAGCATTCATTGTGGGTTTATTAGAAATATATTTTTTGAATGTTTTGGTTAAATATTCATTAGAAATGATAATAGATACTGGCGAGAGATTACATACATCAATATACAAAGAGGTATATTTGAATATTAAATCTACATCAGACCCCTCATTTTTAAGGCTTCTTTTGTAGCCAAAATCACATAAAGGGGAGTTGGATGTCCACAGATCAAGCCAAAATCAAGCCGTGTCTCCATTTTTGATTACAAGCTTCATTGAGTTGTTAACATTGAGTTGTTAACATTGATACTGAATGATTGTAGCTTCAAATGAGATTTCACAATTGATTTCCAAACCGCCAGAACCACTTAGCCAATAGGTTTTAAATTAGCGGCATTAAGAGATCCAATGCCAAGTCCTCCCGACTCCCTTAAGGCCGTTACTTGTGTCCATCTGACCGAATGAATTTACTTGACATCTGCGCCACTCCCCCAAAGGAATTCACTTGTTGATTACGTCTTGTGCTCTCCTTATGCATGGTAGTGTTATTAGTACGTTCAACCGCCAACATAATCATTACCTATAATATAAAAACACACTCACATGTTACGGGTAGTGTATATTTGAGGGAACACTGTTCAACCAAGGGGCAGACATATGGATTGTTAAGGGGTAGCCGTCGCTACCCCTCAACTTATTACGGGTAGTGGGAAACTTTTTTACGGTTTTATGTAAAAAATGAAAATAAATGTTACGGTTTTATGTAAAAAAAGAAAAGAAATGTTACGGTTTTATGTTACCCCTAAGATAAAATTATGTTAGCCATAATTTTTTTTAAACTTAACACTTCATAAAAAGTTTTAAATTCTATACAAAATCTAATAATTTATAAAAAAACAATACATTTTCTTAAATTTGGGCTTAAACCATGTATTAAGTGCCCATTATGCCATTTATCTGTTAGTGACCCGTTAAATGATCCGCCAGTCCATCATCCAATAACATAAAAAGTTAAAAACCCAAAGTATACCCATTACTCGTTACCTATCATCTAATACAATAATAAACCTAAAATAAAAATATAAAACATAAACATAAAAAAAGGAAAGAAAGATTGAGGAGCAATAGCGCCCAACAACTCAGCAACAACAAACATCACTTCACCTGCCAACCGCCACCGCCCACCTTTTTCACCGGCAACCAGACCACCCACCTTTGCTACTCATTCACTCAAGGTAACAATTTTACTCTATTAAAATATGAAATTGGAAATTTAGGGTTATGATGTTTAATTTCTAATGTTTTAATGTTATTTGTTATAAAAGTTACGGATACGAATGTTTTGTTTACATGCTATGAGAAACCGAGTGTTTTTTTCTTTTATTTATATAAATGTACCGGTAAAAAAATTTAGGTACCCCTGAACATATATTCTAGATCCGCTATGGTTCAACCTTTATAAATTTTTAATAATTCTGAAAGTGAATGTGAATAAAAAAGATATAAAATATAATGATAAAGATGTAAACTAATTTTTTAATAAAAATTAATAATAATATTACTTTTTAATATAATATTAAGTATAAGCATATGAAAACAATTGAATGCTCTGAACCATCTTTTATCCTTTTACAAAACACCCTTTTCTTTATCAAAAACTAATAAAATATAAAAAAAATTGTTTGTCAGTCTCGTAATATCATTAAAATATTATTAAACAATCTAAAAAAATAAGAGGTATGTTATTGATACATTTAATTTATTTTATTATTTGTATATCTTTTATACATACATATAAATACATAAAAAATATAAACATTAAGATGTCTCAATAACATAAACATTAAGATGTCTCAATAACATAAACGAGTGTTTTTATAACCCGACTAAAAAACATGCATTACTTCCGTCTATCATTCTCTATTCTCTATGTGTCACGTGGGAGAGACACCCAGAACCCAATTTTGACAATTTCCCCATGCACTTCATAATTTGTTAGTTTAGATTACCATGTTAAAAATTATAATAATATTTTATTTAACATGCAAGTAATTTCAGAAATAAATGATTATAATATACAAATATATGAAACACAAGATGTGACATTCGAGCAGTACATATATTTGATTTTTTATTATTTCGTTTCTTAGGTAAAGATGTTCCAAAACATTATATACTATGTCTAATGCCTTAATTAGAAATGTCTGTGGATTTTTGTTTTTTAAACCTTTTTTTAGTCTTATATAAATTGTCAGTTAAAATTGTGCAAAAGTTTGATAGCTTGCCTCAAAGGTTGTGTTCAAACAATAAAGCTCCTGCATGTTCTAATCATGTAGCATCAATTTTTTTCTTATTTGTAGGTGATTTTCAGCTGTGCATCCGGTAGTTTCAGTTAGTTTTAATTTAGTTTTCTTGATTTTAGCCACACAATTTTTGGATATTTGAGTTTGACCACCGGACTATACTATACTTAATCGTGTTTTGTTTCGTCGAGTTTACCTACTAAATTTTAGTATTTTACAGTTTAACCTACAATTAGTTTTTTGGACTTTAACCGCTAAAAGTTAGGACCTTAGAGTTCGGGCCACCTATTTGTTTTTTGAAATTGACCACCAAAGTTCAAAATTTTAGAGCTAACTATTAAACTATTTTTAGTAAAGTTTATCTTTTCAACTTTATCCTAAAGTTTAACATTTGAAAGTTTTGCCATCAAACTTTGCTTTTATGGTTTTTATAAGCCAGAACAATAATGACCGAAATTCGTGGTGTTTGCATGTGGGCAAAACGCGTGGGCTCCGACACGTATATTTCGAGTCAAAACAATAAAGCTGACCATTTTAGAGTTTTGCTACAATACTTTATTTTTGTGGTTTCCGACGAGCCGGGCGATAACAAACAAAGTAAAGTAATGTTACGTTTGGAAAAAGATGACTGGACCGCATCATGTAGCGAGGGGGAGAAAAACTAGTATCCCTTAATCATAAGGTGTTGCTTGTCTTGGTTGTTTGCGTGTCATATTCTGTATTTTTTTAAATTGTTTTTTTTATAACGAGTTGAGTTTAATATAATATGTTTTTATTTTTTTATTATCATACTTTCTTAAATTCAAAAGGTATCATTATGAGATGCTTATTTTCATCTATGATGTGCTAAAACATTATATTTATTATTGAGTAGTCGAAACACAATGACGTAACCTACTAGTTGTGCTTAATTATGATTGTAGGTATTAAATAAAAAAATGTTTTTTTGTAAAAAATATAAGGAAAGTTTCTCAACCATTCATATTTTAATCAATGACTAAGATCAAATTTTAGAAAAAAACGGTTGTAAGGATGTTGTAGTCATAACCACTTTTGTTAACTTTTGTTCAAGTCCTCTCATTTTTTTAAACACATAAATTTTACATGAAACATCATTATTTTTAACTAACCATAAAATAAGGATATTCTTTATCATTAAAACAAGTATAATATCGATATATAGAAGTTGAAAATACACCAATGTGTTTTTGTGCTCGTCATTGTGTATTTCCTGTTTTTCTTATTTAAATATTACTAATTACCAATTTATGGATGCATTAATTGTTGTACAATGTGCATCAAAGCTTTTCCTTTTAGTTTTTTTTCTTTTTTAAACAAATACTTTTACATATTTCATAATTTATCCCCTACATTTTTTCACTATTAACTTTAATTCACAATACTTTTTATTTTTACAAACATTTTGATTTACGACCTAAATTTGAATAGTTAATATGACGCAACATATGCATGTGCTTTAAGAGAATTTGGATAAGAGCAATAGTTAGTTTTAACTATAACTAAAAAAAGCAAAAGCTATATACTAAAAATAGGATTCTAATCGATGAATCTTGAAAGTGTTACGCTTAATTTTTTCCCATTTAACATACTTGTTTTTTCCTAAACACCATTGTTTTTTCTTATTAAATAATTAGTTCTAAAAACACAATAATGAATTAACACCATTATGTACTTTCAATATGTAAAATACAATGCTAAAATAACGACTAATTTATCTAGTACAGAAAAGACCATAATAAAATAACACAAAAATATATAAAACATAAAACACAGTGATAAAGTTGTCATTGTGTTTTATTGAACACATTTGTGCTTTTTTGAAATAATTAGTTTTAAAAAATAAATTTATGAAATAATATCATTGTGAAATTTTAATACGTAAATAGAATGATAAAATAACAGTAACTTCCTATAATACATATAAAGATAATGTAACACCCGGAATAAAGTCGAAACAACCCAATTAATAATAATGGGCTTAGTCGGGATTATTTGAAGAAAATAAGCGAGAAATGGGGTATGGACCGAGTAGACCTCGTGGGTTATGTGTTCGGCGAGTTTAAGGCACCGAGAACACCAGGTATACATAAACGGATCAGCTTGAGCCACTCTCATTTGTAACTCAACACCCAATTTTTAAAGAAAGAGTGTAGAGAGAGAAAGTGGAGAGAATTGATGATTCAATGCTCGGTTGATCAAGAGATTGAAGGTCGGTATTCGTGGGCATCCAAACAACAAGGAAAGATCAAGAATCCAAGTAAGAAACATCATTTAATCGTTCCTTTTGATGTAAACTCAGATTATAGGGCTTGGGGTTTTTGAAAATGGCAAAGAATCGCCCAAAACTCACGTTTTTCTGTAAGAAAACATGTAGTAAGCTTAGATATAACTTCTTGGGTGATAAACCAAAGTTTTGGGTGTAAGAGATTGAAGTTTTGGGTCAAAAATAGATTGGTTCGTAATTTTAGCCCGTTCTGTGAAACTGGGTGTTCATCTAGCGAAATTATGTAGTCATCCAGCGAAACTATGAAAACTTCCTACGAAACTATAGTTTCGTAGGTAGTTTCGCAGATATGGTTTTGCAACGAAAGTTGGGCGAAACTGGCAGCGAAGATGCCAGCGACATTGCCGGTGAAACTAGTAGCAAAATTGCTGATCTTGCAACGAAATTAGCAACGAAATTAGCAGCGAAATTAGGTAGAAATCCTTTGAGTGTTAACTTATCTGCAGGCTGCGTAGTGTGACCATTGCTTAATAAGCTTGATTGAGAAGCTACTTACTAAGTCTAGGTGAGTTCTAGATCTCCTAATTAAAGGTTTTAAACTTGTTTGGGGCTGGAAATACATACTAAATATACGATTTTAATGACCAAAGTTTTTAGATGTTTTAATAGGAAGATTGATTTTTCTATAACAAAATATGCTATATAAATGTTCTAAAATAAGATTTATACACGCTGACCATGTCAGTGCGACCCCAGCCAGGGGTGTTGCCCCTTGGACCCCTCTAGGGGCTGCTGCCCTTAGGACCCCGCTGTCAGGAGCTGACGCCCTCGAACCCTCGCTGTCCCACAAAGGGTTGGTTATGATCTATGATGGCTTGTACTTGTTGTGCATGTGTATGTGTTTGTGAATGGATGATGCATGATGTTTATGATGATGTGTGATGGGGTATGTGATGTTTATGTGATGCTATGTATGAATGTGTTATGTTGATCTTATGTTCCTATTATGTATTATTCCGTGACTTACGTGTTATTATTATGAATGAACGAAAAGTATTATGTAACATAAAGCGGAAGTTAATGATAATGATAAGTGGAACGTAAAGAACAATTGAGTGCATGTACTAGTGAAGGAATGAATGGAAAGTCTTGCAAGCAAATGAAAGGAGGTTCACACCCAATGAAGGGTGTTAGCTCAATTGTGTGTGGGTTAGATACCCCGGAAGGATGCACACTAGAGGCTAATCCTTGTGATTGACCATACGTATGGGATCCTTTCCGCTTACCCCGATACTATGGTCAGGCCACTGGGCACAATGTACGTAAGTCTATATATAGACTTCGGCCCAGTACCCGCTTTATGCATGACGGTGGGGTATAGCACATGACATTGGTCCGAATGAATGTAAAGGGTAATGATGTATGTACGAAATTAACGATTTGAAAGGGAAGGAATGAATGATAATAACGAATGACGTTGAACGAATGATGAAATAAAATGATGAGATTATCTATTTGTACGTATGATGCATGATCGCGTATGAAAGTAAAAGACGATTTTAAACGGAAGTAAAAGTATTTTATTTTATAAAACTAGAACTCACTTAGCAACGCTGACTTTTATGTATTTTCTAGTTGGCAGGTAATTGTTGTTGAGGATGGCACGAGTCAGCTACTTGGCATTTTTGGATGGCATCCATTTTGTAGAACTATGATGTTTTTGTGATGTGATGTAAATGATAATATGAAATGGTTTAACTACATTGTATTATTTTGCAAAAACAGTCATTATTATATGAAATGGTTTTAAGTTATTTCGATGCGATATTTTAGGAAATTTAAATATATGTTTTATGTTTTATGTGCAATAATTGACTAGTTGTAAGTAGAGATGGGCAAAAAAACCAATTCGGGAACCGGTTTGGCCAAAAAAACCGGAACCGGTTTGAGGCCCAAACCGGTTTGAAACCGGCCCGAACCGCCGGTTCTCACCCGGTTTCCCCCTTCGAAGCTTAAAACCGGTTTCAACCCGAACCGGTTTTCAAACCGGTTCCAACCCGGTTCCAAACCGGTTTCCAAACCAGTTTTCAAACTGGTTACCGTTGTCTAACGGCAATATAGCCGTTTGTACCCATTTTGACCGTTTTTTGATTTTTTACTATTATACCCTCACTAGGTTAGTATATATATGTATTTGATGTTTTGGTTGAATCATAACAACTTATAATGTCACACCCCAACCTTGACGGCGGAAACGTCGAGGAGTGAGAGTTAAGATCGTTCACAGCCACATAACGCTATTATTAAATCCAAAAATATTATTCATAAGTTTCAAAGTTACTATTACAAACATAAGTCTCAAATAAAGAAAACATAACAAGCTTGCTCATTTATTTAACTAGGTCCATTCCTAGGTGTGAACAACTTCAAAAATGGCGATCAAGCTTGAGTATTTCCTGAAACATGTTAAAAATAAAAGGTCAACATAATGTTGGTGAGGTTTCCATAGTTTTCGATACATAAGTATATAAAAGATGGCAATTCATGCTGTAAGTTAGAGAACAAAGTAAGCTAGGGATGTAAGACAGAATGCACAATCAAACCTCGACAAAGTTTTACAAGTCTCAAACGTTTACAAGTATATACGATTAGCTAAGTGTACTTGGATCAACCAAGCATGCTTGTCTGGCCCATAGATTTATGACTTCGCTAGGCTAGCAATAGTTAATGATTGTACATATATTCGACATTACATGGTAGCCACAAAGTTCAACTATTCAGAACATACAGGTGAAATGCTATAAGTTTACAAAAATCAAACGTGTTTACAAGCGCAAAGTTTATAAAGTAACATGTTTCATCCCTAAAGTGTAAAAATATAAAAAGGGGTATAGAAATACTCACATGATCAAATAAGTATAGAATGACGATTAAATAAGAAATGTAATAAACAATGATCTAATGTAGTTCTTCACAAGACACCTAAAATTATATATATATTTACAAGGTTAAAGTTTAATTATAATAAGTTTAACGTTTTAACGAGAACTAGGGTTTTAAGTGGAATTTGGGATGTTAATAATTAGATCCAACTAACATGGTAAATTTTGATTATGTTTTAAGTCAATATACTATTTAATCGTTTTAATACTAAGAAATAAAAGAAACCATTTGTAACAAAGTCTAAATATAGATTAAACAAACTTTTAAAATAACTCTCATTTTAAACAATAATATATACTTGTTATTTGAACAAATAATGATTTAGTGAGTTATAACGATATTCAATGTCTATTTAATAAGAAAAATAATTTAAATATATTATTTGAGCAAATAACTATTTGGTAAATTAAAACAATATTTTAAGTTTAACTTATGAGAAATAATCTAAATATATTATTTGAACAAATAATGATTTAATAAGTTAAACAATATTTAAAATCTATTTTACAAGAAATTGAACTAATTATATCATTTGTTTAAAATAATTAATAATAATATTAAAATATCATAAGAAATAAATTTTAAGAAAATTAATTAGATGATTTAAAAATATTTGAAGTTTGTAAAAGTCATTTTTATAATTATTATAAAATTTTCATAACTATTTTAAGGCCAAAAAGCTATTAAAAAAAGATGAGGCTGCCCGGGTTCTAACCCGGGACCTCATGGATGTGGGGAGAAGTCTTAACTAGTGAACCAGGGCCTCAGCCGCGGTTTGTATTCCGTTTTAATTTCTTAAAAACATAACTCAAGCAACACCCTCAAATTCTATGAACCCTAATTTGACAAATCCAAAATTAAACCTTAATTCGTTTAAGATAGCGAAATCAATGTTAGGGCTTTTAATCCCCAAGCAATTTCGAGTCTATCTGCATAACTAATTACCTAGATTGAAGTTTAAATCGATGAGACGAGATGAGGAATAAGCCGCGACTATGGGGAGTTGCTCCAAGGTGATTTGCTTGATGATAACCCAATTACTTGCAGGTTTAGCTTCTTTTAGAAAGTGGAAGACGAAAGCCCTCTGTCGATTTGTAATGAAGTTGTATAGATGGTGGAGTTCGATCAGGCTACAGGTTCACGATGAAATGAAAATCGAATGCGAAGTTTTGTGTGATTTCAGGTGAAATTGGAAATGGAAATCAGTTAGAGATAGTTAAACGATTGTTTAATTTCAATTAATTGTGTTATTACTGGTTTTTAGTGCACGAACGACACTATGATTAAAGCCTTCGGTTACACGATTTGTTTGGAGTTCGTAACAGTTGTTTAACTCCATTAAAGACCATAATTGAATTCAGAACACGATCGTGAACCGGTTGGGCGCGTTTGGGTTTGAAATTGAGCGACTTTATTCGGTTTTGGCCTCGCCGGAGAGTTGGCCGAGACCGGCGGCCGGAATTTCGAGCCGGACAAGGATATGGGGTGTTTTCTTTTACGATTTTACACTATTGGTCCCTATAGTTTTAAGGGTTATTATTTTATGTAATTAATTTTCTTTTAAAGTTTCCGAAATGACTAAACCCCCCTTAACTTAATTTTACTTTAAGTTCAATCCTTTTTAGGATTAGTAACTTTAAATAATTATTATTACTATCAATATTATTATTTTTGTTAATATTGTTATTATTAGTATGATTATTGTAATTTGATATTATTAGAAACATTAATTATTTATTAAGTAAGTATTTAATACCAAAAGCTTTCAAGTTAAAGAATTAAAACAACTAAGGCAAAAGCATAAATGGCCCATAAGTTTCACATATGGCAACAATAGTCCTTCAAGAATTAACAAAACTAACTTCCAATTAACGCAAAAATACAAGATGTTACATATAACACTCTCTACTCTCAAAAATCTCAAAAACGCTCTCCACAAATACTTTCGTTTTAAACGCTCTCAAAAAATCTAAAAAACTCTCTCACAAAAATCTCTGAAATGGTTTCAACAAGTGCTCAATCATCCGTTGGTTGTGAAACGTTTTCAAGCAACGTGGTGGTAGCAATCCTTCCTACGAATAGGAACCCCGAAGTATGGTGCAATTACGATTTATATCAAATGGCTAGCGGTCCAAACAAGGCTCATTGCAAGTTTTGTCATAAGTTTTTCAAAAAAGATGCAAACACAATGTTGAAAAACCATATTGCAATTAAATATTGTAAATCGTTAAAAGGTGAACCTTCTCAAGGTAAAGCTTCGATGACAAACGAAGGAAATATTTGGGCTTATAACGTTGATACGGTTGGGGGCAAATGGCACAATTTGTAATTCAAGAAAGCTTGCCATTCAAACATTTCGACAACGAACGTTTGACTCGACTCATTCAACGAACTCTCCAACCACGTTACACCAATGTAAGTCGTGCTACTCTTTGAAGAGATTGTTTAAAAATATGGAAAAAATCTAAAAATGAATTAATATCTTATTTTGAAAATTTACAAACTAGTGTTAACTTAACTAGTGATGTTTGGCCGACACCTCACGGTTCACCGGACTCGTACATTTGTGTCACCGCCCATTGGGTTGAACCCGATTCGTGGCAAATGATGAAACGTATGATTGCATTTGTATTGTTTGATTATCCTCACACCGGCCAAAACATTTTTTTTCTTATTGATAAAGTTATTCAAACGTATAAATTAAAAAACAAAATATTTTCTATATCTTTTGATAATGCGTCAAACAACACTCTTGCGATAGATCATTTGAAATTAAAATATAAACCAATATGTGAGGGTGTGTTTTTTCATAGTTGATGTGTTGCGCACATCATAAACTTAGCCATTCAAGACGGTTTAAAAACGATTGAAACAGTTAAAGATTGTTTTAAAAGAATGTTACGTGATATTTTTAGTAATAACCAAAGATATACTAAATATCACAAGTTTTGTAAAGACGCAAATACCAAATGTTTAGGTCCGAATTGGGACGTACCAACATGATGGAATTTCACATGTAACATGTTTGAAAAAACTATTGAACAAAAAAAAAGTTTAATAGCCTTTCATAATAGTTTGGTAAGTCGGGGAAAGGAAAATTCTTACCATCCATCGGGTTGGGCCATCATCGAAGAAGTAACAAAAATGCTTCAAGTTTTTTAAAATGCAACTACATGTCTTTTTGGAGTTTATTACCCAACGAGTCCGTTGGTACTTCACCAAATTTATTTAATGACTTCAAAATTAAATGAATTATCGTGTAGGGCTAGACCTTATTCCGATATGATACCCCCAATGAAAGAAAAACATAAAAAGTATTTTGAAGAAATGCCTCCCGTTATTACATGTGCCGCTGCTTTAAACCCTTGTTTAAATTTGTCGGGAGTTGAAACTTTACTTGATAAAATTACTTTTAATTTGGATTTAGAAGTTGGTAAACCAATTTTAGTAAAACTTTAAAAGCTACTTTCAACAAACAATTACAATAAATGTATGATGTTTATTTATTAAAATACGGGAAAACATCACAAATCCATGATGCTTTAAGGCATGCGGCAAATGCCGAATGTTCGAATGATCCAATGTTGATTTATACAATACTTTAAGGGATGAATGTAATAAACGTCAACGTGGTAACACTCCGAGTAGTGAACTCGGGAGGTATGGTCTTACAAACTTTTTATCGACCATGACTCCACATGAATTTAAAAATTTTGACTTGTTGGTTTAGTGGAAAGGTAAGGAAGATCAATTTCCCATCCTATCCACCATGGCCCGAGATTTAATAACCGTCCAAGCTTTTACGGTAGCTTCGGAATCTGCTTTTTCTGTTAGTGGCAGGGTTATATCAATAAGACGAACTCGACTCACTCCACAAGCGGTTGAAATGTCAATTTGCTTGAAAGATTATTTGGATGCCGCGGAAAGAGTACAAGACAAACACTCACTTGAAGGAGAACTAGAATACGAAGCAAAATTATACGAGGACGAGGTAGAGAGCGGATTGACACCAGGAATGATTGATGATGAAACGACATATGATGACTACCTTCGTAACACTTCCGGTTCTGGTGGTGAGGAATAAACGTACAAGTATAATACGAACGAAGAAACGACTATGTTAAATGTTTAGTTTTAAAGATTTTTATTTACCCTTGTATGTTATTTAATTTTATAAATGTTTTATATATTTTTAAATGTTTAAATTGTTTAAAATTTTTAAATGTTATAAATTGTTAAAATGTTTAAATTGTTTATAAATGTTATAAGTTGTTTAAATGTTTAATTGATTATAAATGTTATAAATATTTTAAATGCTTAAATTGTTTATAAATGTTTATAAATAGTATATATATATGTTTAAATGTTTAAATTGTTTAAATGTTTAAATGTTTAAATGTATTAAATGTTTATAAATGTTATAAATTGTTTAAGTTATATAAATTGTTTTATGTTTTAATTAAAAGTTTAAAATTTTATTTGAATATAACAAAAATCCAAATTTTCAGAAAAAAAAAACCGGTTTGGGTCCGAACCGGTTCCAAACCGACCCAAACCGGTTTGATAGGGTTGGGTTTTTATCCTTTGAAACCGGTTTGAACCCAAACCGGTTTGGGGCCAAACAGGTTTTGACCAAGTTTGACCAAACCGATTTCGGTTTGGAACCCGAACCGATTTGGGCCCTAAACCGGTTTGTACATGTCTAGTTGTAAGAGTCCCGGGATCGGGACCTTACAAATAATTACAAAAATAACATAAAATTATTTCAAACGTAAAACATAATTTTAAGAAATAAAACACAATAACCCGATGTATTAACACAATGACCAAAATCTCCTCCTAAAAAATAAAAAAAACACATATGAAACCTATAATACTTCTTAGCATTCTTAAATTAATATCCACTTTACTATAACCCTGCCATGATATTAAATTATTAAATTAAATAGTTATTTTCTTAAATAGCAAAAAGGTTGCTAAACAGTAAAAAATATATATAAAGTCATAATATGAATTTAAACATAAAATCAAAACATAAACCGGATTCACCCTAGACATGACCACTTGCATCCGATTTTAATAAGATATGTAATCGGTCAAGGTAATACATATAGGGTCCGAATTGGGACACCCGAAACTATAAACCAATACCCTAGATTTTTATACGGGCTGTATAGTCGTATACGTGCCGTATAGAAGGTCATATAGCCCTATATGAGACACATAACCTCCATAACAGACCACTGAATTTTTTCTAGTAGTGAGTGTCGAAATTGCTATACGCATATAGGTTTATATGTGTCGTAAATAGGCCACATAGGAATATATGCAAAGTATAGCCATCTGACAACCCCACTGAATTTTCCTCGCTTTCAGTTTTTTCGACCCTATATGTCTCATATGGTGCTTACGAGACGTATAAACGAATGTCGATTTGTAATAATAGATGTCTTAATATTATGACCATATATATATATATAAACTAGTTTATTATAATTCTACTTTTTTAAAACCGTACGAAAAGCAAACCTTTTCTTTTACGTGTTACATTAGAATATTGTGTACTGAAAAATCAAATATTAGATGTCACATAATTCCATAACAATCATCCACTTTCTATATATAAATAAAGAAATAACAATTTTTCAACGACCACATGATCACTTATAGTCTTTTCATTTACTAGCATAATTGTTGCCTATTCAAATACGAGTGTCACAAGTGACAAAACATGATAGTGATACATGTTACATTGCCTATGACATCTTCTTATCCATTGATGCATTCTTCTTTGCAAGATCATCGAAGAGACTCCCATCAAACAAGCCTCTCATGGCTTCTTTCGACAAGTAACCTTCATCGTCTCTAGCGATGATGTATACGGCTCCCCACTCGAACTTATTAATGATCCTGTTAATTAGAGGTTAATCAAATTTAGTTAACATATTTCTTAGAATAAGATGCACTAGATTAGTTAGCTGGTGATTGGACATTTGGACTACAAACCATCCGATTAAGTCGAGTGCAACGCGGTTTCCTTCGGTCATGTTCCATAGCTCTCTCAGTGTCAGTTTATCCGGTGTTGTTTTCGCGTATTTGCTGAACATGCTCTCGAAGTTCACCGGCATGTACCTAAAGAACTTAAATGATTATCATAAATTCATAATTTAAATGTTACTGTTTAGTGATTTTGGTATTTGGCGAATCTAACATGTTGAAAGTTGTTATAAATATATTTTAAATCCCATATCTATGTTTTTAGTCATACTTAACGCATTTATTACTTTTAAAAGTATTTAAAAATGAACAAAAATGTGTTATGATCTATATGTCTAGCCCGATGCGTTTTGACATGTACTAAAAATGACCGCGAATTACCTTCCTTCGGTGTCATAAGTCCCGGAGTCGCTGGGATGCTTGCATTTATGTATGTTGTTTATGTAAACCGGAAGCAGGAGAGAAGGTATATAACCCTACATCGCGCACACAAATGTTCACGAACATAAACAAATAAAATATTCGTGAAGTGAAGTAATCGACTTACAGGGAGGGTTGGATAACTAAATGTTACGTTAAACCCGAATGCTGCAATCAATGAAAATATTAAATTGAACCCGATTGCTCGAAGCCCTGAAACATAGAGTAAACATAATCAAATCACATATTCATAAAGTTAAATTATTGTTTGACTAGTGGAGCCATAGAGGTGGGGGAATGAAGCTAATGATACGAGTTGGATAACAGGTCAAAACATTGTTGTGCTGATAATTAAAAATAAATAACTAGAGTTTGGTGTTCACCGGTGTAAGTCTCCCAAGGATAAACGATGCCATCATTGTCTTGATCAAAGAAAGCGACGTGTTGTTGGAGCACGCTCATTCCTCGAGCCTGGTGGTCTGGCGTGCCATCGGGATGTTCCATGTCCGGTGCAGCCATGGCTCTAGCCATGTCTGTGTAAGAGCACAAGAGTTAGCTTGGTTAGTGAAACTTTAACTCATGAACCATGAAGTTACAAGAACTTACAAGGCTTAGGAATGGATGACTCAAGGTCCGTCCGAACAGGTCGTTCGGACGTGACTGGTGCCATTGGGGCAACTGTCGCCAACGCAACCGGGTCATCACTCATATTGATATTCTTATGAGTATGTAAGGGGCATGAAGCTTAGAAATGGATATTTATAGAAACATAAATGGATTAGAGATGCCCCAAGGTTTCACCTTCTTGTCAACGTATTCAAATGTCATTTTCTTATATAAGTTGGTGGTAACTTGAATCACGAAAGAATAAAATGATTAATTAAAAAAAACTTGGTTGTTCATAGGGATGGCAAACTTGCGTATGCATTCGAGTATAAGACTGAATATGTTATTAGTTTTAAAATATTTCGTACATGCGAGACATGTATGATATTAGGTAATGCTCCGCCTCGTTACTTGAAACATCAATACCTGTTTATATTAGTACTGACATAACAAATCAAACATGACACAATAAGACCCGAACACGATAAGTACTGACACGAACACGAAGCTATTTAGAAACTGGCTACACGATAAGACCTGTTAAGAGGTTAACATGTGTTTGATCTGTTAAGACACGATTTTTATCATGTCTTTAACGTGTCAACCTACGAAATATGTTAAGCTCAACACGAAACCTGTTAACTTCTTGTCGTGTCGTGTTAACATGTTCGTGTCAGAAATTACCAGCCCTAGACTTTCCTCAAACCATTGCCGTAAATATCTTCTTGTTTATTATAATGTATCGTTCTTTGGTAATAAAGTAATTTACTAATCCACTAAATTTTAATTTTTATATTCATTATCTTCTTTGGTATAAAATTATATAAAAACAAAATAAAAAGAAACGCATTTACAAATCATAACTGCTACCAATTATCTAACGTCTAATAGATTATACAATATGATACAAGACTATAACTATCAATACCGGTGGAAACCCATACGTATTCATTGTGATATATATAGAGTTCAAGTGAAAAACGCAAAGTAGGAGTAGATGAGTAGTGCGGATGAAAACAAAAGGAAAATTAAAGACAATTGTCTTTTTCTATCACTTTGCTTCAACACAGACTCTTTTCTCTTTATAATAATACAAGTGTTATCCAGATTTGAATAATACAAAGTAGGACGTACATATTACGGAAAATTTTCAAAACATTACTTCTGATTTCAAACTTTATTCGAATGTGTTCAACTTTAATCTCTACAAATTTCTCCTCAAATACATAGGCGGAATCACCTCTATTTTGGCCAAACAGGAGTGACGCAACATGTATCTAATTAGGATCATTCAAAAAGAACAAACAACGAAATTTTAGTTTATTTATGGGTGTTCGCCTATAAGGTTGTATGTTGTCAAGGAGCTATGAGGGGGTGTTATCCAGGTGTTTGCCAGCCTGGTTGCGCACACCACATTAGGGTGACGCGATGGGCTGGGCGTGAGCCTCGTTGCAAATGAAAAAAGCCGTTGGGATCATTTTAAATTATTCAAAATTTTATATTTTACCCTGTAAATACTATTCCACACCTTATAAAAAATCACAATATTTCTATTGATTTTATCTTCTTTCTCTCCAAAATTATTTAATTATCCTTTCCATTACAAAATGTCGGATAATTGGGATGGTTTGTTTCACCAAAGTTTTGATCTCATGGAAGAATGACAATGATGCTTTTACAAACTTTACGTTTAGTCTATTTGATTATCCCGCCGATGACGTTATTCCGGAGACACCACCGACTCAAAACGAAGCGTATTCGGAGGGAATTGGAAGATGAAGTTTCACTAGATTACTTTTTAATTATGTTTTTTTATATATTATGTTTTTGATGAATTTTATTTGATTATAATGTTTATCTTTATATTAATATTTTACATTTAAAAAATAAATTAAATAAATTAAGAAATTTTATTACAACTTTTGATCATCTAATGCATAACAATGTCAGTCTACTTGATAAGAGTTCTATCTAATGTACAGTCAATGTCTAGTTAGAATCACATGTCATATTATTACAAAATACCCTACTTGAAGTTCAATCCCACGACACATTACCTAAAATATAGGCGCCTGCAAAGTCATCCGTGGGTTTAACGGATTCTAACGAACTTTTCATGGAGTGGTATGCCTATGATTAGTGTAAAGTTATTTTTTAAAACATTTTGATATTTTATTGTTATAGTTAAATGTAGTCTATGTTTTACTTTAATAAGTTGTAAAATATAATATTTATAGAACTTCAATTATACTCTTTTATTTTATAATATGTTTACTTTTATCTACGTGACAACATAAATTCGTGTCGGCATGTAGATAAAACGTCACAAATATATATTTCAAGTTTTATAAAATGCTATGTTTTAGAACTTTTAAGAGCAAAACAAAATATGAGTAAAATAAAATAAATTATTTGAAAAAGTATAACTAGAAACCTCACAAATTAAGCTGAAGCGTGATCGACTTTGTTTTGTGGGTGGAGGACTCTATAATATAATATAATATGGGTGACATTTGGCTTTGTTTTGAACACAAACAAGTTTGGATACGTTATTCAAGATTGTGTCGTCCGTATTAATTGGGGACATAATGAGAAAATAATATTACAAACAGACATTTTGAATAAGTTTTCGAGTCAAAGAGACGATACAAGAATTTTTATTATACTTTAACCTAATACTATAACATTTTTATAATCTTTGTAGTATTTATTAATAAATAAATTTTTTTAGTATGTTTCAAGGAATTAAACAAATAATTAACTAACAAATGATCAAAATAAACCATATATAACTTCAAACGCTTGATGATTACTAGTTTTTCTACATACAGGAACAACTTCAGTGAATTCGATAGATTTCATTTATTAAAGTCGAAGGACACACGTATGTATTACTTGAGAGGACTTCAATAAATTAACATGCGAGTAAGTACGCCAAAGGCGGAGCTTCATTAGGACTGGGAGGGGTCAACCCTCTTTTTTCGTTACTAATGCTAATTTTTGGTCTATTAATTTAAAACTTTTATATATATATATATATATATATATATATATATATATATATATATATGAGTTCCGTTAAAAAGATTATATATCTAAAAAGTTTAGGAAGAGTTTTAGTGATAACATTTGTCATAAGGTAGTTTTTGTTTAAAGGGCAAATAATTTATAATTTGAGTAATAATGCATCCAATATTGGCGTGGGTTCCATAACATTCGGAGTGATTTGTTTACTTTTTCACAATTCTTATAATTAGTTTTATCCCAATTCACTGGGAAACCATTGAGTCGGAATGATATTATTTAGAAATTTTTGGACTTATTAATAGCCACGACATCCGTTATATCAACTCTTGTTCATTTAGAAACTTTTCCTCAGCTTCTAGAATCATTGAAGAATGGGCTATCAAGCATCGAAACGTTACAACTTGAAATAGCCTTTGGAGTGCTATACATATATACTTCCTCAATGGCTCATCCATTATATCAATTGTAGGGCTGTACAAAAGTTCGTAGCTCGAAGCTCGCTCGAAGTTTGCTCGAAAAAAGCTCGAATCTAAACGAGCCGGCTCGTGGCTTGGTTCGTTGGCTTGGCTCGTGGCTCGATGCATATAATATATGTATATATATATATTTATATAGTAAATTATTATTATTATTACTACTACTACTATTATTATAATTATTATTTTTATATTAGGATTTTAAAAATAAATTTTTAAAAACATTAAGTATTTTATTTAAAAATATATAACTTGATAGTAAATTGTTTATATTTAAAATAATAATCTTTGTTCCTATAAGTACGGAGTACCCAACAAAACGTAAAAACCCTAATATATATTTTTTGTGTTTTCATATAAATTAATGTGAAAAATTAAAAAATATATATTTAATCGAGCCAACTCGAACGAGCCACGAGTTGGCTCGAACTTTTCACGAACCGAACTCGAGCCGGTGTTTTGAGCTCGTTATAATTTTCGAGCCGGCTCGATAAGCTTCGAGCTCGAGCTCGAACCCATCGTGGCTCGGCTCGACTCGGCTCGTTTACAGTCCTAATCAATTGTAATCCTTTGATTAGTTCCACCCATTCTTTTCTTATTTTTTTTATTTTTTCTTGAAATGGGTGTCATCTTTTTGCTTTAGAGAACAATTGATTCATTTGAAGCACACTTTGTTGAAACACATCAAACTCACCCTTTAATCTCCCTTCCCACTTCTGCAATGTGAAAGAAATAAAACAATATACTATTTTGGTATAATTAATTGATTGTATTACATTTTAATAAAATATTTATGTTACCTCTTTTTTATCTGGAACATTAATATTCACGCTAGAGTTAAATTGTTCCTTTTGTGAAAGACCATCTTGACATGTATAAACACATTGTGAGTTATGCGTGTTTTGTGTCACTTAGTCTTCACTATATTACGTATATCAGTTGATGTAATTCGAAAATCATCAAACGTCGTCCCAAATGATGGTATACGTACATCCAAATTACCAGGTTGCATCACGGTCTCAGTTGTTTAATCGTAAAGACTTCATCTATATCTTTTTTGGTTGCCTTAACTTGTGTATTGGATGATTTGCCTTCCGTTTCCATGTTTGGTTGCACTTTTCTCATCGGGCTTGCATTTTGATTGAGGAGTTGGTGAGTTGCTTCTGGAACAACAACATACCTTCTAAGACATCTTCAAGCCGCATCAAATTTATTGTACTAATATATGATATAGCAGGTATACAAACATTCTTGTGCTCACTTCTTTTAAATGGCTATGAGCATATATTGACTGTTGAATGTCATGATTAGCAAAATAAAAAGGATAGCATAGCATATTAGATCTATAATTTTTTTAGTATAAAATACATATGCATACCGCTACCACGACATTCGTTATTCTTGGACTTATTAATTCTTCCACCCTATTCTCTCCCAATGGCACCCCTAGGACTTCATGAACTAGACTGGGTGTTATCTTAACCACAAAATTACCGACATTCAAAGTATTTGTTTTAAGATCATAATTTTGTAATAGCCAATATCCTAAACCAGTTGGTATAGTGTGTATGTTTAGTGAAATCAAAGACCCAAAACCGAGTTGACAAGCTCTTCATGCCTGTTGTTTTTTAGGAGAAAGTGTGTATTGAATTTCTTAATCACGTGTTTGAGAGCATGAAATATGGATTAAACAATGGTGAAGAAACAGAAGTTTAAAAAGGCTACGGATATTCATCACCTTCTTTTTCTTATTGTGCTCAATTTAAAATTCAAATTGCATACCATTTAATAATTGATTGATTGAAGATACAATTAAGATACAATTAACATATATATATATAGAGAGATGAGGGATCAAATGAGAACTAGTTTTTTTTTTTGAAAACTCTAAAAACCAATCTCAACTACTAGTTCTCAATGGTAAAATTGTAATTAACAAAAACATATTTAAAAAATTTATAAATAAAAAAATAACATAAAAATAAAAAAAAATAAAAACACAAAAATGTTCCCCAACTTTCCCTTTTTCATAAAAATATATAAAAGAATTTATAAAAAATAAAAAAATTTCCCCTTTTTTTTAACGAAATTCGTTTTACACATGTGTAATATCGGATTTACACATGTGTAAATCCAGTACTACACATGTGTATAACTAGATTTACACATATGTAAACAACGGATGTACGATTTTTTTTAAAAAGTATATCAATATGGTAGGCGTTGGAAAGATAAATACTGAATTTTATGGTGAATTTTTTTTAAAAAAATGATGTCGTGAAAAAAGTTACGAATGTTTAAAAAAAAGAGGGAAATGACATGTGATTTGCATGTGATAAAAAATGAGTGGTTGAGATTAGTTCTTAGAGTTCTCACAAAAAAGTTGTTATCATTTGAACTCTCCTATATATATATATATATATAGAGAGAGAGAGAGAGAGAGAGAGTTTACCTTATTAAGAAATTATTTTACCTCCTGCTTTTCATATAAACTAATTCAAGCTTCGCTACTAAATGTGCCTCTCGAGTGGATCAAATATGTGTCCCTAAGTGTGCACATATGAAGATATGCTTGTGAAGTGAGCTTCACAATAATCAACTTATGCGCTTTCTTGTTTACTTAAACACCTACATTGAAAATACCATAGGTTAATTACTAAGTAAAACTTGTTGTCTAATGTCAGTGATTCATCTCTCGAGATTCGAGCGACACCCTTTCGTAATAAGGTTCACCGGTGTTGTTTTACCTTAGACTCATAAAGGGACCAAAGGTGCCACACGACGTCTCAAGGAATGACTATGTGACATTAAGCTAACTAACAAATAACAACTTTTACATATTTGTGTAACTTTAATTAACATTCATATATCGTAAACCCTTATGTATATGCATTAATTCATCTTTAACCGTTTCCCTAAATTTGATCTTCCTCATTTAATATCTCACATAAGTCTATTAAAAGATTTACTGTTTACAACAAACAAGCTATTTAGTATTAAAATAAAAGATTTTACTTTAGAAGTTAAATGGTAACCATTAGTTCACATTTCTCAAGGACAAAAACCAAATAACAAAGTAGAAAGTCGCATATCGATAACAACCACCAGCTTAGATTCAATTTCGGTGCATATTCATACGAGGGATGCAATAAATTCCTTTCAGTTAAGGTAATTTGACGTTTAATCGTAATGTACTCTACGTATTATATTATATGAAAAATAACAGATGTGTAAATTATAAATATACATTCAATGGTTCAAGAAGATTACATCAACACAACATCTTTGGATCTATGGTAGCCCTCATAGAACTAACAAGTGAGAGGTGGGAAACTTTCACGCATATTTATCTCTCAAGTTTATAATTCCGGACCCCATCTAGAACACAGGTCATATACGAATTGCGATCACCCATTCACACATCTTTAAGAGCGTCCTTGCTTGAGTCTATAACAATTGCTCTAACCCAACTAGTTGTAAGTTCATTTAAGCTTTTACATCAAACTTCAATTAATTATTTAATTAAAATTTCAATAATTTTTTTTAAATGTGTTTCTTGATGTTTAATTTATTACGTACTTTTTGTTAACCTAGTTAAAAAGATTAGGTAAATCATTTGTTATTATTTTTAAGGAGCTATTAAATAATATTTGAAGGGAGAATTACTAAACCATTTAATAATATTTCTCAACGCATCTACCTTTTCTACCTCAAAATCCGTTGATATGGACAACATTTTCTTGGATCTCTATGAGAGGATACAGGTTTTGGATTATCACTTAAACCAACTATACGAAACATGGAGAAAATATTAGTTAAAATAGTTTGGCCAATTAACTATGTGTCATGACTTTTGAACACTTGTATACTCGTGCAACGTAAAAAAATCTTGTCAATGTGACAATGTTACTAATGAAGATGAAATCAAGCGTTTTCAAAACATGAAAACACATAAAAAATAGGTTCAAGATGTAATTTATTTCTTCTTAAGTTCTATCCAATCTACTGCTTGTTAGTCTTTATTTATATATATATATATACTAGTTTTAATAAACCCGTGTATTACACGGTTTAAATACATAAAATATTAATAATAATTAATTTATTAGTTATAAAATAATATTTTAAGATATGACATAACTTAAATTACGTATGAGAAATGACTATAAATAATAAAACAATGATATCAACTTTTTAAAATATTATTTTTAATTTTTTAAATAAACATTTTGTTTTAAAACAAACCATATAAAAATACATTTTTAAAAAATTTCTTGTTACAACTCCCAATTTGCTTAATTTTGTTTTTAAAAAATATGACTTTTTAAATGTATCAATTTATTTACAAATAAACTTAATAAATAGATTTATTTCTTAATTTATTAAATATTAAAATAATATTATTAGTATTAAGGTAATTATTTAATAGGAGAGAGACGTGGAAAAATTTTGGTGAGAAGGATTGTGATGATGACATGTGACACTCCATTTACCATTTTATTAGAGTAAGAAGATATATATATATAAAAATATAACATACAATTTTTTTTTAAATTTTAGACGTTTAAGGAGATCGGATTCCTGGGCGGCCGCCCTCTCCCCCCTTCCCTTCAGGCCGGCCCTAAATATATGCTTATAACTTTATAGTCTACTGATAAATTACTATCCGTGATATTTTCATATATAAAAATAAATGTTGCCGAAACAACATCCCTCTTGGGCCTTAACAATCACTTCATGAATTACACATTTGTAGTTATTGAGCGAGAGCTTTTATTCGGTGGGCCTTTATTGTTATTTGTTTCAAGCTAATCATCGAACAAGATCGAAGTTTAGGTTCAGATGACATGGTAAGTGTATCAAAGTAATTAGCACAAGTCGGTAGTTTCTATGATCGATAGTTTTTCTCTAACAATAATTTCTAGATTTGTTAGAATAAATGCATCATAATTGTATTATGTAACTATTTAAATCTTAACAATTTAGTTGTGAGAGAAACCAATAAACCAATAACATGATTACTATGGATTTTAAGATAAATTTATTTATTGTATATATCATATCAATACCTTGTACACTGGTTTAAATTTTCTTCTTCGATTTACTTTCTTTAAGTAGTGAGTTCAACTCATTTTTATCTTGTAAACTTCTGTTCTGCTCAGCTTAGTGTGAGAGTGTCATGTTTCACTTCTTGACCTATCTACCAAAAGTGTTTGTTGCATCTATGTATGTTGTTAGAATGTATGTTAACTTAGGGTATCTTTGATCTATCTATGTTTACTTATGATGACCATGCATCCTACTGTTTGCCTTATTTATTTATTTATGACATCTTCTTGCCTGCTTTATCTATATATGTAATCAATCATCTTATTGCTATCTTTCATTTCACATTTATTTTAGAGTTGGGTCTCAATGGAAGCAACTTCTTTTTCAACTTAGAAAGAATAAATGTTTGTACTCATCTTATCTCTATCAGAACTCACAAATAGTTTACTATACGTGGGATATACTAAGTATGTTTGTTTGTTTAAATTGATAATATTCGTTTTTAGAACCAATCCGATCAATAAACCAGTAGCATGGCAGTAGAGTGGGAAGTGATGCTTTGGGCTTGGAGCCCCCTAAAACTAAGGGCCTCTAGTTTTTCTTTTTTTTTTTTTAATACAAAATTTTATTTTTTATAGATTTGAATATGTTACCTAGAGCCTTTAATTTACTATCTTTGGTTGAAAAATTGATTAGGTTCTTTAAAGCCCTTGATTAGTCTCTTTGAATCTTAAGTGCATTTGTTTTGAGCCATCTTTAAATCTTAAGTGCTTTTGATAGAATTAAATAAATTATATTTTCTTAGAAAAGGGATTCAATTTATTAGTTCTCTTAGGCCCCAAAAGATGTTAAACTGGCACTACGTGGCAGGTTTTATTATAGAAACATTGGTCGATGGTTGAACCCCTGCCTCTATCGTGGCATTTCTCGTCACTTTTTCGCCATCTTTTCTTCATCTTCTTTCACTGCATATTATTCTTCGTCCGAGCTTGTAATAACGCATGTCTAGAGATCAATTTGATAAGTTTCTAATGTGAGTCTATGACATGGTAACGTGACTCATGATATGATAACATGGTCACACGATACGTTAAAGCTACAAGATATGAAGTGAATGTGGTTAAGATACATGAATTTCATCTATATGTTTGATGGGTACCAGATGAGTAATGTATCTACATCTGGAAGATCTTCATACATACATACATACATATAATGAGCACTCAATGATCTCCACTAACGAGAGGAGACATAATATATAGACAATACAAGTTACATACAATAAATGACAATAAACACATATGACTATTAAGAATAGAAAAAGGTTTATAAAGATGAGGGTCTAATAATACATAATACATACATACAATGAAGGTAAAAAATAAACTTTCTCATTAAACTTATGATCTTTAATCTGACTGTAACACTAAGCTAGGAACCCGAGTCTTTCACCATTCTTCTTCGCCAAACGAATCAACCCTTGTCGTTGTTTTGCATCTGCTCCAATCGATTTGCAGAACTCTGTGATTACCTGAAAGTGATGATCTTAATTCTGTAAATAATCAAGAATATTGCCTAATTATATCCAATTTCAACACAACAAGGTATCAAAACACCATCTTCATAGTTAGTTGTTTGATTGGTGGCAATAATGACCATTCCTTAAAATATGGTTGATTTTAGTAAGGACATACTATTAGTTCACTTGGGTCGACTTAAATTATACGATTGATCAATGGGGTCTATTATATTGCACGTGAAATATTAGTTAGGGGTTGTTTGACAACTTTTAAATGATTAAGTGTTGAACCAATAAAATGTCTGAACCATTAAGTGTTGAATCATTAAATACTGAACAATTATGAGGTCTGAACCATTCAGATCTAGTATATCGTTTAACTATTCATATACAAATGTCTAACCAATTCAAATAAGATGTCTTAACTATTCAGCATTAAAACTTTTAACCATTCAACATTAATTATTACATTGTTTAACCATTTAGAGGTCATTGTCTAAACCATTCAGATGTTTGTTCACGAAACAAACAGTCTGAATCATTAAGTGTTAAACAATTCAAACACTTGAACCATTAAGAGACTAAGTCAAACAACTCCTTAGTGTTTATTGTAACGATCTTTATCAAGATCTTTTAAATCCGTAAAGATTACTATAATAAACCCTAACTAATATATTATCTCTAACATACCCAAATCATACATACAACGGGTCAAAAAAGGCAACTACTATAAAATTTTCTAACTTAAAACGTGTTTAAACGGGTCAAAACCACCCACGACCAAGTCATCATCTACTCGTCATCGTCACCACCAAAGAAAAAGCTAGTAATTTCAATAATAATAATAATAATAATAATAATAATAATAATAATAATAATAATAATAAATAATAATAATAATAATATAATAATATAATAATAATAATAATATAATAATAATAATAATAATAAAATAATAATAATAATAATAAAATAATAATAATAATAATAATAATAATATAATAATAATAATAATAATAATAATAATAATAATAATAATAATAATAATAATAATAATAATAATAATAATAATAATAATAATAATAATATAATAATAAATAATAATAATAATAATAATAATAATAATAATAATAATAATAATAATAATAATAATAATAATAATAATAATAATCTAAGTCATGTATAAGTTACAAACAAAGAATGATGATCATATATACCTGAGAGTGTAAAGCAATTGCTTTTCCTCTAAGCTGATTAAACCTCTTCTTCCCAATGATATTTCGCGTAAAAACAACCAAAGGCGCGAATATCCCTTTCCCTTCGTTGATGTTTCCCATCATCGGTCCGGACCGTAGCGGCTTCCCGACTCGAACCGGGCGGGTGCGGTCTTAACCATCATGGTGGAATAATCTTCACCAGCAATGGATGTCCCCCAACTCCCATGGAAAGATGATGATAACCCTGTTGCAGGTAGTGATGATGCAGCCATTGGAATGATCAATCTGAAGCAAGAATTCTTGAGGTTTGTGATGATAATAATAATTGGTTAATGTGTGTGTTGTGTGTGTGTGTTTGTGATGAGAGTTGGGTGTATGTTTTAGAGCCTTTGGTTTGAAGGAGCATCATGAGCCACATGTGCTTTGTGGTTTGAAGATTGTGGTTAATGTGGTGAAATTACTATTTTACCCCTTGAGGGTGTATGGGTACGTTTACACTTATTATTTGGGGAAATCTGTTTGAGGGTTTTCATTGGTTGTGGGATTTACGTGGGTCCCACTAGTTGGATGAGGTGTAGGGTTGAATTATTTAAGAAAAAATATTGCAACAAATTGTTTACTTTGAATTCGAACGGATGTAATTTGAGTTTAGGAGAGTAGAGTTAAAATTTATTTTGAGGAATTTGAGTTAACATCTGGTAGAAAATGATTTAGAATGAATAAGTTTAAAAGTAATGTATTTTTCCGTTAAAAATTCTTAAAAATAAAATGTAAAGACATACAACCTATATATCATATTATTACATGAACAGAATAAAAGTTTTTCTTTCTTTTTATTGAACAATAATATCTTATTTTAAGGCTTTTTAAGGTATTTACGATAGAATCCCTAAAAAAATATGAGTGTGTTTCTTATATTATATGGAAGTGTTTTGAGTGGTTGTGAGTAACAGGGAGAGAAAATGTTATTGTTGATTGTTATATTTAAATAATAATTGTTCAATCTTTATAAAATTTTTAATATTTTTGAAAATGGTTGTGAGTGGAGAAGAGAAAAAAAGTAATGATAATGGTATAAAAAATATTATTTAATTGAGAAAGAGAGAGAAAAATAATAATTTTTAGTGTAATTATATGAATAAAAATAAAGAATCTACAGTAAATCTATAACTTATAATAAAATACTAACTAAGAGTACACATGATATTTTTCTAGCATGTCCATCTAAGCATCATATGTTCATTGTTACATGTCATTATGTCCTTTAATCTTGAGTTACTATAATTTTGAAAACTATTAACTTATATTAGTTACATATTAACTCATATCAATTATAATAAATATTATATAATAATCAATTATTACTTTTAATTTGTTTGACATCTAAATATTAGTTTCCCACTTCTCTCTTAATAGATTAAGGCACATGACACAATATAGAACTTGTAAATATTAGTTTCCGCTTCTCTCTCTTAATAAATAATTGTATTAACAACTACTAATTTTATTTAATTTATTTTAAAATTAAAATAATTTTTATTAACTAAGAAAAGAGATATTTCTATAAATGCAATTTTTAAATAAATTTTTTAACAAATAAGAAATTTTTCTAAAACATCAAAAAAATTTAAATATAATAAATATTTTAAAACTTGGGTTGTTAAAAATAAATTTTAATGAAACAAAAATGAATGAAATTCAAACTTTTGATAAGAATATTTTTATAAATAGCACTAATTTTTTTAAAAATTACTTTTAAAGAAATAAAAAATAAAATAAAAGTTTAAAAAATGATATCATTATTTGTTATTTAAAGTATTTACTAATACGTAATTTTAATAATATCATATCTCAAGATATTGTTTTATAATTTTTTTTTCATTAATAACTATTTAATATTTATTTATGCGACTCGTGTATTACACGAAATACTAAACTAGTGCTTATATATATATATATATATATATATATGTATTTATGTATGTATATATATATGTGTGTGTATATATATATGTATAATATATTACTATTAATGA
Source organism: Flaveria trinervia (assembly GCA_025506515.1). Lineage (NCBI taxonomy): Eukaryota > Viridiplantae > Streptophyta > Magnoliopsida > Asterales > Asteraceae > Flaveria > Flaveria trinervia. The sequence goes on along the minus strand of CM046442.1, from coordinate 118,799,883 downwards.
GATTTAGAAATGAATAGTTTACAAAAAGTCTCTAACCCTAATCGTCATGCTATTAACTCGGATGGTCTTTTTAAGTTGTTATTCTTAAAAAAATCTTTTATAATATTATATTAGAGAGAATGTTTTAGAAGTTAAAACCCAAGCTTAAATAGTTATTTTGACTCATGTCAATGCTCTTATTCCATTTCATTTGTTATTATTATTATTTTAATTTGGTATACATATACCACACACACATCAGCAATACTAATTAAACGCATAATAGCTTTTTTTATTCATGCTACACAGCGGGAGTTCTATCGTTTTTTCCCCGAGCTACGTACGCAACGTAAAGTCGGTTGTATTTTTCGGCTCGTCAAAACTATAAAAGCAAATACCAAAACTAGTATTCGTTAATGATGTTTTTCGCTCATAATCGGTTTAGCTCGTCATGATAATAATGCTTAAATATATTTTAACTAAGATGGTTAATAATAATGGTTTTATATATTTTTATAGAAACGCAGGGAACCAAAAAGTAACATTTCACCGAAACAAAAGACATGAGTGACCAAAAACTAACATAGGGAACCAAAAAGTAGCATTTCACGAAAAAAAACACGTGTGACCAAAAACTAAAACCACAAAAAACACTATAGCATTTAAATTGCTTTTTAATATATTATATAATCTTCAAGTCTTGTAAACCAATTAGTTGTACTTTGTATAATTCAATTAATTGAATAATGAAAAGCATAATTTTCATTCACGATGGCTTAAATAAGCCAACTTACAACGACTTTGATAAATGAGTAGGAGAGTCTCAAGACAGAATACGATAGTCAATAACAACCACAAATACTATCTAAAAATACATAAAATATAAAAAAGAAACAACTAATTTGCATGGATATTATTTAGTATAATATTCTCTTTAATATGCCCTCGCAAGATGGATGAGCCATCGGAGACTCCAATCTTGGATCGTAGGCGAAGAAACGGGCTACGGCCTTAAGGTTTTGTGAGGACATCGGCTAGTTGATCTTCAGAGTGGATGTGTTGGACACGTAATGATCCATTTGCAATTTTCTCACGCAAAAAATGATAGTCTAGAGCCACATGTTTCATACGCGAATGGTAGACAGGATTAGCACACAAATATGTAGCCCCCGCATTGTCGCAGAAAAGTGTAGGTGACTTAGGCATAGAGAAACCAAGTTCCAACAGTAAGTTTTGGACCCAAGAAAGTTCAGCCGCACCATTTGCAAATGCCTTATACTCGGTTTCGGTGGAGGAACGAGATACAGACTTTTGACGGGATGAACGCCATGAGAGGATGTTTGACCCGAGATAGATGATGTAGGAAGTAGTGGATCGCCCCCATCTGCGATACCATCCCAATCAGAATCGTGAAGGCTTGAAGATCAAGCCGAGAACCACGGTTAAGAAATAGGCCATGATGGATTGTTCCCTTAAGGTACCGAAGGACACGTTTTAATGCTTGCCAATGAAGTTCAGTGGGAGCATGCAGGTATTGTGATAGCCTGTTGACTACGAATGACACATCGAGTCGTGTAAAAGCAAGGTATTGAAGAGAACCTACAAGTTGGCGATATGGTGTAGGGTCAATTTTTGACGAGCCGTCAACAAGAGCTAGTGTCTCGGTGAAGCTAAATGGTGTAGCCACGGATTTTGCACCATCCATTCTGAACTTTGTGAGCAAATTCTGAATATGAGCATGTTGAGATAAAAAGAGGCCATTAACAGTGGGAATGACCTTTATCCCAAGAAAATGATGCAACATACCAAGGTCTTTAATGGAGAACTTGTCAGATAATGCACCAATGACCTGTTGGACAAAGGAATTTGTATTGCCAGTGATGACAATATCATCAACATAGACTAAGAAATAGCAAACAATGCCCCCGTGATTATAGATGAACAAGGATGGATCAGCTAAAGACTTTTTAAAACCAAGGTGTAAAAGAAACTTAGTAAGTTCCAAATACCACGCACGAGGTATTTGTTTGAGGCCATAGAGGGACTTTCAAAGACGACAAATGTAGTTAGGAAAATCGGGGTGGACATATCCCGGTCGTTGGGACATGTACATATCTTCATCCAAAGTTCCATGCAAAAAAGCATTGTTGACATCGAGTTGTCGTAGAGGCCAATTTTGGGATAGTGCAATGGTAAGAACTATACGGATGGTTACGGGTTTAGTTACTAGACTAAAGGTTTCAAAATAGTCTTTACCATATTCTTGGAGGAATCCCTTAGCAACGAGACGTGCTTTATATTTGTCGATAGATCCATCCGGTCGTCGCTTGATGCGAAACACTCACTTGCATCCAATTGGGTTGTGATGCGATGGAGGAACAAGTTCCCACGTATCATTTTTAAAAAGAGCATTGAATTCAAGATCCATTGCTTGGCGCCATTTGGAATTCTTTCATGGCTTGGGTGTGAGTGGTGGGTTCAACGGATGGTGGAATCGGATGAAGTGTGGTGGTATTGACAAAGGTGGAGTTGAAATATTTGGGTTCGGTTTGCATGGGAGAGAACGACGGGAAGGGATGGTGTTGGAGTGATTTGGGGGTGAAGTGGATGATGTGTTGGGTGATGAGTGGGTCGGTACGGGAGAGGATGGAGTTGATTGTTGGGTCGATTGAGGAGGATCAGGTGCAACAATAGGTTCAGTTTGAGAAGTGTGTTTGGTTGTGGATTGAAGGTTTGTGATGATAGGCGTATTCGAGAGGGAGGGGATAGTGAATGTGATTGGGCCGAGGGGGAGTGAGTAGGGGGATCATCAAGTGGGCTGATTGGCTCAGTATGGGCCCAGTAAGGGGCTGGAGAGGAGGATGAGAATGGGAGGTTTGGGATGGGAAGGGAGTTGGAGAAGGAGATGTAGGAGGGATGCTTAAAAATTGATCCACATAAGGAGTATTAGACACAGAGTTTTGTTGGTTATGAAGTGGAAAGTGGGTCTCCACAAACTCAACATGACGTGAATGATATAGGCGACGGTTTGTAGGATCAAAACATTTGTAGGCCGATTTAGAGGATGAGTAGCCTAAAAATATGCATCGTTCAGAACGAGGGTGAAGTTTGGATTTTGCATACGGTCGAAGCCACGGGTAGCATAGGCATCCACAAGGTTTGAGTTTAGTGTAAGTTGGATTTTTCTGATAGAGAAGAGTGTAAGGAGTTTTGAAGTCAAGAATCGGGGTGGGTAAACGATTTATTAGATAAACGACAGTTTGGAACGCATGCGTCCAAAAGGTAAGTGGAAGTCGAGCATAGTGAAGTAGAGATAAGCCGGTTTCTACAATGTGTCAATGTCGGTGTTCGGCAACACCATTTTGTTCCGTGTATGAGGTGGGGTAATTTCCTGTGAAATTCCTTAGGATTGAAGATAGGTGGTTAACCCAATATATTCACCACCATTGTCTGTAAAAAGTGAGATTTATGGACACATCAGATTTACGCTTCATTTGATATAACCAATATACTTAGTATGAAAATCAACAAAGATCACGTAATAAGTAAAACCATCAATGGATGTTTCCACCGGGCCACAAACATCCGATATATTAATTGCAACGGTTTAGTGGTGGTAAACGAATTTATGCCAAATGGAGTTTTATGACTTTTATTGATGGAGCATGAATTACAATGAATTGAGAAAATTAAAATGTAAACCTAAGCATTTGGTTATTTGCTTGAAAATCTGAGTAGACGGGTGTCCAAGTTTGTGGTGCCAATCAATAGGTGATGTGGTTGACACCGCATTTATTTGACGAAGGAAGATTTGCATAGTAGACGTCAAGGTAGTTCTCTCCCCGCATTAGGCGTGCCCCCGTGCGAAGATCCTTGACAAAGAAATGGGTGGGAAAAAATTCCACCGAAACATGATTAGTCTTACATAACTTAGCAACAGATATGAGTTTATTTTTGAAATGTGGAACACATAAAACATCTTTTAACGAAAGGGAACCATTTGACATCGGAAGATATGATGGACCAATATGAGTTATGGTTAGAGTATTACCATTGCCAAGAACAATTTCATCGGGTCCGCCATATTCGGAGACGGTGTGGAAAGACGAACGATCTGGATCAACATGATTGGAGGCACCAGTATCGAACATGTAAGATGAGGTTGTGACATTAGCAGTAGGTTTGGCCTTGTCTGGGTCATGGAACTTCCTGTTTGAACTTGATTTTCGCGAAGAAACCTAGCAAGCTTCCTACACTCTTTTACTTCATGACCTGCAAAATGGCAAAACTGGCAATAAAGATTAGTGCGAGTCTCGCGGGTACCACTATTAGAGTTGTTGGACCATTGAGATCGAGAGGCTCGGTTGTTGAAGTTTCCATTATGGCTACGCCTATCGGGTGCGGATTTGAAATTGGAACGAGGTTGGCGAAGAGTGTAGTTGACGGTAGTGATTGAAGGTTGTGGCGGAATGGCTATGTGTTTGAGGTCTCGTTCATAATCCACCAGTTTCTCAAACAGTTCCGGAAAGGTAATTTTCGAACCGAGTAGGCGAAGCGAGGTGGCAATGGTTTTAAAATCATCACCTAATTGACAAAGGATATGTACCATTAGATCCTCATCCGTGACCGGGTTTTGAACCAAGGCAAGTTCATGTGCAATAGATTTCATGTCACGGAGGTAGTCGGTGACAGTGCGATTTCCCTTCGGTTCGAAGCAAGTTTTGATTTTAAAGAGATAACTCGGGACCGAGATATGTTGGCGTAGCTTGTAAGGAGCCGTTCCCAAGCTTGTTTGGAGGTTTCAGCAGAAGTGATCATGGGCTGAATAGTTGGTGAGCAGCTACCAAGGAGGGCAGCCAAGATAGCCTGGTCTTGCCGGTACCATGGATGAAAATCAGGGTTGGGCTTGGTTCGTTCCGAATCAAGAAACTGTGTCGGAATCGATTTGTATCCGGTAAGAAAGTGAACCAGATCCAGTCCAATTAGAGTGGAGTGGACATGTTTACGCCAAACAGAGAAGTTATCGTTTGTGAGGGTAACATCGAAGTGGGTAGACGCTGTGATTTGAACGACTGTGGATGGAGCCATGGTAGAGGTAATCGGAAAAAAAATGGTTGGAAGGCAGGATCGAGATTACTCTTTTGAGTGTGAAGGCTCTGATACCATATAATTCAATTAATTGAATAATGAAAAGCATAATTTTCATTCACAATTTACAGTGGCTTAAATAAGCCAACTTACAACAACCTATAAATGAGTAGGAGAGTCTCAAGGCAAAGAATACGGTAGTCAATAACAACCACAAATCCTATTTAAAAATACATAAAATATAAAAAGGAAACAACTAATTTGCATGGATATTATTTAGTATAATACTCTCTTTAATACTTTGTTGCATACGGTTATGTACTAATTTGTACATGGTCGTGTAGTCATTCCATTCCACATAGTTATGTATTATTCTCTACATGTGCGGTCACTCATGACAACAAAATCAAATTAGGTGTTAGTGGTCATAATCAACGTATTTCACAGTGATAGGGGAAGGTTTGGGAAAATTTGTCTTTTGTCGTAAACTTATTGTGACACATCACACATACTTAGGTGTTGTTTGTTTTTTTCAGCAAAATGCATGCAGTTTGTGGACCACATCTGCAGACATCTGCATGAGAAAGGGTGGACAAAACATCTGCATGAGAAGAGTCTCTGGCAGACTGTTAAAAACAACTGTTGGTGGTATACGGTGGTGTTGGACGGTAGTGGTGATGGTAGATGGTGGGTGGTGGTGGACGATGACGGTGGGTGGTGGTGGTAGCGGGCAGTGGGTGGAGGCGGACGGTGGTGGTGGCGGACAGGGGTGGTGGAGGACGGTGGTGGTGGCGGACATGGGCGATGGTGGGTGATGATGTTTAATCATCTGCAGACTTTAAAAGTGGTTGTGCTAAGTCTGCACCATACAGCCCTCGTGTAGACCATTTTTAATGAAAAATATTATAAAAAATAAACACTCTGCAAACCTTAACGTCTATTCATAGTCTGCGCGATGCAGATAAAAAAGATCAGAAAGAATTTTTCTTAAAAAACAAACATCCCTTTGCTCTAAGGTACACAAACATGTGCCTTGATGTTTGTTAAGAAAAAATTTTATTAGGGCTGCTAGTTGAAAAGCGATTCAAATGAGCAAATGATTTCACTATGTGAACATTTAAGTGATGTTAAATCATCATTTATTTAGAAACGTTCTTATTGTATCACTTATTTCTTATAATTGTGAATTCAATAGTGAATCGTGTGTGTTCTTGGTGTTTTCAAACAAAATTGTGTGTGAATGAAGGGTGTAAGGGGAGAATGGGTAACGGAATGAAGACTTTAAGCGAGATTCAAGCCACGGGTTCGAACATCGGTGGACTAAGTTTTGACAAGTAGACAACATGTATTGTTAGGTATTTTGCTTAAACTAATATACAAACTAAAATTTATATAAATATGTTCGATACAAAGTGACAAGAAGACTAACCAAAAACATTTATCACTCGAAAACAATTACATATACATACATATAGTTAAAAATAAGCAATTCAAGAAGCTGACTCGAATTTAAATGAGCCAAACGTAGTCAAATTGATTTTGTAAACATTTCAGGCGGAGCTAACTCGGTCTGTAAACGTGTTACTTTCGAGGATTTTTTTTACAAGTTGTTTTTTTACTATTTGAAGAGCTCTCGACCAATCAATGGATTTCTAAACCCATTGCAAACCTAGAACGTCTGGTACTAACCGGTACGGGCGGACCTAGTCTTTAGGTTACGGGGCAGCCACCATGTAATTTTTTATTACATAATATGTATGTGAAAATCTCAAGTGTCCACTTAATCTTTAACAACATGTAGTTGATTCCTGTGAAATTGATTATAATCATGCGGGTGCAACGAATAGATCAATTTCCGCTTGATTTCTGTGTATACGAGTGAAGAAAGTTGACGATTGACATGCGATCTCCATTCAGTCTTAAAAGTGGTAAGATTTCTCCACCAAATCATGATTCATGAGCATGAAATGTCCATAAAAAACCCTTTAATCGATCCTTGTAGGTTAGAATATGCGCGTGCATAAAGGTTCTCGTAGTCTTAGTTGCTGACTGACCGTTATAGTGAGTAGCATATTCAAAATGTTGGAGAACACACCTCTTTGTTTTATAGATATGCCTTCATATCATCAGAACCAAGAGAAAAACACAAGTAAAACTGAATTTTTGAATGGTTTTGATGGGTTGTGTAGATAGCATATCAGTATCAGTGGTAGTCTGCAAATCACCTCCTGATATATTTTAGTAATTTGATACAACTGACCATGTTACTACTACATTTATGGAACATTATCTGCTCTTCACTGTCAAATGGCCTCATATTTTGGTGTTCCATAACCTTTTCTCAAGTGTATACTCTCATCAAGATTCAATTTTTACTATTCTCTACGTAGCATATTTGCTATTAATCGTTGTTCGCTATTGACAACTATGATCAAGAATAAGAACAGAAATAGAACGCATTCAATTTCCATCATTCAATTGCAACAATTTGAATCATGTTGTTCACCTCGTGTTTTTACTTTTGGGTTCCACCGTTTCATGAGCATGTTTATTGCACACTTCTCGTATGAACTGTTATGTAAGTTCTATTGATTGCTTCTGTTATAAACTTATAATTAGTCCATAATTATGGATAATCTTATGCTAAGGTGCTAAGAAGACAGATAGAACATTAGAATATTTGTATGCTTATCATACACCACTTAATCTCTAGGACTTTTCTAACTTCTGATAGCTCATTACCGAAGAGAAACTTGGAAGTTTCAACCAACGCCTTTGAAACCTTTTAAATCCGCGGATTCTTAGTCTGGAACGAATTCTCTTAATCTTTTTCGTCAAGTTCCATCTTCTCATTAGGATCTTACCTCTTGTAAATTTAATCAATTTCTTCATGCTTCTACGTCCTACAACAAAATGAAATCAAGTCGCGAGGATTATTTAAAGATCAAAAGGTTTGATCTTTAACTAGATCGTATAAGAAGTTTGATTCAACATTTGTGAATACCTTTAACTTTCACAATATTAGGATCTTCTTCCATTCCTGTATTCTGCAGAGCCTGCAATTGGCAACATAAATGTACAAATGGGTCGATTTGGGTTTTGTTTTATCGTAGTGGGAAAAATCAAAATAACTAGCATAAAAGGAATGGGTCAAACGGGCCGAAAGCCACCCCTTAGTGTATTTTTTAATGCTTGAAGCTTCCTAAGCAGATTTGTTAAAAATAAAGTAGATTATTACTGAAATTATATAACATTGTAATTGTACTAGACACGCTAACTTTGTGTCCGTTTATAAAAAATTTCTAAAAGATTGAGAGAAAAGTGCTTCGAGTTAATTCAATCAAACAGGCCCATTTTGAGCCGACCCATTAGCAAACCTTCATAAACAAGGCTCTTTTACCTCAACTAAACACTCCAAACGGCTTCTCATTCTTCGTTGCACAAACCCTTTAGTACACTGCTTGAGAATCATTTCTGTTAAGACGTGTAAGTCTGTAAAACTAGCTGATTAATAATTACTCTAATGTTACCTTTACATGATATTTTACTAATGCATAGAAGTTGAGCAGGTTCCATACTGTCTTGTCTAGTTTCTTGCCTTCGATATGTCGTGCAGATATTTCTGTGAATATTAAGTGAATTTGTGAATGCACAACTAGTTTTCTAGTGATATATAGTCATGAAAAAGTATGATTATCATATCATTAAAAATGTCATTAGCAAGTTTGGTTAAATACCAAATGATACAAACCCTCCATTGGTGCTTAAATCTTTCATAGATTCGCCTCTAAGTTCGGGTGGTGGAATAGGCGACCAACAGCAAGGAGGTGCTCTAGCACACACCCCTGAATTTCCAACATCCACAAGCTCCTGAGTTGCATAATTAACTCAAACCCGAAACAAATCATTTTTTTTAAATACAAGTTGCAAGTTTGGCCCATTTTTAAACGAAAAGGATCGAATAGGGTTGTGTTTTATCTCAAATGGGCCAGACAAAAAGTGGCTCCAATACTATTTATCACTTAAAGAACTCAAACCTGAAAGAAGGCCTTTGCGATAACTATATCCGAATACTCTTTAAACCGAATTGGAAAAACTGCAGTCATCTTTGCTGGCTGTAAAATAAATGCAATAAATCTCCTCAAGATATATACTTTTGTATATTTCTCAAATGGGTATTTAAATTTTTTGTTGAGAGCTTAAAATCACCTGCTTAACGACATAGAAAGGCTCGTTAGGATGATAGACAAGCTTGATCGGTTTGTATGCCCCCTGAGATATTTCTTGAGCATTAACAGTTGTCAGTAGCTCTCTTAACTGAGAGCTCAGTATTACAGCTTGCACAGATGAAATCTCAGTAATTATCTTCACTGCATCTGAATTACAAAACAATCTGTAACTATCAAATGAAATATGATTGTTTAGCAAGTGTTTTGAAGCATGATTTACCTTTCTTGCGTGTAATTTTCGAGAAATCAAGTTTGAGAGTCATCTGGTATCCTGTTTTTGCTGGTTCAACAATCTGAACTACTTCAGGACAAATTCCCTTCACGATTTCAATGGTGTAATGTGGAAATCCGTATAATATTGAGGATCCCGTGGACAAAATAGGGGCCGAGATTGACAGATATGCATGATGTTCTTCTGAAGCATGTGACTAGTAAATATTGTATTAGATGAATCTGAATTGTTGTTAAATTCTAAAAGTTTCCATTTTTTTGGTTACCTGAATGTGGTATTGCAGAGATCCAAATTCATGCAAATGGTGTTCAACTGCCAAAGGCTTATCAGCACTGTCAAGTATGAAAAAAATGTTTTTAGAATTTTATTGCGAGTAACAAGTTTGACCCGTTACCTACAAATGGGTCAATTTTAGTTCCATTTTTATCCTTTACTGGTTTAGCTTAAAAAGAAAACAGGTCAAACGAGTCAAGTTGTTTGGTCGAAAGTTATCCAAAATGCTTCTCTAATGCGTAAAACTTTCTAAATATATTGTTATGTAATATATAAATTTTAATAATATAACTTGCATAATCATGTTTGACATACTAAGTACTTTTTTGTAAAATAATTCTTTGGAGAAAAACTGTATCGGCCTATCGGGTCAACTTGACCCGCGCCAAAACTATTTGTTTTGACCTCTAGCCCTTTACCACTTTTAATTTCCACTTTATAACTCTATGCTACTAATGGTGGATTGTGAAAGATCTAACTTTCTCAAGCTTCTTTTTGGGTATTTCCAATAAAAGATTCTTGATGAATTTTGGAACATGATTGTTGACATCTTGCCACTTTGCAGGTACCTTTAATGATGTCAGAAAACCACCTAAATAGGGTGCACCACCAGGGTCCATGGCTGGCAAATCTACATGGAAGACACTTAGAATTGTCTGCCAAAGAGCCGAATGCGTCTAGCCCTATCGAGCCATGTGCGAGTTTAAATCTAGCTTTTACTGGTTTCCTGAGGTCACATGTGCAGCATAAGTTGTGTTCTAACAGGTCCCACTTACTAGGTACCGGTGGGGCCCATGAGTTTTTCCTAATAGGTTCTCATGGTTACAAAGAAAAAGAAAAGAAACATTACCGATAGAGTTGAAGAAGAATATGTTTTAGCGCTGGTGACGCCCTCTCGAAACAAGCCATTATTGTCACCTTCCTGGTATTCTTGTAGTATGTAAATATATGTTGTAGAGACAAATGCAGGTATGAAAAACTGGGCAGTGCAGCATGTTTTATTTTACAGTTGAGTGAATATGGACTTTGAGTGAAAATGAAGTATTTTGTTGCAATCATTTTTAGTGAATGTTTAAGCAATATGTAGCTTTCTGTTTGTATCTATCTTTAGTGCACTACCCATAGGGGGTTGGAGTTGTTGGTGGGTACACATCCTAAACCATTTAAAGAAGTAATGGAACCCTCACTATTGTGATGCTTACATTTTCCATCATACCACGTGATTATGTGGCAGTCACGTATTGGCTACGAATCTTCGAAACAAAATAACGTATTTCATTTTTTTTAGTGCGGATCAAAACGGATGTCTTAGGTTAGGTTGGGTTGTTTGACATACAAGCACTTTTGCTATACGATTTTTATTTATATATTGCTAAATAATTTTACGAAAATAATCTAGTTTCCTTCTAATAAAATGATTTGAGAGATTTTAATCATTTGGATGACTTTCAAATATTCAAAATCTAGTTTCTCATTCTGGTTTTGTTTTATTTTAATTTAAAATATAAATTATATTTTTAATAGTATATTCCTACATGTTTTGCATCCTTTGTTCCATAATAATTTGATTACAGATGAACATACAAGCACTTTGATACTCATATAATTTGATACTCGTATTAGAGTATTTTAAATCAATACTCTATAAACTTATGAACTCTAAAACAATAATTTTCATTACTTCCTACTTCGCTAGAGTTCAAAACTAAAAAGATCTATGTGATCTCATCAATAACTTAAATTATAAGTCATCAAAATCACAAACGCATCTAATAATTGAAGATGTGACATACATGTGCTCTAATGAAACATAAGATTCTTTTTTATGCGGTGATTTTTCATAACAATTATGAGCATGTGACATACATGTTATATACGTGTGACGTCTATATGCATCGATGTGATAATAGAAATTGAAAGAACAAAAGAAGAAACATGATAAATAAATAAAAACAAAAAGATCCATCATCCTAATAACCACCTTCCCGACCTTCATCATACCTTTCACCATCGTTGCTCCCCTCACCTCAATGAAACCAAAGATGAACATTTGTGCATCATATACTAGTATTAAAATAGATATACTTTATCATCTTAGTACAATTTTAAAAATAAATTATTAAATATCAAACTTAACCCAATTAACAATCTTTATAGTCTTAATTATACTACTTTCAAACACATTTCATCTTTCAAAATATTTTTATCAAACTAGACTGTGGTTCATACACACATATCCATTTTGACTTATCTTATATAAAAATGTATGTAGTCAAACAATATCATAATATGTTATAAAATCATAAATACATATTCATCCTGGTTAAGGGTTTTGGTCTCATAACAAATATTAGTATAGATTTAGCAACATGTTTAGACAGTGTGTTAGCTCATTTGAATTTATCGATCGATCAAACAGTCTAGTTAAACCAACCCAATCGAATTCAAGCAATCAAATTTTCTAATCCGGTTTACCACCGACCGATTCATCTGGTTCGAACCATCGAGTTGGAATCAGAATAAGAAACAAACCAAGGTCCCACCAACCAACAAACTCAATGGCGGGACTTGCGATGATAACGATATTAACCACCTGGATCTTTCCTAGTTGCAGCAAATCTTGATACAACCATTGATCACTAATCATTGGGACCCATTGCTATATTCCACTTTTGTTTTGCAGCGATTTTATTATTATTAATAAACAATTATTATCCCATTTTTAATGGAGATCAAACTCCAAGCAAAAGTACTTCATCACACACTCTTTTGATCTTTTCCCCTAAATCAATTATCAAGCCCTTTGATTGATCTCTAGGGTTTCTGCAGGTTCTTTCTAACCCTAATTTTCAAGAGCCAATTCTTGATTTTGCATCGTTTTTTGTTTGATTTGTGGATGAACCCTTGATTCTTTTTCGATTTCTTGGTGAATCTGTTCTGGGGTTTGTTTGAAATCGGTGAAAGTTTGTGTTTTTGTTGACATTTGTTGGACTTTCTTGATATTGACGTTTTGGATTCAATTTGATTTGGGTAGTTCAGGGTTTCTTGATTAATTGGCGTTGACTTTTTAAGTAATTAAGACTGATTGATCATCTTGAATTCTTGTTTTGGGGCAATTGGGTTTGAAGAGTTTTCTGTTGATTTTGACATTTTGAAGTCAAATTCATCAAGTTTATCAAGTTCAAATTTTGGATTCTTCTTTTGGGGCAACTGGGTTTGAAGAGTTGTGATGATTTTGACCTTTTGGAGTCAAACTCATCAAGTACAAATCTTGAATTCTTGATTTGGCGCAACTAGGTTTGAAGATTTTCTGATGATTTTGACCTTGGGAGTCAAACTCATCAAGTTTGATTCATTTGTTTGATATTGTTTTTGTAAATGGATGAACCTGGGCTGGAATCGAAGCTTGTAGCAAACGGGAATCAAGAAAAAAGTGCAGGAAATGATAGGAATGATAAGGTAGAAGATGAAGAAGATGAGTCAAAGAAACTGTTACTGCCTAACAAGGGCGGATTATCGAAGAAATCGGAAATAAGCACAGAAAAGTGCAGTGGAATGATAGGAATGGGTATAAACTTACTGAAGTTTTGGAATATCAACCAAGGTAAATTCAGTTTCTGATTAAGTACTTCATTAATTTATAATTTGTTAGTGTTCTAGTTGTATATCACTGTTGCATTCCATTAGCTTTCAGATTTAGATCTTTATAAGCTAGATCTGTCCTTCATTATCTGTTTAACTTTTGTTGGATTAATTTTATCGTATGTTCATCATTCTGATACAATTGTTATTCACACCTGCATATTATTATAAACATGATTGAATGTTCTAATTTGATCTTGTTTGTTGATTTGTGTTTCTTACTGTGTTAACATTGAAAATCTTGGATAAAAACATTGACTTTGTATTCTTGATGCTAATGTCGTATACTTAGATTACTTTTTTTTTGGGCTGCAGTGATGCAAGTGATTCAGAAGATGAAGATGAAGATGCTTGCATGTGTAACATACTGTAGATCTTACACACATCCGGTTTTTTTGGCTGGAAATACCACTAGGCTAATTGTATCGATATTGATCGAATTAGAGTTATTAATCATGTTGTGAAACATTGTTGTTACTATATATGATATGGAGGTTTTGATCATTTTGTGGTTTATGGCTTCTAGTTTCAATGTTCTTAAGCTTCTTTCTTGTCAATTCTATTAAGTTGTTACACAACCATCTTAATGATCTAGTGGATCCCGGTATCTGTGGTGCTTCTAAGGGATTTTCAAAGACATTAGAGATATTAAAGCTTTCTTGGTTTGGTTTGCGGTTTTACTTCTTTTGTTGAGAAATCGATTTTTAATTTAAAGCTTTCTTGGTTTGCAACATTTCTAAAACCGTTAGAAACCCGCCCAACCAAAACAAAATCTTTTAATTTAAGACGCATACAATTGATTTACACTTTGGAAAACTAGCTTCAACGATTCAATTCGTGTTTATGGATTCAAAACTAGATTTGACAGTCTTGTTTAGCGTTTGAAACTTAAAAGTGACAAGCAACAATTTAAGTTCATTACTTATATGTTTTCATATAAAGTTTTTAAAGATAGTTTTAACTCAAAACCGTTAAACCAAACCAACCCAGTCCAAATGACCCACCCAACCCGACATATCCGATTCGTTCACGAAGTTTCACATGTGAATTCAAACAATCTTGAGTAGTTGAGTGATCATGAACACCGTCTCAAGATCAAACACCAATTCACAACCCCTTTCACACCAAAAGAATCACAAATCATCTTCAAGACTTCAACCTTACAAATCTTTAACGCAATCCCACCTCAATTTCATCCATCTACTTCCTTTTAGGCAACTGAAACATCTTCTTCAAGAACACATTTGCAGCACCTTCATTCCGATGACACAAAACCCTCAAAATCGTATTCGGATCGGAGCTACACCACTTTCCGGTCGTCGGAGGCATCGGCAGCCTCCCCACACCACCCACAACTCCGACGCCATTGCCGTCGCAAACCGCCGCACCAAACTCCTCCACCAGCTGCTCCGTCGTCTTCCCCATCAATGCCACCACTCCTTCCACCGCCTCCGCCTCCCGATCCACCACATCCTCCACCATCAGCCCCTCACCGCACGTCAGAAACAGCTTCTTCAAGCTTCTAAAGTCTTCTTCTATCGTCTTATGATCAGATCTGATGAAATCCCTAGAGATCCCTCCGGCGAGCAAAACCCTAAGGTAAACATCGAATGTAGCTTTCATTAGCTCTTTAATCGCTGACGGTTGAGCTCGATCTGTAACGATTGCTGATAGTAGTGTTAGATTGTGCTTCATGATCTTCAATGCAGGTGTGATTCGTGAAGATTCAACGTCTCCGGTGTATAAGCTACCGTAGAACACGGAGTTTGAATCGAGGTATGTTAGCTTGTATGCCGCGATTTCTGATACGTGTTTTGTTGCCCATTGGATTGTGGATCGGGTTTGGTCGAAATATGATCCCTTCGTTTGTTTTCGGTTCCCCCCTAATCGGTTTCGTGGAGATAGTGCCATGGTTCGGGGGGAGAGTGTGAGGGTTTGGTCGATGGAGGTGAGTTGGGAGATGATGTAGTGTAGGGAGTTGAGGCGGATGTAGAGGCGTTGTGTGCCGCGGCTTGTTGATGGTCTTGAGTAGTTGCTTTCCTCGAGACTGGGTTCGTTAGGGTTCATGCCGCAAGGGGCGGCTATTCTCCATAGTTTTGTGAACTTTGAGCCCTGGCCACATCGGGTTAATGGGGGCAGTGCGGGGATATAGCTTTGTTTTGAACCTGGATCGTGATGAAGAATGTGAAGTGAATGTTTGATTGATGTGTTCGTATGTTGTTAGGTTTGTGTTCTTACCACATGATGCGACGAAAGCTGTGTAATCTTGTAAGAGTTGTTCAATTGAGTCTGCGAATTCGCGAGTCAGATCTTCAGATATGCCAATTGGGATGTCGAAGAAGGATTTAACGGCTTCTTTGGTTTGTTTCATTAGCTCCATGGCTGATTGGGCATATGGCTCGTTTTTCGACTTCGGGTTCCATGTCTTTAGGCAAAGAAAGAAACGATTAGAACCGCGAATGGTAACATAACAAGTCAAGCGGGTCATTCTTAATACGAGTCAACTTTGAATAAAGCGATTTAGAAGATCGTAGGATTAAAATACCTCCGTCTCTTTGGCTATCTCAACAACATCTTTGACTCTTTTCAAGCAATCTTGAATCCATTGTCTTAAATATCTCAACACAATCGAATCAACGTCGTAAGGAACCATCTCCCGCACAACAGTCCTACCTCCATCTTCACATTCTATTGAGTCTTCAACCACCATGTTAACCAAAACCTTTTCGAGCTTTTCAGCATGTTGAAGAACAACAACGGTCTCATTGGAAATCGTCGGGTTAGCAGCTAAAAATTGCCTTAACAAGTTTCCATAGCATGTGTGTAATGTCACGGCCGCAACTCCGGCAGAGAACAAATGCCACGTTTTTAACACCGGGCTAAACATTCCCTTTTCTTGAAGCGCTAATTCCTCCGTGCCTTTCGCTAGTTGGATTAGCATATCGCTATCTTCTCGTAGCTTCATTGTTCCATTTATCGCGCTCATGTTATCAACCATCTGTTTCACACATTATGTCACATTAGTAAACGAAATAGATGTGTAAAGGTAATGAAAGAGCAATTATGCAGGTTCAATAAATGGGTAAGCTCGTTAGCTCGCCAGGTCGATCTCAAGACAACTCGTTTAGCTAAATGTATTCACGAGTTCGACCTGACTTGACCTGTGAATTACTCTTCAAGTTCATGTCATGGTAAACTATCAAACCAACCATACAACATGTCAAATTTGGTTTACCTTTGCAAAAGCATTCCTTAAAGAGGATCGAATATAACGATCAACCTTGTTCCCCGTTGAATCGGAAGCATCCTCGTACTTCTCGATGCCAGATTCTTCCAAGATCTTGGTGGCAGAGAAAACTAGAGGAAGAATGTTCTCCATAAGGTCAACAGTCCCTCTATTAAAGTTTTCATGGTAATCAAGCAAGCGGTTTTCCGACCATTTGATCATGGAAAGCAACATTGCTGACAACATGTGTGTATATATCGGATCTCGGGCGACTTTCTTGGCATCGTTAGCAACCTCCGTTAGCATTGTTAGTGAGGCCCGAAACAAATCCTTCTCCACTTGTCCTGTCGGAATAATCTAGTGAGATCATAACTGACATTAGTAGTATTAGTATTCAATTATTTACCAGTCGTAACGTATTGTTGGAAAAGAACCCATGAGAAACACAAGTTGTGTATTGGCCTAGTGATACCTAAAGTAGGCCATGTTTTCTTCATGAGCTCTAAAAGCTCATCAACCTCATCAAGAACACAAGTTTCTTCTTTCAAGTCGAAAATGGACTGAAGAAGTGGGAGATAAAGGTTTATGTTGAGCGGGTAGCCATCAGCCCAATGGCAAACATCAGTCGTGGCTCCATTCGAGCTTCTCCATGATAAAGAAATTACACAATTGCATATTGTTTTCATGGTTTCTGAGTTCTTGTTAATGTCAATCGGCTTGACATTGCATCTATTAATGATGTCTTGAAGGCACTTTGCGAAAGTGTTAGCTTTCTCCAAAGGAATGGAAGGGTGATTCAGGAGCCCGACTTCAAGGGTCTTGAGTTGCCGTTTCTGCCAAGCATGATACTCATTTGCATCATCGAACTCTGACGCTTAAGCTGGCGGAGGAGCTCTAGCGGCAAAATTATCGTGTTTGCGCGACGACCTGCCTGTTTTTTGTTTAAACATTTGTCATTATAACATAAATCTCTAATGTTTATACAACAATGGTGATATACAATGGAGGTCACCTGGCCAACAAGGGTTCTCATGAGTGTTTTTCGTATACGATTATCGTTATCCTCAGATACCTTCATTTGTTGTCGCATGATCTCGGCAGACGTCAATGGACGCTTCATCGTGCTACGAGATGGTAAAGTAGAGAACTGTCCTCTCGGGCTCATCGGACTATTATTATATCCACTAGGAGATAATGGGTTCGACCCGCAAGAGTTGCTCCTTCGCTTAGAAGGAGTCCGGTTCAACATTTTTAACCCAAGCGCCCTCTTAACTCGGCTTGTCAACGCCATACCGACCCCATTGCGAGGGGAATTGGGCGAACAAGGTGATCCAGGTGATCCAGGAGATTTAGACCTATATTCCCGAGTTTCAAATGGATGAACTGTAATAGCGGTACGACTTCCAAAGCCTTGCGAGGATCGACAGGACATAAAAAATATCTCGTAAGCGGTTTTGCAAAGGTCATCTTGGTCAAGGTCTTTAATGTTGCTGAAAGGGAATGAGAGATCGTTGGCGACATCAACACAAACACGTCGATGGGCGGGAGGAGAGGGGATACATATGTGGTTGGTGGGATCTTGGAAGTATTCACGGCGATTTAATAGCACCATGGTTGGTGCTACGGTGGGACGGGGTGAATGAGGGAAGGTTGTCTTATTCCATCGAAATGCTGAGATGATTTCGATGGAACAGACAAAAGAAACTATGTCGAACATGTTTTCCCATATAACAACCGAAAAGAAATAATTTGAGAGAAAAAAGCGATATCATCCATTGTTGGCACTCTTTGTGCGACAAATGCGATAGATATAAATTTTAGATACTCTGTTACATAGGTTATTTTTATTTTTATTTTTGATGAATATATAAATGTATGTTAGATTTTTAGTAAGTTTACTAAGCAAAATGTAGCTCAATTTTGATATTTTTTTTTGTATATTATACGAAAATCAAATACTTGGGATCCCAAGATTATAATGTATTATTTTTACATCTTGTGATCTTACGAACAACCAAACATTTTTATATCATAAGAACAACGGAGAACTAAAAAACGATACAACTACACAAATATATAGCAAAATTTCTATATGTTTATAACATGCGATCATATCTAAACTAAAAATCTTACTATATAAACTTTAGCATCCTGACTAGATATCATGATTCTTCTAGTCTAACTTAAGGTGTGAAGTCTAACTTTTATTAAAATAGAATAAGATTATATTATAACTGTTAGTCCATTGTTCTTTATTACTATAGTATATCAACACAAACAGGACTATTATTACAATTTCTTTTACAAAATTAATACGGATTAATTATTATTTCCTTTTTAGCACAGGCAACCAACACACCCTTTAATCCTATTTTCACTTCTATACCTTCTATGAAACTAAAATTCTTAAAAAAAGTATATTATTTATCAATAACTGTTTACTAAAAATAACATATAATTTTGTATTTGCAAAGATTTAAACTCAAACCACTTTTATAAAAGACAATTAATAATGTCACTAGGGTACACGATAATAAGCAACTAAAAGGATAAACGAGTCAAGCGGGTTCACAAACTAAGGATCAGCTTAAAAAAAACTCGAATCAAGCCGCCGAGCCCGAGCTCATAGTATGACTGGTTTTTATTAGACGAGCTCGCACTTGATATCCAGCTTTAGAAAACGAGCTCGATCTAGCTTGTGAGTCAAAAGAAGCTTTTTGTTTATGTAAAATTGATTTACATATTAAATATATATATATATATATATATATTATATATATATATATTCATATATATAGGGGAGTGATCAAATGAGAACTAGTTTTTTTGTAAGAACTCTAGGAATCAATCTCAACCACTAGTTCTTAATGGCAAATTTGTAATTAACAAAAACATATTTAAAATATTTATAAATAAAAAATAACATAAAAATTAAAAAATAACATAAAAATAAAAAAAATAAAAACACAAAAATGTTCCCCAACTTTCCCTCTTTCATAAAAAAATATAAAAAAATCATAAAAAATAAAAAAAATTCTCGTTTTTTTAACGAAATTCGTTTTACACATGTGTAATATCGGATTTACACATGTGTAAATCAAGTACTACACATGTGTATAACTAGATTTACACATATGCAAACAACGGATGTATGATTTTTTTTAGAAAAGTATATCAATATGGTAGGCGTTGGAAAGATAAAAAATACTGAATTTTATGGTGATTTTTTTTTGAAAAAATGATGTCGTGAAAAAAAGTTATGAACCTTTAAAAAAATAGGAAAATGGCATGTGATAAAAAATGAATAGATGAGATTGGTTCCTAGAGTTCTCACAAAAAATGTGGTTCTCATTTGAACCCTCCCATATGTATATATGTATATATGTATATATATAGGGGAGGGATCAAATGAGAACTAGTTTTTTTGTGAGAACTCTAGGAATCAATTTCAACCACTAGTTCTCAATGGCAAAATTATAATTAACAAAAACATATTTAAAATATTTATAAATAAAAAATAACATAAAAATAAAAAAATAACATAAAAATAAAAAAAATAAAAACACAAAAATGTTCCCCAACTTTCCCTCTTTCATAAAAAAATATAAAAAAATCATAAAAAATAAAAAAAATTCTCGTTTTTTTAACGAAATTCGTTTTACACATGTGTAATATCGGATTTACACATGTGTAAATCAAGTACTACACATGTGTATAACTAGATTACACATATGCAAACAACGATGTATGATTTTTTTTAGAAAAGTATATCATATGGTAGGCGTTGAAAGATAAAAAATACTGAATTTTATGGTGATTTTTTTTTGAAAAAATGATGTCGTGAAAAAAAGTTATGAACCTTTAAAAAAATAGGAAAATGGCATGTGATAAAAAATGAATAGATGAGATTGGTTCCTAGAGTTCTCACAAAAAATGTGGTTCTCATTTGAACCCTCCCATATGTATATATGTATATATGTATATATATAGGGGAGGGATCAAATGAGAACTAGTTTTTTTGTGAGAACTCTAGGAATCAATTTCAACCACTAGTTCTCAATGGCAAAATTATAATTAACAAAAACATATTTAAAAAATTTATAAATTAAAAAATAACATAAAAATAAAAAAAATAAAAACACAAAAATGTTCCCCAACTTTCCCTCTTTCATAAAAAAATATAAAAAATTTATAAAAATCACAATACTTCTATGTAAACAATATTAGAAATTTTATTTATTACTTGTATGTTTTTATCTAAAATTAATAAACTCAATTAATACTTTCCATATATATGTTTGAGGTTATGGTTGGAAAGAGTATGTAAGCTATAATTAAAAAAAATCAAAATTTCAAAAGTTACGAAATATATGAAAATAATTTTAATGTTAAAAATCAAGATTTTCAAAGTGAATATGATGAAGACCATGTGACAAAGTTTACATGACGTATAGATGTACAATATAGTTAGACGCTATTTGAACAATAGTTAGTCTTTTATTATATGTTATAGATTATTTTGTAATACAAATTTATATAGTATTGTTTGAAAATGAAACACAAGTTGAAGTCTAGCACACTTGGTTAAAGCGGATAAGGTCCATGGTTCGACGTGCACCACTTGGATTACTTTTTAAATTCATTGTTGCTTATATTATTGTATCATTTAACTATTCACTTAATAAACTCTTGATTTATTAATATTATCAGTATTATTCTTTTTGTTATATTACTCTTTCTCCTCTCTTAAATCTCTATTCTTACACATTTATCCCAAGCAATTTATAAAAACTTTATAAAATATCATTTTTACCCTTTAAAGTTTCAATTTACACATCTTTTTTACTTTAGAAAAATAATTTGATGTAAATTCTGGTTATAAACGAGTCAAGTCACATATTAAACGTTTTCGTGCATATTTTAATATACACTTTGAAATTATCTACATTTCGACATGTGTCTACGTTCTGACGTAAACTTTGTTCAAAAAATAAGTCAGGTCAAACAAAAGAAAAACGTTTTATGCTTATTTTTATATAGGCTTTGAGTTAATCTACGTTTCGACTTAAGATTTGTTTGGAAATGCGACGATATAAATCTAAGTAACTTTATGTTTTGACGTAAAATTAATTTGGGAACAAGTTGGAGTTATTGTAATCTATATTTTATCACACTGCATACGATGCCGCTACATGTGTTTTTTATGTATGTTTTGGGTTGGTATACGTTTCAATATAAATTTTTATAGAAAAAAATGAGTAAAATATAATATGTTTTTATTCAATGACATAAATTCGAGTTACTCTATGTTTCAACATAAATTTCATTCATAAACGCATTACGTTAATAGTATTTTATACTTTATCATGTTGCATACAATATCGTTGTAACACGCGACGAGAAAACCATAGTTGAAACTTAGAACCTAAACCAATTAACCACCAAAAATGTCTTGAAACATAGAACCCAACCCAATTAACCACCAAAAATATCTTTTGACACATTAAGAGGTTGTTTGGCAGTCTTTTAATCATCATTTTAATAGTTCAGATGTTTGAATGATTCAACACTTAATGGTTCAGACTGTTTGTTTCGTGAACACATGTCTGAATGGTTAATACATTTACCTCTAAATGGTTAAACATTATATTGGTGCTGAATGATTAAAATGTATAATGCTGAATGGTAAGACATGTTATTTGAATTTGTCAAACATTTGCTTCTAAATAATTAAACGATATACTAGCTCTTAATGGTTCAGACTTTTTAATGGTTCAACACTTAATGATTCATAACTTTTATTAATTCAGCAATGTTAAAAAGTTGTTAAATATTTGATAACATAACTTTGTCCCTTTTACAAAAAAACAAACTTTGTTCCCAATACGGCGCCGTTTCACACCAGAACCCCCTGCAAGACAATACCAAATCGAGTTTGCCATCATCGACTGGCTTACAATCACCGAAATAATAATAATAATAATAATAATAATAATAATAATAATAATAATAATAATAATAATAATAATAATAATATAATAATAATAATATAATATAATAATAATAATAATAATAATAAATAATAATAATAATAATAATAATCACCATCATCATCATCATCAAACTCATTACTCATCATCCACAACACTCTTCAATTCCTCCACAACTAGGGTTTTCAATCCACCAACACTTCAAAAATGGAGTCACAAACGCCAACAAAAGCTCACATCGTAAGTTCACTGATGGCGGTGAAGCGAAACTCCGGCAAGACGTTTGGTCAGATAGCGTCGGAGACGGGGCTGACGAACGTCTACGTTGCTCAGCTGTTGAGACGTCAAGCGCAATTGAAGCCCGACACTGCCCCGAAGCTCCGGGCAGCGCTGCCCGGATTGACGGAGACGCATGTTCAGCAGATGATGGAACCTCCGCTTCGATCGTATGATCCGTCTATTGTGCAAGATCCTACCATCTACAGGTTATGTTGGTTAACCCTATTTTGTTGAAATTGTTGTTGTTCTTTGTTGGATTTGGGGTTTAGTAGTTGTTGATTGATCGTTGATGGTAGTTTGGGGATTGTGATGATGAATTGATGATTGATGGGGGAGTTGATTGTAATTGTAAATTGAGTTTGTGGATTAAACAGGAGAATTCAACACGAAATACGAAGACTAGTGTGAGGGGTGAGGGAGCCTGATTGGTTTATAAAATATAAACATTCTTTAGTTGTCGGTACAATCGATGTTGGACAGGCATAGTTGTCAATAGCGAATAGCGGTAAATAGCGACGGGTCATCTATACGCTATATAGCGAATATGTGTAAACAGTGCTTACTATTTCATGTATAGCGATAAGGTAGTAAGTGCTCACTATTTCATGTAAAAATCTCTAGGCACTAGTCGAGCGGTGGGGTAACGACTAATCAGATCGGATTGGAACTATATATATAATTTTTAGTTTTATATATAAATACACACAATTTCTATGTTAATTTGGTAAAAAAAAGTTCAATTTTATATATAAATACACATAGTTGGCCGGAATTTTCAAGTTTAAGCCTAAAATTTCAATTTTTGGCCGGATTTTTTAAGTTCGCCTGTACCCTACCGGAATTTCGCAAGAATCACAGTTTTTTGGCTGATTTAGACTTTCTAGGTCCGATTTAGACCGCCTAGGTCCGATTTTGACCTCCGTTGACGGCCTAGCGATTAATTGGCCGATTCGCCAAAAGTTACTAGGTGAGGGGCCGATTTTCGATTAATCCTGATTTTTGCACACCGAAGGTAGTAGAAAATTTACTAAATGTTTTAAATTCAATAAATAATCATGTTTAGTGATAAAATAGTAGAAATTTTAAGTAAACACCACCAAAATAGCTAAAATACATTTATATTAAAAAAAGAGAAAAATAAAAAAAAAGAACCGCTATTGGTTGCAAAACACAAATGACTGGACACTATTTTTACGCTATGTAGTGCGCTATAACGGTTGCTTTAGCCGCTATTGAAAACAGGGTGGACGGGTCTCATACCTTGTAATGGTTCAGCCATAATAATCGTCCCTTCTTAAGGGCCAACGTCCTCGTTGGTCATGGTTGGCTCCCTTCGGACTCTGTGACTCACCACTCTGAGCTTGGCTCTTATAATATTTTTATGGATTAAATAGAATAACCTAACTCAAAAGACTAGTATGATGGGTGAAAGAGCCCATTTGGTGTATTAATTAGTTGTCCATTTTGTGTATAAACCTCTTATTAATTGTCCATAGAAATATAGAACTGACATTGGACAAGTTTCATATTTTGTAATGGTTCATTTCATAACAAATATTTGTAATTGATACAAAAGATTAACTGAAATAACAATTTGTTTGTTGGTATATGAATTGATACTAATTGATGATCAAATCATTGGTTTTGAGTTATTGTCTGACGATGTTAGAAATGATGAAGGTTGAATGAAGCTGTTATGCATTTTGGTGAGAGCATCAAGGAGATCATCAATGAAGAGTTTGGTGATGGCATGTAAGTTACCATTGTAATACTCTATTTGTTTACTGTGCAGGTATAACTTTAGTTCAATATTTGTTTGAATTGATTGAACTTTTCTGTTTGTTCTTTAGAATGTCAGCTATAGACTTTTTTTGCTCTGTGGACAAGGTGAAAGGTGTGGATGGGAAGGATCGCGTGGTTCTGACCTTTGACGGGAAGTATTTGCCGCACACTGAGCATGTAAGTAGCATTACAAACATTGTTCATGTTATGATTACTATAACCAGAGGTGGCAATATGGGCGGGTAACGAGTTGGGTAATGATAGTGTTTTTTATGCATACAATCTTCTAAATAGTTTTATTCAAGATCCATATTATTACTGTAACAATATTGTTTTTATATGGCATTTAACACATTCATCATGTATAAGAACAATTATAAATAGATTTAGAATGGATTTGCGTGTCAGGTTGCCTCATACTAAAGAATGACCCGTTAGTCGATTGACTTGTAGCCTATTTGCCATGTTCCCTTACAATATATACACTTTTTATTTGACATGTTTGAGATGACACAAACCAACTTGACCCATTCACAAGTATATTGGTTGAGATTGCCACCTATAAAGATATAACCATGATATGAATGATACTGGACCATAACATAATAAATATATAGCATTTTCTTGTGTCAACCATAACCTAGTGGAGCTATTCTCGTTCTAGATCATCTCGTTTAAGTATTCTTACTTTCTTAAAGGTGGCAAAATGACCCGAAACTTTTTTTGTCCCAACCTTTTAAATCATTCTAAATAATATGATTATGTTATTTCAACGATAGCTATTTTTAAATAAAATAATTTAGGTGGTTTTGTGCATTACAAACACTTTGTATGTGACTTCTGGCATTTTCAACTCATTTCTGTTTTAAGCTATTTCAATTTATCCATTTGTTCCCTTGAAAGCAAAACAACAGAACCAAACCAATCATATGAGTAAATGGGTTGAAATCGCCACCTCTAAACATGTTGGTTTTAACATATCACTTTTTGCTAAGCTTCAACTTCAAACTTTTTTTTTGCTTATTAGTCTCTATTACAACATATAGGCAGCAATGATCTTGCTTACCTAAACTATTTATATTGTTATGGTTGACTTTTAGATATTATATGACTAGTAGTCAAACACATGTTAACTACTTCCAGGTCCTCATGTATTTTAACTTACTAACTAACTAGATTATCCATAACCATGGTTGATTTTGTTCAACTTTTGTCATCAAGAGTAGGTATCATCTATATTAGGTTATGGGTGGCAAAGAGACTGGTTGGGTAAAGAGTCAAAATGGGTCCGTATCAAAGCATGCAATTTTTAAGTGCCGATGAAAACTAGTTGGGTTGGCCAATTATCCCCTTAGGTGATCATATGATTTTTAATCTGTTTTATTTTTTCAATTTTCGAAGACTATTAATGTAAACAAAATTTTAGGGAACTTTTGACCCATCTCAATTCCAACCCATTTCATTTCGCTTACAGCTAATGTTTTTATATTTTACATGTTTGACCCAGTATCATTCTAAAACAACCCGAATCGACCCATTACTCTTATAAATAGGATGAAATTGTCACCTTTAGATAACCCAACGCCTATTGAATCATAGAACATATGGAATCATTAAGCCATCCATGGATCCATGATGATTATTAACAAACTAAGCTAGAAAGTGTGTGTTTGAGAATTTCTTGATAATCGTTCGAACTTGCAATTGTTCCTTGGCCTTTTTGAACCTGTTAAATTTCATATTTGAATTATGCAGAAGGTGGAGCATATGGTTTCAAGATTAAATCTGCAGAAAGATTAAACATGGGCTTTGAAGATTAAATCTGCTGATGTGTTATAATGGTCAAGTTGAATGTCTTTAATATGTAATGGCTTTTACCTGATGAAGCCTAAGACTGAGATATGCAATATATACCATGCATCTGCATGACAATTTGACATTTTTGTTTTTTGCTTTGGAACTTTTGTGATTTCTTTTTTCATCTATGCTTAACAAAATGATTTATAATTAAATTAAGACTAAATTGTCATTTTCGTCCTTGAGGTCTGACGCATTTTGCCATTTTCATTCAAAAACAAAATTTTCCTCTTTGCGTTCCTGACATTTCAAAAAACTTACAAATTTGTTCCTCTGCGCGTCCCTGTTAAGTAGTCATTTTGTGCGCCTCAAGTGAGGGGCATTTATATACTTTTACACATCACTTGGAAAAAAAAAAGAAAACTTAAATAAACATTGTTCAATTGTCTTGAACATTCAAACATTATTCTATTTTTTTAATATTCAAAGTTAATATCCACTTAACAAGTAAAACAAACAACATTAATGAAAGCGGATGAAAACGACAAGTTTTTAGATTGTCAGGGACATAGAGGGAAAAAATAAAGTGTAAAATAAAGTGTTTGGATAAAAACAACAAAAGTCATTAAATTTTAGGGATGAAAATGACAACTCTTAAATTAATCATATGTAATCTTTGAAAACACGAAAACTTCTTAAAACAGGTTTTAGTCTACAAGAATCAAGATTAGGTTTCAGTCTACAAGATTTGTTTATTTCTTTATAACATGTGTAAAATTAAGATTTATAACTTTAAGATGTTGGAAACAGTTTTACTATTAGTTGGTGGTGATAAAAAGCATGATTTTACTTTGTCAACGTACAAAGAATAACGAAATAGTTTTAAGATGGTTTTAATTAATTCACTCACATTTTTTTAGACCTTAGAACCCATTTGAGCAAAAAAAATTATGAATGCTATTTTTTAAATTGAGTTAAAAAGAGATATATGAATGTAGTGACTTTTTTTTCAAGTTACCTTAAATGAAATAATGATAACAATTGGTTATTGGTTAATTGTTTTTTTCCTTAACATAATAGTCGCTCTAGTTTTCTTGTCTTTGGCATTCCGAACTGCTTCTTCAGCTTTCTTCATACTTTTCGGTTTCTTTTCCAGTATCATATCTGAATCCTTTTGACACATTAATGCCGCTATTTGTATTTTCCACCGACCAAAATCAGTGTCATTGAACTTTTCGATCACAGTTTTCCCGTCCTCGGCCATAATAGCAAACTAGAGACAAAAAACAAACGAAACAAGCACATTGAATAGTTGATAACAAATCAACAAAGGATAAACAAACCAGATACGGTACTTCCTCCAAGAAAACCCTAGCCGGACGCAAAACCCTAAACTATTGCGGTGGCGACAACCCTAGGCGTCGGCAGAAACCCTAAATGGTGGCGGCGGCAGAAACCCTAGATGGCGGCGGCAACAAAAACCCTAGATGGCGGCGGTGGCAGAAACCCTCGATGGCGGCGGCGGCAGAAACCCTAGATGACGACAGTGACAGAAACCCTAGATGGCGACAGTGACAAAAACCCTAAAAGGTGACGGTAGAAGATTTTAACAATAATCAAGAGCCTGATGCTTTGATACTAGTTGTTAGGTATCTTTACGTAGCGAAAATAAACATATTGTTTTATACGCACGCACACGAAAGCAATAAGAACACGAGAATTAATAGTGGTTCGGTCAAGATGACCTACGTCCACTCTCTACAACTAGGTATTTTATTAATCTTAAGGGACAAGATTACAATATAACGACATGTTTTATATATAAAGATAATTAAGGTTTATATAAGCTTCAATGGTTCAGGCTCATAAATCCATCCGAAAACAAAAACCTTCACACCTCAACACTACCATCTACAGAAGTCGGATATGTTGTTGGAGCAACATGTGCATGACAAGTTATGTGGATCAAAGATGTTCTCGAAGAGTTTTATCTGAAGCTGAAGAATGCTATGGTGATAAAGTGTGACAATACTCAACAATCAAGCTTTCTAAAAATCTAGTATTTCATGGCAGGTGGTATTCATTTTCATTTCCTTCATGATCTGATCAAAGATGGAGAAATAGTCCTTGAACATTGTGGGTCAAATGAGCAGGTGGTGGCGGACATATTTACAAAACCTCTGAATCAAGCAAACTTTGTTAAAGCTGAGGAACAAGTTGGGTGTGTGTTCTGTCAAGAACAAACTTGATGAGCTAGCTTAGTCAAATTTGAGGGAGCATTTGAAGAAAATTTAACGAGTAACATGCACACGTGGATTATATGCATGATCGTGTGAAGAAGGTGCCTCTAAGTGGCCGTTTGGATATTTGTAAAAGACCGAAGTTAGTCAAGTCATAGTTGTTAAGTTTTACTGAGGGGGTGTTTGATTTCTCTTACTCGATCAGAAGTTGATGACCGGGTAAGAGCTTGTTGTAAAACTGACCCGGTAAGTGGAATAAAAAGCATGGGTCAATGACGTCTGACCGGGTCAGACGCGAATATGTGATAATCAATTATGCTGGACTACCAAAATGTCTTGAGTCATTTGGTTTGCTAGTAGTGTAGCTCGTTATTTCCTGTTTCTTCGTAGTTTGCTATTTTCTTCTTCGAGTATTTAAACGTTGGTTATCATTCAATAAAGTATCAGTTTTCAATCGAATAACAGTGGCTTCTATCATGAAGATGTTAGAGAAGGTTACAAGGCATTGTAGGTCTCGACCTTTTGACAACTAAATCAGCCTATAAGAGTTGGAGTTTAATGTGCTAAACGTAACTACTCATTATTATATAGTAACAGTAATAGTTGGAGTTTAAGATCTATACTTCAAAACACGGAACCATTATTCATTTTGCCTCTAAGACCCATGGAGATAACTGATGACTGTGTGTTTACCATCGCATTTGCAGTTCAGTTCACAAGGTTCATTCCTGACTTCTTATTTCCTATTGTCCATTTTATGAGGCTCGAACAAGGACCAATTTGATAATAATAAACATTGATTCGAAGTTCTAATGGTAAGATTTCATGTTTAAAAAAAATGAAAGAAAGAAAGAAGGGGCACCAAAACCGAACTGTTTTGACAGGTGGCCGACCCAACCAACCCGGCTGATTACTTTTAGTTTCTTAAATAACTGTAATTACCGGTTGGACCCAAAATCCAAACCAAACAGCAAACATCCATAATTAAAACAGTAACGGCTCTCAAACGGTTTATTAAGGAAAAACATGTTAACCAATCTGACTCTAGGAGTAACGTGGCGATGTACAAACAAATATGCCATCAAGTTAAAACTAGCAAACCCGAACCTAAGTATAGTCGATATAAAATATAAAACGATCCCAAACCGACAAGTTTCAACTAGGTGTTACTTAAACATACAAAAAGGTACAAATTCAATAAAGCTAACCTTGATTATGATGTAAGCAGAGATGTATTATTAACATAATCACAGATTTAACCGAGGAACAAAAGCATTATGTAGGCTTTTTATTCTTCTTCTGGGTAGGCTTTGCTGGTGCATCATTGGTCTCTCGTTTCCGTTTGTTTTGATTACTGTTGTTGTTGGTGGTAGTGGTGTTGCCGATGCTTGTTGGACTCTTCACTTGACCCTGAGGTAGGTCTTTCACAAAGAACTTTAATTTCCATAACGTAGACTCACTCTGCATGTTTCAAGGAAAAAAAAACATAATGCTTAGCTCCTATTAAATTATCAGTAAAATAATGGGTAAAGATAGTGGGTCAGGTTAGGTTAACTGGTTCGGATCAACAGGTGGATTTTACTTGCGGGTCTAATTGGATCGACAACAAGCATCTTTTGGTTAATGCATACGGCCTCATAAATTGTTATATTAATAAATATCATAATCATATATAGTTTGTAAATCTTACTAACTTACAAATGATATTTTGTCTAAAAGAACATAATTTGGTATATCCTTCGAATTACATCACTTTTTACTCCATAACAAATAACATGTAAGAACACACACGGACCAAATTTTCACCCATTTGGCTCATTCTCCTGCTTATTGAACTTTCCGTTTTCACCTTTCTAACTCATATGAGCTAAAATGGGTTGATAGTTGATACTGACACCTGTAAGTGAAATGACCAGTGTATACGAAACTTGACATGCTGATTAAATTATTAGGTGTTAGGCTATTGATATAACTCATTTGACCAACTTACAACCCATTTGGCGCCTTCCACTATTTATTAAACTTTTTCATTTGACGCTTCTCGGCCCGTATGAGAATATATACTAAACCAATCCTAAGTAAATGGATTAAAACTAGAAACTGGCACCTTAAGTGAAATGAACAGTGCTATAAAGCTCAACATTTTGATTAAAATATTATGTGTCTTTAGGGTATTGATTATAACCTGTGCATCAATATCAAGGTCCACCTCTTGACCAGTTGCTTGAAAGTTGGGGTTATTCTGGGCAACAATGAGTAGCGCCTTGTTCAGATCTTCAGGAGATATCTGTGTCAGAACCGTCATCAGTGCTTTCTTCTCTTCTGTTGACATTTTCCTGAAATGCCCATTCTATATTGGTTCAATAACATTCTAATTTTTTGAATAAATAAACTTAGGTCTTATGCTTAAAAATACACTTCGAGCAACTTTAAACACGGCTCTCCTAATACGCATGAAGTTAGAACAAACCTGCAATTTCGAAGCACCACTTCTCTCATTTTTTCGAGACGCTTGTCAATCACGTCAAGCTGAAAGAAAATAAAAGCATTATTAACAAGAAATCGCTAAAAAAAGGGAGAAAACTGGAGCACTAAAAGATTTGAAAATTTTATTAAAGCTCTGAATATTTAACCTACTTCAGTATGTAAATCTCTAGCCATTTTAGCATGAGAAACCTCCTGAGCAAGCTGCATATCTAACTGTGCTTCTGCTTCCTCTTTTTTTCTTCTTTCCTCCTACAAGTACATAGTTTTGATTGTTACCAACCAACCCATGAACAGGTACAAATCTATTTACTTATCTAAATTACCATCAATTTTTTAGTTTTAATTACCTCTTCATCTACTTTTGGCAAAAGCAGCAGCCATTTCTCCTCAAATTTCGCTAACAGAGTCTTGGCCATGACGTGAACATCATTTCTCTCATCATTATACTTCATGGCATTCTTGAATATTAATCTCACATCTGCACATATTTCTCGAACATTTTTATACCCACTACCATCTTTTGCCTCCATTTTGTTCTTGATTGTACTGAAGTCCATTGGCTTTTCAATTATCTGGATTGAAAATCATACACCAACATAAAGTGAGCAATATCACATACCAGATATGAGTTATAGATTTTTATATAATTTATACAGTTACTAGCATGAGATCAATAGAATAAATATTATTAAAT
Source organism: Flaveria trinervia (assembly GCA_025506515.1). Taxonomy (NCBI): domain Eukaryota; kingdom Viridiplantae; phylum Streptophyta; class Magnoliopsida; order Asterales; family Asteraceae; genus Flaveria; species Flaveria trinervia. The sequence continues at coordinate 118,767,945 of CM046442.1, read as the reverse complement.
TAGCATATGCACATGCACCTTTACATCATACCTTTTGGTTTATTATATATAGATAAATGCAAAAGTTTTGTCTACGTTTTCCATTGAACATTTATGACAGTTCACAAGGCAGAGAATCACCTCATAATAATCATGTAAACCAAGCCCTACAACATCCACAGGCTGCATGAATGGTCCAGCCCATTTGTGCCCCGTGATACCGATGATAGTAAAGGAAGTCTAAATATGGATACAAGCTAAAGAACAAGATTGTTCTTTATCGTAATTCAAAACTTAAGAAAATATTTAACACAATTGTAATGTTTTAAGAACTATATTGCACAGATGTCCTGCACAATTTAGTTTCCATTCTTTACAATGTTTTCCTCCTTTCCCCAGATTGCAAGCCACATCTTAGTTTATACTCACATCAAGTAAAAGGGACTACGACTATATATTCAACCCTCCTTCCATCATATTGATGGGACCCCAAATGAAATTGTTAAATTGTCAAGACAAAGAGCCCATAACTAAGTTAATAACGATATGATGGAGCAAAAATTGATTAGGCAGGCAAACTCTAATTACCATAGAATTGTTTAATTGTGTCATCAAACTGTTTCCACAAAAGAAAGACCAAAATTGATTTGTGATTTCAAGCAAAGTTAGGCAAGATGCAAAGGATATATGATATGCTGACGTAATAACGCAGCAAATTGGCGCATAAGATCTTGCATTCTCTTTGCAGCAGCTGCTTCTCTGCGTGAGGCGTCCAGCTGTCTCCTTTTAAAGCTACTTAATTGTTTATCCTTATCATTGTCTTTCATAACTGAACTACCTTTAGAAGTGTTTGTTTGCTTTTTATTTGTCTTTGAGTAGAACTGCTCAACTTCATTCAATCTTTTCTCAAGCTGTATATTAGTTATATCACACAAAAATTAAAATTTGAAAAAAAAGCATAAAGTTACAAGATGTCATGCAAGATTATTAACATAAGACAACAACACAAGAAAAAACACATGCCAAGAAATCTGCTTTTTACATGGGATACAAGTTGAGCCTTAAAAGATTGACTCATTTGAAGCCCACAATAACATGTCCGATCAGTCTATAATATCCTAAACTTGATTCATAATATATAATAGGCAAAAGCTAACTACATTAAAATAAAAAAATAACAAATAACAAATTTCTTCAAAGAAAACAGCCACTTTGCTGATTGATCTATGTATATTAAATCCACGAGTTAATGCGCTTTTGGCTAGCCTAAAAATCCATAAACCAGGTGCTCCGTTGTTGTAAGAACTTGAAATATACTAACCATTGCACTAAGAGATATTGTCAGCAAAATCCTATAAAAAGTCACCTTAGGTTTAACTCTGTCCAGTTGAACATCAAAAGAAAATTCATATGCAAAGTGATTGTTAAAAGCATGGGAAGCAATAACTTTAGTAGATAAAATGGCCTTTAAGTCAATCATAAAAACAAGAAAGAATTTTAATGTCAGCAATGAAAAAGATGATAGTGTTTTGCCAAGCCATATGTGCATGGTATAGAATCAAGGGTTCAACTTAAAATAGGTTATTTTAAGAAGATAGTTTCCAATGTACTGTTACATAAAGATGCAAGATTTATCTTTTCAGCTATTAAAATCCACAGTTAATCCTCTAGCTATTGCCAACCTCAGAACTATTTGACATGCTACATATGGTTACACATGATGATCTAGCTGCCCATTTAATCAGGATTAATCTGAAATATAAAATATACTCCATTGTCTATTAATGCTACAACTCCACTTCACGACCAGTATTAGTGCACTATCATGAATCTTTTTAACTAAAGTGACAACGCTAGCTTCCTCGATGTAGGACGTCTGTCGTCATTATGTATTAATCATGTAACGACTGCATCTGACTTCAGAGTAGCAACAGATAAAAAATGTTGTGGAAAACGTTTATATTGACATCATAAAAAACCCATGCACCTCAAATAGGATCTATCATATGTAGCCCCTGCTGATGATACTAAGCCGCCTATTTTCATATAACGAATTCAGACTCGATCTCTACAGTATAATAAGCACATCTGGCCTACACTAGCTCAATCCTCCAGCATAGAAGCCCCTAAAGCTTTAAAGCATAGTCTTTGGTTGACAACATTCATAACAGTTCAAATTAATAAATCGTTACAAAAACCATTCCAACATTCATGGACCTAAAATTAGGGTTTCATAACAAACAATCCGTTACAATAAACATTCCAACATTCTAGCTCAACATTTTCTACTAAATGTCACTATTCACAGAAAGACATATGGCATCCAATAATCCATAAATTCCGCATCAGCTCCATAACTCCTTTGTCTACACATTACAGCAAACACATACGAACACGAGGGAAAAAACAAAGCCGCTTCTCATTTTACACAAGCAACCATTCACAAAAACAACTCCTGAACAATCGGAACATCATCCGATCGTCATCACCTAACCGTACGCCATCATCTAATAATAACAACTAACATACGAAAATTGGACTGAAATATACAGAACTCGTATAATTAAACTATCGGAAGCATTTAAACATGCGATTTCAGCAACAAAAAGCCATACCTCATCGACTTTCACGGAGATTTCATCGACATTTTGCCCTAATTCCTCCACAAGGGCGGGTTCTCCTTCGCTTCGGACCTCGGGAACAGATGCGTCTACTGGTTCCATCTACCTTTTGAGTTTCGATTGGTTGTACGGAGGCTGTTGGATCGGAGTATTTTCCGGCGAACGGAGCTCCGGTGAGTACGCCGGTGGTGTGTCGACCCTTTGATGCCGGTGGTTTAGAGAGAGCACGAGGGTTTGGAACCATGTGAGGGGTTTGTCATGAGAGATAAATGCAGACAATTTATTTTTTTGTTTTAAGTAAATATATTCATGTTGTGTTTTATAATTTGTTAGATTCATTTTGTTGTTTGTTTATTTTTATTTATATAATTATATTAAAAATTATTATATTTTTTTTAATTAAATAATACATTTTAAACCCTTATTATTATTTTTTTATCTCCGCTCACAACCACTTTAAAAATATTAAAAAGTTTATAAAGATTAAACAGTAATTCTTTAAATATACAAATCCACAATAACATTTTCTTTTTCCTTCACTCATAAACACTCAAAACCATTCTATATAATATACCAAACACGCTCACATAATTTTAAGGACTCCACTGTGAATGATCTTACAATGAGTGTTTTGAAGATTGGATCGGACCAACTAGGAATCGAATGTGTGGTCGAACCGGCTCACATCGGTTTGTTTTGGAAGGGTTCGACCGCCCTTGTTCGTCCCGAATCGATGGTTACAGTTTGAATAATAAATTAGTGTGTTGAACATAAGAATATTGTTAAGGTTTATATATAACTATAAAAAAACACATATAAATTAATTATATTAAATTATATATAAGTATATATATAATATTTTATATATAATTATAACGTCATCTAGTTATTAAATCTTATCTAAACACCTGCCCAGTATATCATTCGATTCGATATCCGATCTGGTTATAAAAACATTGTTTACAAGAAGAACAAGGTTTCATTTGTTTTTTAACAAATCCATTTTTATGGGTTTGTCCGCAAGGGATATTCCGGTGGTATAACTCTACTCAACCAAATGGTGGAAGAGAAGTGTGGGTAAGTAAAGCAAATATAGTTTTATTAATATGATTTGTTAATCTTCCTTGGCCTTTTTTTATCATACGGAGGCATAAACGATGTGAATCATTAGTGGATGCAACTGTTTTGAAGTTGTGGTCAAACTCGACGCCCATGTAACATTAGGATGAATTGGGTTTTGATGTAAGCATGTAATTGTGTGACTAGTGTATTTGTAGATTTAATTTCAAAGGAAACATCCGTACGTAGTAAGTAAAGTTATCAAATAAACTCATATGAATATACTTGATATGGGTTAGATCCATAAGTCATTGTAATAAAGTAGATGAAGTAATATAAAAAATGATAGTCTTTTATTTTTATAAATTTGACAAGAACAAGCAATAGTAGCGTCATATATATTACAAGAAATAAAATTCGATATATGAATGTGGCCACGATGTTAAATTCAAAAAGGAGACCATAAACAAGTTGAAGAACAAGCAAATGTTCGGAGACTAAGTTATAAGCGTAAGTTAGTTGACTAAAATGTTCTATAAGCTTTTCATAATAACCTTCAAGATCAGGTATGGCACATAGGGTGAGATAGGTAAACTCATGGTCCAGGACAACGGTCTAAGAGTCCTTGTTATTAAAAAAATACTTTTGATGATGGTTCAGGCTTCATGAGGAATTGATTAGTTTTGTAGAACCTAAACTAGCAACTCATCCGATAGTATTATGTAGATCTACTAAATGATAATAGTGTTGATTTTAAACCATGAGCTAAACCCTAGTTCATCCTTGGCTAGAGGTTTGGTAATGTCAATATGACAGAAAACCTTATAGCCTCGAGCATTAAGCTAAAACAACATGACACGTGAAAATAAGAGATTTGCGTGCCATCCAAAACTATAATATTATGTTAGACGTTGGTCATGGTGTAGACTATGTATAGGCTGATAGCGATTTTAAAGGAGAGGATGTGATTAGTCGATAATGATATATACAAAATAATCTCAACCATATGGGAGATAAAACAAGAAAGAAAAGGTCAATGTCAGTGGTTAGTCGATAATGATGCATGCGGAAATTATGGAGAGCTAGCGTAGCTCTAATACTATGTAAATAGTTGAATTCTCTCTAAAAATTCATTTCATACAAATAAAGGATGCATATACAAAATAATCTCAACCATATGGAAGATAAAACAATAAAGGATTCTTATTTGGTCAATATCTAGCAAAAAAAACTCTTATCTTTCTTTATTAAGTTATTTCTGAACAAGTTCCTCGATAACAAGTCTTAAGGTTCTAATGATATCATTACATGTCGATTTAAACTACCTAATATATTTTAATTAATATATATATAGAGGAAGGTTACTATACAAAGTGTTTTTTCATGCAAAGTGTGCAAAATATGAGGTGGAATTATCACATAAAACAACTAATAATCACGCAAGAAGGATTATTATCACGCAGTGATGAAGTTATCACGCAATAATGCATTCTTGCGTGATAATTCCATATTTGCGTGATAATTCCACATTTGCGTGATAATTTTATCTCTGTGTTATTAATTTTAACACTTGCATTATAATTTCACTCGTAACGTTTCTTCTTGCGTGATAACTTTGTGCACTTACCACGAAAATATCAATTTGTATAGTAAACTTTCTATCTCTCTATATATACACACGCACGCTAATACTTATAATGTTTACAACATTTTAAAAGGTATATTGTCAAGACATTTAATATTTCAGTATAACTTGCAAAAAAACATTTAGCCTAATGGTATCATTATGACATCCCTCTCAAGTGGTCAGGGTACTAGTCTCATAGTGAGCATACTTTTAATAATCAAGTATGTTGCTCTTTTCCCTTTAAAAGGTTGTTAGTGTCTAGGATTTTTCCTTTGTTTAGAGACTTTTTTGTTTTTACAGAGAAATTTTGTGCGAGGGGAGCGGACACCTCCATCATCCCGCCGCTGGAGGTGTCAACTTAGCGTCTCGTGTCCCGCTAAACTTTACTGCTCTTTTAAAGGTTCGATGGGTTGTAACGCCGTTGCAGCCCGCAGCCGTTAACTTTCTTCGTATCTTCCTTTAATTCTAAAAAAATTATGTTTGTGGGGGGTTTTACTTCTGTTTACCTATTTTGACTAAGCAATGACGGCGTTCGGCTTATGTTCAAGTCGATGATGATAAGCATGGCCTCGTTAGAGATCTTTGTTTACTATTAAGGAGTCTTATGGAGCATGTACTGCTTGGTTATGTTGTTACTTGGTGATGATGGTGACTTTGCTGTCATCTAAACCTTAGATGTATCTTAGTCTTTGGTGGTGATAAATTGTTTTTGAGGTTTTGTTTTGGTTTGTGGTGATGAATTTCTCTTCTTCAGAGATGTTAATTGGGTCTATTTATCAATTAGGATGATGTTATACCCTATTATGTATTTGGTTGCTAATTAGTCTGTTAATGGTGTTTAAATTAACACGAGTGATGTTATAATCTAAATATATATGCTATTGTTGGTTATTGTTTGAACTACTCGATGATGATGGACCGTTGTTCATTTGAGATTGTCATTAAAATATAATCTGGATAAGTTGCTTTGGTATTTTGTTGAAGAGTGTGGTTGTGATAACCTTAAATGTAAGAGATAGACTTTGAATCAGATGCAGCATTCGCAGGGAGATCTTGAGGACAATGGATTGTTACCCGCAACCCTCTGCAACCATATTGCCCTCATTTAATTTATAATATCAAGCCTAACAATATGTGATATAAGCCTTTTATGTTTGTTTTTCTTAACATATAGTTTAATTTACAAGTTATACTATGATAATAACATATTAAATTGTCAAATGTCATGATCATTGTTTAATTGTGTTTATCTAAGCTTTGCTTTTTCTTGTTTACCACGCATGCAACACGTTCACATAAACAACACTAATATTTGTCAAATTAAATAGTTCCCCTTTGATAGCTAGACTTTCTATTCCAATAAATATATTTATTATATCCTCAAAGATTATATTCTTTTGTATCCACGTTCTAAGTCACTCGTCATATATTATAATTAAAATACTCGATTAATTAACTAATCAACCTTCTATAGAAAATTAACAGAAGCAGTTTGTTATTTCATATAAAAACGTCAAACAGTAAAGAAACATGAAAGTGTGATTATTCCAATATAAAATGGTAAGTTTAGCCCCTTCATCTAATCAGTAATCACAACGAGTTCAAATTCTTTGCATTGTAGGTGGCATAGGTGGAGGAACATTTGGTGGTTGGATCCAACCTATTAAACAAACATAACTATGTTAAGCCAAATACTCACACAATTATGGTTAAATTCTGGCTAAATTGGAGGCAAATTTTAAGATTTATTGAACCAACCTTTAGACGGGTCGAGCCCACGGTGCTTGAGCTCAGCATGTTCTTGACAAAGGGCGCAAGGGTCGCAACAAAAGTGAACACAACAATCGTTACAAGGGTCAGATGGCAAGCCGTACTTGGCTCGTAGTTTGTCTCTAAACATGCATGCATAAAGCCAGTGGCACGAAACTGTCATCAAGATACCATAAATGCAGCCTTGAGCCACACATGCTGCATATAAAACCAAATCAAACAACTATTACTGGCAATAGATGATAGAAATGAGCAGGTCGGATGACAGAATAAAAGTGTTAAGTTGACCAATAACAATTTTATGTCTTTTTTCGAGATTTTATTCGAATTAATAGTTTAGCCTGTAAGGAGACCACTAAACTTTGTCAAAAGTTTCAATATAGCCACCAACAATACATGCTCAAAGGTGGTCATTCAAATAGTCAAATTAATAAAATGGTTTTTACCATAAGATAGTAATAGTAATGCTATCAAATTAGACCCATAATCGTTTTGGTTTGCTAGTCTGATTCAACTTGAACTTTTGTCATGTCAAGCCTCTTGACATGCTTTGTCCCAGCCAATATTTTATGTACTTACACGGTGGACGGAACTGTCAGTCTTTGATGAGCAACATTTGAATCGGTGAAATGAATTTTTGAGTAAAAAGAATTCCAAAATATTTACTTTATAGATTATAATTTTTAAAATTTGAATTTGAGACATGTTATGCATATATGAAGTGTTTGCAAACTCAAATTATCTTTATTTGTTTTGTTTTCTTTTTTGGAAAATAAAATATTCCTTATAAATATAAACCAGATAACAGTATGCTGGTTGAACCTTATGGTATATACAAGTATTTCTAAAACTAACTGTAACATCATCTAATGTTTGAGTGTGGTTCAACCAGTTTGACCCATCCAACCAATGAACCTATGGTATTATCGGTTCAATGACTGGAATTTGTATGGTTGTTAAACATAAAGAGAGACAGATAGAGCTTAACTAAAACATCCGCCCGGTCATCCTTCCACATCATTGGCGATGAAATTTAAACATAAAGACGCAAACATTTAGTGTCAGTGATGCTCAGTTAGTTACTTACAACTTTTACCCTCATCCAACACCTCTGCAATCTGACCGAAGGTAATGCATGGAAGGCAGCATGTTATGAAACCTGCAAAACCAATGGCATCTTCCTTATTTGTAAAACTATATATACATCCATACATACAAAGATATAAAGAGAGAAGAATGGTGATTACATGTAGCCGGATTGCCACCACATTCAAGGAGTCCAGTGGACCATTTGGATTGTGGGGAGTTGTGTTTGATGTCCATTGATGGCTGATAGAATACTGATCTCAAAACATATATGTTCTTAAGGATGTTATACATCTATCAATATATACACACAAACATACATTCTAAAATATTCGACATAGGCCAGCAGGCAAATGAATTGCAAAAAGGTATACGCTTTGTCGTTTCTTCAAATTGTCTGCAGGAGTTAACTATGTTCATTTAGTGTTATCAGAGAGTTAAATAATAGAAAAGAACAACTGAAGAATCAACAGGATGCTATATTTTAAAATGTTGCAAGTATTTTATTTGAGATTCTACAAATTCAGCTATTTGGCTTGTTTGGAGTTAAAATAAACCAAAATTGACCCATTTTATATATAAATAGGTCCAAATTGTCATGTATTATGTTTCAAGCCCCATGACATTTGGAAATGTCAAAAAGCAATACATAAAACAGGAACAAACACACACTGGCTGACAAATATATATTACAGATAACTTAAAACCATAACTAATGGTACCTAAGCCAAGTACTTCCAGAACGCAGGCCGGTCTCTTGATATAAGCAGAGCTCGCGATCCCAGATAATCAAACGAAGGACAATATAAGTTATCAGGCCCAATGGTCTCTCTAACATTGTGACCACTGCCATGATCACTTGTAACGGGTCTCGAGCCATCGCCTTTCAAGGCATCAAATACAAACAAACCCAAACCACATACACCCATGACTATATTTGAGTTACCCCAAACTTGTGTTATGGCTTTGTAATGTGGGTGTGCATTAGATTCGGGTAAGGTGTAGGTGGTAAAAAGCTTTTGTTTTCGTAAAGAAAACTGTTGGATTTGGGTGGTGGATGATGGTTTTCTAGTGGATGATGGTGAGCCACTGCAACCAAGGTAGATAGAGTCCCCATGAGAGAAAACTGAATGGGAAATGGTGCCATGTTTGGGAATCTTGACACCAATGCCAGCTGGATGACGGAAATCTAGTACGCTTATGGAATCTGATGTGCAGAATACACCATCGTGCCCTTCAGCTTCTGATGAACTTACTCTGTATAGCAAGAAAATTTAAAATAGATTTAACATAAATGAATCCAACAGATAATGTGCAAAAGATTTTACTGTAACGAGACCAAACCAATTGAAAAAGTCTATACACAACAAGATGGCCGAGTCAGGCAGGTTGTAAACAAGTCAAAACAGGTGCATGTTGAACCTAGTGGGTTCTTGGTATGGGTGACATTTCATATGGTTTACTTGACAACACTGTTACAGTGGTAACCTAAATCTTCAATAAAGAAGTATTAAAATAAAGACTTTGTATGACTTTTGACCGCTTTGACTGGTTCAACCCATTTGACTAGCTCCCTTTATAGGAAAATTTCTTAATGACGTGTTTGATAGAGAACACAACCCAAATTAACTCATCAAAAAGTCTACGGGTTATCTGCCACTGAGATTTACTGTAACACACAGATTTCCTGCAACATGAAAAGATCTATAGGATGGGCGGGTCAAAGTGGTTAGTAACAGGATGGCTTGACTTGGGTTGACCAAAAAACACGGGTTGGGTTGACCAAGAAACACTTTTTTGTCTATCTTTTTAGTTTTAATAAAAATTTGAATACATGAAAAAACAAATTAGGTGGTTATATGCAATTAAAACGAACTCTCATTCACCCAATTTGACACATTTCCTGGTAGTTGGCTAGATTTTTTTCATTTGACCCGTTTGAGATATAAAAAAACCTAAATCAACCCCATTTATAAGTACAAGGGTTAAAAGTTAAAACTACAAACTTCTAAAAGAATCAATAAAAAAGTAACCTTTGGCGAACTCCTCCACCAAGCTCAGCATCAGTATTATTTATATGAAGTGCTGAAATCTTTTTACCGTTAGCAGAAACCGAAACTAACGGTTCAGGGGTAAGAGACCCAACATCCCACAAAGAGACAACCTCTGTCTCTGCTAAAACCACCTTTCCCCTGTTTCTCCATTGCAATGGGCTCGAATTCTCCATTGAATTAACAAAATTCTGCACATCCCACCTCATAATATGCTCTCCATCACGAATATCATAAATCCTGACACCTTTTTGATTACTGGCTGTTGAAATAATAAGTGGACCGCAAGGTTTATACCACCATTGTCGGTTTTCTGGATTTAAGTTTGTCAAATCATGTCTTCTGTTCAAAACAATGTTAGGTAATGGAGCAAGTGCTTTTCTTGTATTAGTAACTCCATCTTCTATGTGAAATGATTTTATTTCTTTGGTGTAAAAGTCCCATGAGCAAAAGCCTGCATCCATGCTATTTCCAGCTGATGCAGTCACAACATATCTTCCAGAGCAACCATCTACCCCGGGTGCACGCACTATCCAACAATCTCTCCATAGATCAGGTGAAACTTCAGCTGGAGGCTTGTATATGGATTTCTCCTGAAATAACCATTATTGTTATATGCACTTGGGTAAGATGGTTTACACTGACCCACCGACACTAGATATGGCAAAATGGGAGGGTAGGACAAGTTGGGCAAGTGCTTTTGGCACAGGTAATTTTAATGCATGTTGAAATAGGTCAGATTGGCCCACATGCACCTTTTTGTCCATTTTTTTTATAAATCAAGCATTATATATGACTTACTACAAGTCTGCAACAACTTATTACGACAATGAAGCAGAACTTTAGAATCAAGCAATTTAAAAGAATGTAGACACTAAAGACAGTCCAGCTACTTTGGACCTGTTGTCCAAATCATTTATAGTTAAATTTATGATGACCCAAATGGACCAATTCATAAGCAAAGTAATTGATTAAAACTATCACCTTTATGTGACACATATAGATCAAGTCCAATTATTCAAAAAAACAGCAATTATGGTTCCAAGCATAGGATTATTAGAGAGATAATATAACAAGAAGAAGCAGTTTTGATATAAAAATGCATTTACTAACGGGACCACGTTAAGAAAGGCATTGTGAAACTCTCGGTTTGCTTTCCAGGGTTCTGACTTCTAGTCGTTTGGTTCGCATAATATATTGAAGAAACTGAAAGTTGTCAAAGGAATTGGACTTGAAACGGATTGAAACTTCAATGAAGTTTTGACATGCATTCCCCAATAAAAAAGCTAAGAACTGCATTGTGAAATTATACTCTAATTCTGGGTTCTTAGAATGCTAGTTTGGAAAGTTTAACATATATACTGGTTTAGCACTAATGGATGGCAGATTGCGTCCTTGCTTTAGCTATATTGTTACTGATGACCAACCAATGGAAAATTTAGACTTGCACTTAATCTTAATCTTAAAACTTAAAGTCACAGTGTCTTAAAAAAATTATATAAGTCTGATTTTCTATTATTCATGTCAAAATAATCAAATATGGCAGATGTATATGTGAGAAAATTACTATCGCAAACATTTTTTAACTTCTAACACTTGATTATTTGACTCTTATTTCTTTACTGAACGTTTAGGAAAAGCATATCCACAACCTGGTAAACGTTTCATTGTATATCCACAAATAGTGCAATATATTAACATATGAAAAAATCAAAACAAATACTTTCAAATCCATAAACTGTGGAATGAGATGGAGCATTTTTTAGTACCTCAGAGTTGGCAACATCATAGAAGGTGCATGAACCATCATCATGAGCAAGCAAAACCGACTCTCCCTCGGACACAAACCATCCACCTGTAGAATTCTTGTGTCCAATCTCATTCAACTGATTGTTGAAACCATCATCTATCTCCTCTACATAGACCATAACTGCCTTATTTTCTTCCTCGTCACATTCTTCAAGTGTTTCATAAGCAGTGAGCATTGTCTCCACGTTACTTTTTCCCTTTGAAGTGTTTAAAGAATCCTGTTCGTTTAAATTGACCGTGCTGTCTGTTTCTTCAACTCCACTTGACCCCAAAGCACCCCTAATTGTAACTTTAGACTCCCCTTTACTCAATGAATCTGACAACACAGGTGCAATACAACTTTCCACCTGTTTTGTTTCAGTAATAGCTGAAACAACATCCGTTTTGATGGTTTCATTACTTTCTAAGGGTGCTTTTACTGTTGATCGATCTCTGAGTAACTTATGGTGAGGAAAGAACCTTGCTTCCAGTTCATCAGTATTCAATCCCTTAGCTGAACTTTTTGTATCACTTAACTCCTTTATTGGACTATTCTTCTTCGTCACGTTCATCTGCAGATTATCATTTTCATTTACCTTGCTTAAACTCATTTTCTCTTTCTCGCCACTTTCACAACTCACAACATCACCCATTGCCTTCTCAATTCCTGTAACACTATCTTGAATATCCGAAAGCATCACTTTTGACACATCAGGAGTGTTCATATCCAACATCTCTTTCGTTCTCTTAATATCCGATGCAATTCTTTTAACCTTCTCTTCCAAAAACGCAAGCTTCCCATGCAGTTTACTCGGGTACTTGACAGCTGATCGCACACTTAAACCATCTTCACTACCCCCCTTCTCTTTCAAACCATCAGAACCACTACCTCTACTTAACTTCCCACTCGAACGAACACCACTCTCCTCACATTCATCCACATTATTACCCCTCAAGCCAACACACGATTTTGACCTGTACTTCTCAAACAACTTAACAGTTTCCGAAACTTTCGGAACAGAATCCAAACCAGAGCGTGTGTTCAAACTCTCCGAATGCGATACCACCTCTTTATCACTACCCTTCTTCGGCGAAACAATAGAAGCCCTAACATCTTTAGTTTTCACATGTTTCACCTTTGATCCTTTAAAAATCTCATTGTTTTCTCCCAAACTGACAACAGAAGCTTTTATATTCATAACACTATCATTAAACGAACCCTTGTTATGCTTACTAACCCTGTCTGAAACCCTAGCAGATCTATCACACTAACACTTCTCTCATTTCGATCCACTGAAACCCTAGGCTTACGCACATCAGATGCAACCCTATTAAACTCCGACGGACTCGAGCTTCTACCTCTTGACCTCACCGAGCCGTAAGTCGACCACCTGGCTCGCGGCTCCACGCGATCCTTATCGGCTCGGACTATCGGCTGCACGAGCGGATTCTGAGGCTTCGCTGCAGAATGAATCGTTGATGTGGCTCTGCAAGTGGTGGCGTTTTCTTTTCCGGTGAACGTATTGGCGGAATCTCTGCGACGATGAGTGGTTGTTTGTGATGATGTAATTGTGGTTTTGGATGTTTTTGATGGTGGAACGGTGGTGAACTTTGCTCCACCGGCGACGGCGCCGGATCTCTGCCGGCGTACGGCCGATGATGACATTGTTGATTGAAGTTTTGTTGGATGGTGAATCATGAATGTTTGATGTTTAAGCGGGAGATGGAGTTTTGGATTTAGAGTTTTGAATTTTTTTGTGCTTATACTTAACTTTTTTTTTGAAATTTTAGGAGTATATAATTTATACATTCAAATTTATTTCATTATTTTTATATTTTTTTATACATACATTTAGATACATAAAAGGAAATAGATAATAAGATGTCTTAATAATATAAATGGGTGTTTATATAATCAAATCTTTTTCTTCATGTTAGTTTTTAATCTATTACTAATATTATATTATTGTTTAGTAATTAAGGTTGTGTTTCTAAATTTTTTTAAGAAGAGAAATATAAACAGATAAATAGAAAGTAATAAATAATTGTGTTTTCGAGTTTTTTTTTGAAGGAAAATGAAACAAAACAAAAAAATTGTGTTTCGAAATTGTTTTAAATGGAGGAAGTAAAAAGAAAATAAAGAAAAAATTTTAAGAATTTTTCCTTCTAATTTTTCTTCTAAAAATAAAAAATAAAAAGAAATGAAATGAAACACGTAAAATTTTACTTCCTTTTCATTTTCTTTATACTACGGAACACAAAATTTTAAATATGTTTTTTTTTATTTCTCTACATTTTTTTCTCTCCTTAATTTTCTCTCTCTTTATATTTTTATGAACACACCTATCACACATATAACCAGAGATGCAAACTAATACTTGTGTGTCTACTTTTGCTTATGCATGCAACTTTACTTCATTAACTCTATTCTTTCATATCGTCATAACATTGTACATTTGTTGATAAAGTATAATACAACACGAGTGTGTTTCGTGTACGGTTAGTCTTTTTCTCGCATAGGTATGTCTAATAAAGACGTAAATCTAATTCGTAAGCTCATAACTCTTTTAAAAACATATAAGTAATATATATATAATACCCGTATAAAAAAAGATATCTTAATCTATATTTATTAATTCAGTAATGTAATGTTAATAAGCTATACAAAATTTGGTTTATATCAGTAAAATATAATAACGACAATAAACAAAAAATAATAATAAATTTAATCTTTATCTCCTACAACAACCTTACGAGAAGTACAACAACCTTAAGAGATAATACTCCATCTAAACCGTTTGTTGGTTAGAGTCCATCGTTGCATTGTCTTTGTAGCACGGAGCCACGGTGCAGTTTGCTTAAAGCTTCAGAGCCCGTTTCGATACGCAAACAGCCCGCCACGGATCAAACTTTGCCGACGTGTCACCGATTGCCACCAACAAGGACCGTGAAGCCACGGTTGTGAAATTTATACGTGTCCCTTTTTTTTGAATTATGATTTGTGGTGTTTGGTTCTAAAGTGAGTTGTTTTCTTTCCGGCAACATACGCAGCCACCGTCATACGTTTATTGTCATCGTCACTGCCTCACCTTTGTTCGTTATAAAACACTAATTTCGTCGGAACCGTATCTTTTGGCAAGTGAGGTAACAAATTTGATTACTTGATGTTGTTCGTAAGTTTCGTAAATGAAATTATGTGGTCTTGTTATTGTTCCGGCAACTAGTGATTGGAATCCTTAGAAACATACCAATCATTCGATGTAAGCATAAATTTCTTGCATATCTTTCAGTTGTTGACGCGAGTCTTACAAATAGTCTGGTAATGTAGGAGAATAGAACCTTGATAACTAAAAGTTTAAATAAGTTAATGAAACGTGTTGTCAATCGTCTTGCCTTCGATGATTCGTTGATGTTCACACACTACATCTGATTATACCTTGGCACCATGCAGGCAAACACGTTCTAATTGGTTTCTCTCCTTAGTTATTTGTAATTGTAACTCATGCACGCACATATATTTAGTTAGTTATTAAATTTAATAAGCTCAACTGTTACATGAACAAGTGAAAGAAATAAAACTATATATATATATATATATACAAATAAGAAGAAATCAAACATGAGACAATACATGCGTTAATACGTTTATATAGCTCAAGATATAATTAAGTTTATTGTTGAAAACATTTTCATAAGAGTTTACGCTTACCTAGGATTTAGGTGTAGTGTTTTATTAAATAACGCAAGATAAGAACTAATATTTTAAAGACCCTTGTTGCTGGAACAATTTTTAGTTAACTAATAAGACGGCGTAATTGTAAGTTTTGTAAATCTCATTCAAGACGATTAAAATGCAGATTTTCAAATGAATTAATTACATCACGAATTGGGTTGATTTGTTGCTAACTAAGGTACGGATTCTTGGTTCTTTCTATCTTAGTATAAATCTTATTTTCCGTTACTTTGTAGTACGGATTTTTGATACCTTGGTTCCGTTGATATGACTCGTTTGGCCTTCGGGCATTTACTAGTCGCCTAGCATTATTTATCTACTTTTGCTCGGACTCGGTTGACTTAGTAGTCTTACTTATTGAGACATGTAGCATGCAATAAATATTTTATTACTTGTGCTCATTATTGCATGTTCCCGTAAATAATAAGATGAGATTTGTTGATACGTTTTATGTTGGTAGTCATACTACCCTTTGATTTAGTACTCTGTTACCCGAGCATGTCCGACATGTCATTGTGGTGTCAATGACATGACACTTTTCGTGACGGTGTTTATAAAAGCTCACGGCGTCTCATTTAACATGATTGTACTCAAGTAGTACTTTGGCCACACTTATATGGGAGGCGAATGAATCGATCCTAGTTCAGTTCCGAGGGATGGAGTCATGTATGTACGCCCCACACACCATCTCATTAGAGCGTAGTCTAGCTAGCTATGCACTTATCAGTTCAGTTTTAGCTCTGTGTACTTCTTATGTTACATGACTTATTTTTTTCGTATATACTCGTGTGTAGATCAGTTCAGTTTCAGTATTACATGTTCAGCTCAATATCAGTATTATATGCTTTGAATCAGATTTCAGTTTTCGTATCATATGACCAGTTCAGTATTTGATATCAGTATTATGTGCTTAAAGTCATTACTATTGTTCTTTCCGTTACTGAGCAACTTTTGGCTCAACCGTATTTTCTTTTGTGGTGTTTTCTTATTTATTCGTAGGTAATCAGGGTAATCCGGGAAATTAGTGAAGAGTGAATTGAAGATCAAGATTATTTTTTTTGTTTTAATTGATGTAATAAACACTTTAATTAGGTTCTTTCGGATTATTTGGTTTGTTTGAATTTATTACTTCTGTCTACTTATTTAATATCATGGATTTGGTTTTTGATTTGATATCTGTAATAATGACACGTCAACCTCTTCGGATTGGGGTGTTACGTATATGTGTGTGTAGAGAGAGAGAGAGAAAGAGAAAGAGATATCATAGATGTGTATTTGGTGTATTCTATCTATGATGGTAGTTTAAATACATCAAAGGTCATTATTGACAAGGTGTTACACTTTCAAACTTATTATAATGCAGACAACACGACTTGTTGTAACTCTTTATAAAAGGCTTGGTGTGCATTACCTAATCAACACAACATAGAACATTACATGACTAATAATGGTTCTTCAACCAGATGACCGAATACACGTTAATCTTGGCGTGATAAGCGAGTCTTTGCAGCCATAATGAACCACCATTTCCGAGACTTCTAAAATATGTTATGACTACATATTACATCTAAGGATGACTATAGTTCCATGAAGACTTAGAAAAATTTTAACTTCTATTCCGTCACTATATTAACCAAAATGCTACAATTCTCATTGTTGCATATGTGCAAAAAATACAAAGTGTGACGAGCATCAACTAATGTTTTATACATAAAACAACATGCAATCCTATAACGTGATATTAATTTGCTAAATATCATGTAAAAATGTTGGAAAAAACGTTGTATATGTTATGGATGTTCATATTCACAAAATATTTTTCTCATTGAACTCAATCGTCGGCGTTATTTGAGCCGGATGGATTGTTTGATGTTCTCTTTTTCCTTCGGTTCTTTTTCGCCCCCGATTCTTGCGAAGGCGACTCTGATCCCGTCGTGGAGTTTTTGGTCCGCCTAGCGCGATTAGTTTCATTGTCACTAGTCGAGGTCTTGTTCTTTCTCGGCTTGGTGTCTATATCTGGAGAAGTCAGTGATGTGTTAGCGGTTTGTTTCTTGGTTTGCTTTGATTTGCCATGACGATTCGATGTTCCCATTGAATCTATATCAAACAATTGGCGATTTTAAAGTAAATTTTAGGATGCATATTAAAACAAAGGTATAAAAATACATTTAGGGTAAATTAGGTTAAGTTTCTTGATTAAAGATGTGAAGATCTTCATTAAGAAACAAAACTACAAAAGTACCTTTTCCACCGTTTACATCCGATGATCCGGCATCCGAAGAACCTTGAAACTCATTCATCTACGGCACGCATACCACATAAAACAAAACGCGATTAAGAACACCATCGTGTCATATTCACAATCACAACTAACGTACGAGGGGCATTATACGTAGATCGAAGATTACCCAACTAGGAGCATTAGAAGACGGGCCATCACAACCAATATGAGCTACATGTTTAACATCCGTCGGTGCACCAATTTGTATTTCAGGTTCCTTTTCATTATCCGCCTCTGTGAATCGAACAAATTCACAAGCCATATATATCACACAACTTAAATAAACAAAACATCATAATCAAATACTAATTACAACAAAGTGACATACCAAAAATCTCAGAGATGTAACGTAGGCCTTTTAATAGACCTTTCATCGCCTTGCTCGTACACACTCTTCAATCCGTAAATGGTTAACAACGCAAGAAATCACTTAGACCCGTCTTTGATCATAGAAAACTTCTCATCTTCAACTATAACGATGGTTATTTCTTGATTAATACACGCTAAATGATAATTTATATAAAATCATAAGTACATAATCAAAATATTAGATCATGAGAAGCAATGCCAAGATGATCGTCCCCAACAAACAACAAGAAAATGAAAATAAAAGTTGATGGATAAAAGTATTTTTTGACGAAAAATATTGATATTATGAACACAAAGAATGAAAATTTAGTAAATTAGAAACTATGAAGTCAATGATTCAATGAATATCAACCATGCATGACCCCATATTTTAAGGGATGCAACAAAATTTGAGGACATTAAAATATTAATCATTTAAACTCATATTTTGGTTCCCCATGGTATAAATTTAAAATACAATTTGATACTTATTATATAAATAGATTTCATCTACGCATGTATGTATTATATATAGTCTATTTTATATACAGTCTTTTTAAGTCTATTTTATATACACGCATATATAAATAGATTTGTTACTTGTTATATATAGTCTTCTTTAAGTCACTCGCTAATATTTTTCAATTCTATTTTAAGTCTACGTATTTTGCATCATGTTACTTGAATTTTCAATCACATAAAAGTAACACCTATTCTACACAACTGGTTCTCATATTCATCGGCTTGGTTTTGATTCCAACCCAACCCAACCAAACTTAAAATTATACTTTTTAGGTTTTAGAAAACCAATTGGGTTTAATTCTCGATTTTAACTTTCACGTATAGGTTGCTTCGGTTATGGTTTGTTTCAATTTTACGTTTAAGTTCTTAAAAGTTTAAGGCCGAATCCTAAAAATAATCATACGGAAAAAAAAATCCTCAGGACCTAAATTTTTTGATAATCCCATTCATTGATTTTATTACACATTTGGGTTTTAAGTTATTCGGCTTTATCATTTGTAATATGTAACAACAATTACAAGGAAGTGTTGCATAATTCATAAGTCCAATAACAAACACGTTCTGTGTGGTTCACATTTCTTAACCAAAGGTATATAGTACAAATGAAAATATTAAGATGTTAAATGATGGTGAATGTTATGATCCATAGTTTCGTATAAATTCATTCCTGACTGTTAGAAATTATATTTTTGGCGCATCAAATAGATTTTAAATTTGTCACACTCACCCTATATCTACTCCAACTTCACTTGAGCTTTCTAGTTTATCACATCATATTTATTTGCTAAAATGAATAAAACGACATTACTTTGTGTTCTTTAGTCATACGTTCATACTTCATAACATCCGTTCATCATCTGTTGTTTTTGTAAAGTTGTAAAGAAACATGTTCATTTGTGTTTACTAGCACAAGCTCAAACTATCAGAGACAGTGAATGAAAAAACGAAGAAGACAATAATCTCTCTGAAACAACTGAAAATTTCATCTTAAATTTTTTCTTTAAAATTTTTAATAGATCATATACAGCTTATCCCTCACAAATTCAAATTCACCGGAAATGTCGATCCAAATGTCTGGAACGAAATTTTATCTGAAACATAATCATTAAAATTTCTTTGTAATCACCAATGGATTGTTGGCCACTACTATGTTATCTGGTTATTTTTATTACTTTTAATTGCACTAATATCTGTTATTAACAATATTATTATTGTAGTTCATATTTTTTGGAATTTTATCAATCTATTGATAAGTTTTTATCGATAAAAGTTAGTATTATAACAGTAGATGCACACGCACTGACAGATAGAAATATAAATTTCTAATTAAACAATAAATTCAGTATAAAAATACCAAATGGCAGTTGAATCAAGGAAGGGTAGACAACCAAATATCATTAGGAAAATGATGTAGACAAAAGATATAAAGCAATGAACACATAAACTCCCATGGAGATTGTTTCTGTCATGCCGCCTTCATCGAATCCACACCACATGAGTGCTGTATGAGAGCAAAACGATAGAAAAATATGAGATCAAAGATAAAACACAGCTTACGCTAGACATGTGGTCTGTAAGGAGGTTAAAAGCAGAAAACCAGTAAAGCTATATTCAAACTTGAAACCTATACTAGAGAGATTTAACCATTTACCACTGTGTTATCCTATTGAAGATCACAAGTATAGATATAACTTACCAGGAACTTATGAATCTGAGCCAACGCCGGTGAAAATGATGCACAAAATCTGTCCATGTCTGCGTATGTATCTCCCTTGCTCGCTATGACCTCAAAGAACTTCTTTCTATCGGGAACCAACTTGATCGCAACCTATCAGTGAACATTTACACGACACATTAGATTAAGCTAACAACATAACATGAAAAAACCCGAGTTTTAGCTCTTTTGGATCAAGATGCGCGCATTGATGGTAAAAATGAGGTGAAGCTTACCGTAAAACTTGAACTTGCTATCCAACCATGCCATTTCTTCAAAGTCTTGCCATACGAGTCATTGCACGCTTGTTGCATCGACCATCTTGATGTTGGTATAAGTTACGAAATAGCTCCACCAAGAAATCCATTGCTCTACAAACCCGAATGATTGAATTCAAACAATTATCTCAACAAGTTGGTAAAATTTAATGATTTTTTTACATCTTTAGCTCGTTTAGTTTCACATTTTACCGGTTTATATAACATAGGCCTGGCAACGGGTCATCGGGTTAAGTGTGTAAAGGGTCAGAGTTGTTCACACTACGTCCTAGCCCCGAGTCTTGTTAACAAAATGTTGATAACACGCGCACATGACACGTGATATTATGTGGAAATAAGGTTAGAACATAATACCTTGTCAACCAAAGAAGCCCATTTGTACAGCTTGATGAATTCTTTGCTGTTTTTGTTTCAATTTCAGCTTGTACAAGAGCATATAAGTAGTTGAATCTAGTTGGATTTTCTGTATACTTAGAATCCAATCTCTACAAGTTACAACAACACCACATAATTATTTCAATTAGTAAACGAATGAACTTTGTAGTAAGCGTTAGAACATGTTACAAGAAAACTCATAAGTGATAAGACCCATCAATACCCTGCTAACTAACGAGATTAGGTAAAACACAGCTTACACTACGGCAGATGAAGTTCTTTGGTGACTGCGAGAACCTCTAAAAAGTTCAACCCATTAATACACTGCCATCCAATGAGATAAAGTAAAACGCAATTTGTTTTGCACATGTGGTTTTAAAGGGTTTAAAAGTAGAAAATCAGTGTAAGCTGGATTCAAAACTCTACCTGAAGGGCTAATATATTTACAACATCGTCATCGCCTTAAGATTTAAACAAACGAAGTTAATATGCATAAACATGGAAAACCATACCGTGATATTTCCACTTATATCTGATTTCACCACAGCCATCGCAGCTCCGAATTTATCTGAAATTACAAAAAGAAACAGTAGTCCATGATTACAGTCATTAATCAGTGTCATGTTGTAGTCTGTAGAATCTTGTATAACTCAGAAACATGTGTTAAAACCAAAATACTAGTGACAAAGTTACTAATCGCGTGTTTTTTTATTTCTTTGTTTCTCGTCGATCAGTAGTTTTCTAGGTAGCTAAATTATAAAAAACGAACCGATAACGACACATGGGCGCACCTAGAATTGGCAGCAACATTTTGCAGACATCCAAGAATGGTTTAGTCAAGATTTCATCATGATCAGACTTCATCTGCTTCATTCCTTCTATAGCAGATGTGAATACTGTTTCTTCCATATCTGATCAAAACATTTCAATAACAAAATTGGTAAAATTTCACTTTTCAAATGCTCTAAATTACAATTTGAGCTTTAACAATCTTCAATGATTCTCTTATTTATGATGGTGAGTGTTGGACATGAATTTCATTTCAATCAACTAATAAAATCATATGAAAAGGGTGCAAATGCAGTCGGAAATGTTACTTTAGAGTATTCATAAACCGTTAAAACCGTCCAAATTGAAGAAAAATATAAGTTCGGTCAGTTTAAGATTTATACAGTCTGGTTCATGGTTTATAGTAGGTTTAACGGTTTTATCACTGTCTTAAATTGGAACCGGCCCTGTGTAAACTCATAATTTGCCTTTATATTGGTTTTTTATTATTAAAAATAAAAATATGTGTCCTTATTATTTAAAATTTTAATACAAATCAACATTTTTTATTCAAAAAATCGGTTCAATCAGCTAAAACAACTGAACCTTAGCATATTGGTCTGTTCAACAGACCTACTGTCTCAAAGAGATATTATGATAGTAAGCGATGTACTTTTTAACCAAATGATTGTGAACTAAGGTGTAAGATATGATAATTTTATCCGAGAAAAAGTATGGATGGTGTTATTCAAAGAAAATCACCGTGTCATTTGGTTTGTCATTATCTAATACTATAAATAATGATATTGCACAAAAACATCATCAAAACAAGTCGAAATGAACCATGAACAACCTTCATGACTACCAAATCATCCTTTTGAATAAGAATTATTAATATGCAATATTGCAATGTAAGAATGTATTGGATATATAAATTAAGCATCCTAAAACACATCATGCCATCAAAATTAGAAAATTTAACGTGGAAATCAATGATTTGAATCTGTGTAATGATTTAAACCTAAAACCATTCATAAAAACTACTTAAGAATATTCATGGATGATCTAATTAAGAAATTAGGTGTATACCTGAAACCTTATAATCTGGATTACCGTGAGAAATAAGAAGAAAGATTAGATTGTGGAATGAGTAATTATCTTCCGATTTTTTGATAATTGAAGAAATAAAATGATGATGATTGATGAGAGAATTGATTGCAATTTCATAAAATTCGATGAGATATTAACATAATAGTATATTTTTAATTTGCTATATAAAAAATCAATATACTATAAGTTATTATTTATTCATTTATAAAAACCACTAGCTGATGTTTGTCATGAGCTAATTTTGATGATGTATGTTTGGATCGGGATGAATGCTTAGGTTGGAGTGTGAGGCGTGATCTAGAGTTGGATGATAATCGGTTCGGTCAATAAATACTTTTGATTAAAGTAAAGTTGGGTCAATACCGGCTTGGGTATGATGAAAACCTTACCTGGAAGAATTTATTCTGGTAATAACTACACTGGTTAACTAAAAACATCTGTGTAATAGCCGTTTAATTCTACAAAAAATTATTAAAATTATTGAATACTTAATATGTAAAATAAACTCATTAAAGTTCTTTTTTGCATCTTTAAAAAAAGCATAATCAATTCGAATGATTTTAGTTTTTATAAAAGTCATCATAGACGCCATCTTTGTCTAGTGTTTATTATTCGTCATCGGGATAAAACATATCAATTCATCGTAAACATGTTCGTTACGAGAGATTGAAAGCACATTTCCTCTTGCTACTTCTGTCACTTTCGGGGTTTCTCATTATTGGTATGATCCTCAGCTCCACACCAAAAAGAAAGTACCAACACAAATGGAACTTTGACCACCTAACTTTGTTATGTGAACCTTTTGACACTTTAGAAATTGCGTGTGTTTTTGTGTTTTTTGAGTGTTTTTGTCAAAAACTCACAAATGTAAAGTATTGAAACATAAACCAAATATTACAAACTCAAACATCAACACCTATTCAATACTAAAACAAGATCAATTCACCTGTATAGCGACTGATACATGAACTCAAAAATGAAAAACTTAGATTCCATGAGGTGTAGGCAAGGCGTCGTGAATGATGAAACTAATGTGTTGTTTGTTTTTTCTGCAGGAAAACGTCTGCAGACATCTGCAGCAGAAGAGGTGAACCAAATGTCTGCAGTCTGCAAGAAAAAGACGGTTTGTTTTTTAACATCTGCAGAATGGTGAAATATTCAAATTTGCAATTGTTTCAAGTTTCTTGAATCTTTGATTAGAATTTAATATATAGAAAGTCATGTTGTGTTATTAAAAAGTCAAAAATAGAAAGTCATGGTTAAACTGTTGGAAGATCAATAATCAAGATAATCATTAGAATTTAATATATAGAAAGTCAAAAATAGAGTCAAACTGTGTTATTAAAAAGTCAAAATAGAAGAGGTTAAGAATATGTTATATGAGTTAGTTAAACGGTTATCAAACAGCTATTGTATGGCTATATAAGCTTCTGTATGTACGTTATTATGCTTGTGGAATAACATTTATGTGCATGTGTGTATATCACATACTTTCTCCACCCTCTGTTTCCTATTGGGTTCCTACACATGTTGTGCAGACCCATAATCGATGTTCATCCACAAAACTGATCCTGCATAGTCGATTTGAAGGGACCTCAACATAAACATTTGGTTTTTGAATACTTGTTTTGGTGCATTGAATCCCCAACCAGTCCCTAATTAACAAGTTGGATAAGCTACAAACTGACTATAAGATGACTCGGCTATCAATTCTGTTATGGTTTAGTAACCTGTTATTTTAAGCACCTTTAGTTTGATTTCATCCGACTAACGAACACCCTCCTTATACTTTCTTCATATCAAGCTTAACACCGATTGGCCGAGCAATAGATCACAACATACTAATTAAAAAAGGCTTAATCTCGTTTGAGTAAAATTGAGTTTCAAAATAGAATCGAGTAAAAAATGATTGTCTTTAGAAAAGAAAAAGGTCTAGGGTGACTTGTATGTTATCATTCTTTCTTTGGGTTTTTCTTTTACTTCTATAAACAACTTGTGTAATAAATATGTAAAAAGCTTAAATTTAATTGAACGGGTTTATTTAAACATGTAAAGAAAAGGTCCTAGGCTTGTTTGTTTAGCCACAATAAAAAAAGAACAAAAATAAACAATTAAACAAACATAATTTACTTTACATGTTCATTCGTAAAGTAAATAAACATGTTTGTATTCGCTTATGTCCTTAAATTAACATTTAATGTAACATAAATAATCTTAATCGTGCATAATTAATCCTACACTATTTATAAACTAAACCATAATTAGTCTTTACTAGGTTTTAACCTTAATTTACCTAAAAAAAACTTTACCTCTAACCCCAACAAAACTCAAATATGTTTGTTGATGTTAACAACATATTAAAAACCATATTTCATGCCATGATTGTGTTGGTTTGCTTCTAAGTTATCTACTTTATATTCGAATAGTCAAACCTAGAATATGCTCACCTTAGAATTTGAAACAATTTTTCAAAGGAGAATGGATGACCAGTGACCACCGAAAAAAGTTTAAAAAGTTGACAGTTGAGTTTCTTATAGTTAGACAAGAAATGTTACACTTATATATATTTATAAAGTATTTTTCTTTATAATATCCATTAGGTTAGAACCCATATATTACATTAGTGGAATAAATAAAACGTATCAAAATCATTAGTTTTATGAATATTTTTTTTAGATGTTATTATCCATTGGTGGAATAAAAATATAATGAATAAAAAAGTTATAACACATAATGAATTAGAAATTATTACCCCATATTTAATATATATTAATAAATTATTAATATAACTACGTTGAGATTTTAGATGTTTAATAGTTTAGTTTACTTATTTACAATAATTATCATCTAATATGAGAGAGATAAAAAGCACAAATATAGATACATTTGTTTTAATATTTTTAGTTAAAAATGAAAGTAAAATTAATTGTTTTTATAATTATCGTATTTATTATATGAGAGAGGCGGGAAAATGAATATTTGATATGCTAGAATGATAACACGTGTCATTTGACATGTTAAAATAATAACACATGTCTTAATAAAATATATTTTTATTATAGGTTATAGATACTTGTACCAATCAATCGAATAAAGAGAAAGAAAATTAGTTAATAAGGGTCGCACTTCGCTTAATCATTAAGTTTCTAGAATATGTAAAACGTTGGTGTGAAGATCTTATGAGAAATGCATGTTGACACTAGCCATTAATGTTTTATCGTAATTGAACAAATAAAAAGAACATGATAAGATAATGTTTCTGTATGTTGGGGATGCATTTTGACCTATAAACCTCATGCTTTCATGTATGTTCTTATTCGTACTTTATGATTACTATAGATTTGTAATTGGGTTGTGTTAAATGTATCCTAAACGTTTTTGTTTTTATTAATTATATATTTCATATTTCTACTTTTACTAATAAAGAGTATCTTTAGCATAGAGTGTAATTTCATATTGTTACATACGAGGATAGATCATTCTATTCATCCAATTTTTGTTTATGATTTAGGTAGATTTGCAATTGGGTTGTGTTATATATATATATATATATATATATTATATATATATATATATATATATATATATATAATATAATATATATATATATAATATAATATATATATATATATATATGTGTGTGTGTGTGTGTGTGTGTGTGTGTGTGTGTGTGTGATATATTGGTATATCACTGTATTTATTTTTATTGTATATATATTTGATGTTTCTATTTTTACTAATATGTAATTCGTATTGTACAAACGAGGCTAGATCGTTCTATTCATCCAATTTATCCTAAATTTCTTTAGCTTTTTATTGATGTGACATTTAATAAGACATTAATTTCAAATGTTATGGAATAAAGATTGAGGTGTTAGTTGTATTGTAATTTAAACAGATGAACCTTAATAAAACTATATATATATATATATATATATATTATATATATATTATATATATTATATATATTATATATATATATATATATATATATATATATATATATATATATATAATATATATATA
The DNA here is from genome assembly GCA_025506515.1 of Flaveria trinervia. Lineage (NCBI taxonomy): Eukaryota > Viridiplantae > Streptophyta > Magnoliopsida > Asterales > Asteraceae > Flaveria > Flaveria trinervia. Next base: position 118,740,809 of record CM046442.1, on the reverse strand, counting down.
TATGTGTGTGTGTGTGTGGTGTGTGTGTGTGTGTGTGTGATATATTGGTATATCACTGTATTTATTTTTATTGTATATATATTTGATGTTTCTATTTTTACTAATATGTAATTTCGTATTGTACAAACGAGGCTAGATCGTTCTATTCATCCAATTTATCCTAAATTTCTTTAGCTTTTTATTGATGTGACATTTAATAAGACATTAATTTCAAATGTTATGGAATAAAGATTGAGGTGTTAGTTGTATTGTAATTTAAACAGATGAACCTTAATAAAACTATATATATATATATATATATATAATATATATATATATATTATACTTCTGATGAGGTACATGAATTGATATAAAAAGCTCTAATAAGATTTAACAATTGATAAACTGAATGACGTTACACAAGTTGACGGGTTAAACTTATAAATATACATTTTTTATTCCTTTTGATTTTATACATTTTAACGTTATAGATATATAGGTTGGCGGATCATTAATATAATACTAATTACCAACTTGATTAGTGTATTGTGATTGTATCATATGTTTTAAGAGCTCTACCCTAATTTGTCGATTAGTCAATAAGTTTGAGGTATTGGGTCGCATGCATTAATTGTTTCATAATATGCATAAAGGTTGTACATTATTTTTTTACCTTTTAATCTTTTTTACATATTTCATAATCTAACCGATATAATTTTTCACTTTCAAGTTTCTCAATGGTTTCAAATTTTCAAAATTTTTTATTTACGTTCTAAATTTTGAGAGTTAATGCGTTGTAACATGCACCTATGACTCAACATTGCTATGTTTATTTTTTTCCATTTAACATATCCGTCGTAACGTATGGGTCCTGGATCAAATTTCTTATTGTTTTTAACGTTTTATGTATAACGTGTGTGGTTCAACGTTTTTACAACTACTTTCCATTTAGTTTTATTTTTTTGTTTTTGTTTTCTTTTTAATACAAGTTTTTCCGGTCTTGATAGTCACTAACAATGTGTAACTTTCATGTTATTTAATATGGGTTTATGCATCTCATCGCAACGCGAGGAGCCGAATACTTGTTTGTTTTAAATAATTTTCTACTATTTAACTTAATATAGGGACTGATTTATTCAACTATGAAACTAAAGGACCTATAATGCAAGATAATAAAAACTTAAAGGACTATATAAGCATACTTTAGCCCTATTTCGGCAGTAACAGTTGACTAACACGAAGCCAAAAGCGCGTGGGGCCACTGAATGACGACTTTATCGTGCATCAGTTTCTTACGATCATGACACGTGTCACAAAGTCTTATCAACGGTGGGGATTGAACGTTTAATTCTGCAAGAATGCTAGCTAACAGAGGTACTAAGTGGGGCCTATTAAGTTCACTTTTCAATTATATTGATGTGACTTTGCCGCTAAAAATTAACAAACTTTTATTTATTTACAATAACTAGATTATAGATTAAAGTAACATGTATTACATGTTTTAAATAAATAAATAATATTTTAAACAGCTATTAACAAAATTTCAAAACTAATATTTGAAATAAGATTATGTATGTATAAAGACTATAAATGATTGAAAGATGATATTATTTTCTAAACTTTTGTCTTTAACTTCTTTTTTATTTTTTAATAAAATTTAAAATTTCTTATCATAACTTTAATGTTTAATTATTTTTATTCCTTAAAATTTTTATTTAAAAACAAGGGTTTAAAATATTTCATATTTTTAATAATGTTGGATGTTTTAGAAAACAATTTGTAGTTTATAAAAACTTTTTTCTTTAGAAATTGTGTTTATAAAATACATATTTAATAATTTATTCCAAATATTTAATCGGAATAATAATTAAATAATATCATTAGTTTTAGTATAATTATTTAATATGATAGAAAATAAAAAACAATAAATTAGTATATTTAAAATTTTGTCACATGTCCCCCAAAAATATTATGTTATTAAATAATTTTTACATATTTCTTTCTTCTAAGACAATTGATTACATATGTTCTAGAGCCTTAAAACTGGTTACATATTTTTCCTTCATGTATATTACACATATATCCATTTTATTATAATTAATTATTAAATAACTTTTCTACCCTTTATTTTTACCGTGCACTTTTCACATACTAGTTTTTTAGTATTGTAATCATTATAAATTTTGATATTTTTTTCATACTTGAAGATGTAACTTTGATTATAGATTATTACACAGAAGCCTTAAAATATTCTATTGATGATCTTAGAAAGGAGAATACGTAAAAATATACTAGTCAAAGTTAAAGATAAACTGTCATTCGATAAGTTAAATTTAATAAAATAGATCAATAATAGTGTGTGTGTGTATATATATTTAAAAAAAATGTGTAATTGTTTTTTTAGCTTGAGGAATTATGTAATTAATGATCTTAAGAAAACAAAATATGTAAATGCCTATTTTATTAATGTAGATGGATAACAATAATAATAGTAAATCTTATCATATCGTATATTGTAATAAAGTAAGGTTTTAAATGAACACTTCATGTAATTCGAAACCTATAATTTTAATTTTTAGAGTTAATTACGTAAATGGTCCCTATGGTTTATACAAAATAACAAGTTTGGGTACTAAGGGTTTTTTGTAACAGGTTGAGGTATTTGTTTCAATTTTGTAACGAGTTAAGATATTAAGACTACTGACGTTAGTTTTCTGTTAAATACAAGGACATATTTATCTTTTTAATTTACAAGGACTACTAGTGTAATTAAGGGATTGTTAGTGCCATTTATTATAAATGAAGGTGTGTTTTGTAATTTCATACACACACATGTATATACTATACATATACACACATATATATAACCACCAGCGGTACCACCACCGTGCCACCCACAGCCGGCAGCCCCCCACCAACGGCGACCACCAGCGGCAGCCCCCACCACCAGCTGCCACCACCAGCGGCAACCCCCACTACTAGCGGCCACCACCACTGGCACCCCCACCACCAACTGCCACCACTAGCGGCTACCCCCCCCACCACCAGCGGCCACCACGACTGGCAACCCCCACCACCAGCGGCCACCACCACCGGCAACCCCCACCACCAGCGGCCACCATCATCGGCTCAAGCAATGGTCATAAGAAATCAACTTACCTCCTACCCACCAGCCACCACCGAACACCCACGAACACCCCTAATTTAGACCTGAACCCTAATTGAGTATTGGTCACAAGAAATCAACTTGTCGCTCTTTTGTTCACAATAAATCGACAATGATCAGAAGAAATCTAAACCGTAATCGAGATCTGAACCACCACATGACCACAACACCCACGAGCGACCACCGCACCATCCCAAATCAACCTACCTATAACAAGGAAAGATAGAAGGGGATCTTGTGAGATGATGATGATAGTGCGGTGAGGATGGTCACAGGCGGTGGGACGGCAGGTATGTTCGCTGGTGGTGGGGCGGCGTGGTTAATGTCAGGCGGTGGGGGCGGCGGGGATGGTCGCCGGCGGTGAGGGTGACGAGGATGGTCGCAGGCAGTGGGGGCGGCGGGGATGGTTGCTGGTGACAGGGGCGGCGAGAATGGTGGTGGTGGTTGAATTAGTTTCAGAACATGAGAAAAGTATGTGTGTGTGTGTGAGTGCCTATGCATTCATATATCTATATGTATATATAAAGTTACACAAACAGTCCATTTTATTTATTAATGACATAAATAGTCCATGTAAGGTAAAAGACGAAAATGCCCTTAGATTTAACTGAAAAGTTAACGTCTGTTAGTGTTAATACCTTAACTTGTTACAATTTGAAAACACAATACCCATACTTGTTACAAAAAACCCTTAGTACACAAACCTGTTATTTTCAGTAAACCATAGGGACCATTTGTGTAATTAACTCTAATTTTTATGTTTCTAGTTTATAATAAATAATTACATTACCTATTAATAATATCTATTATAATAAATAATATTTTAAATGAATACTTCATATAATCAAGACCTCTAATTTTAATTTTTCCGCTTCAATTTTATAATAAATAATTACATTAACTAATAATAATATTATTAGTTGTAAGTATAACTTCTAAATAAAAATATTTTTATAAAAAGTACACTTTTTTAAAATGGTTTGTTTTTGATAAAAAAAGTTTAATAACAAATGTTTGGAAAAATGATATCATAATTCTCATGCTTATTTGTGAGTATCTTGTATTCTTCCATACCAATTAAATGAAAATCTAAGTTTTAAACGTCAAATATGATGATTATAGCATCTACAAAATAAGTGAGAACGGAATTCCTTAACGTCTAATTATTAACATCTTAAAAGGATGTTTATATAACTCGAATCTAAATTTCATTTCTCAATATGTTTCGTTCTTAAAATTTTTTTATTAGAATATGAATATCACTTTAATGTGTTTGGTTGAGCAACAATTTAGAATTGAAATTGAGAATGATATATCTTATTTATTATACATCTTTTAGGATAACGTTGATATTTATCTAGTTTTAAGACACTAACTAGGGTAATCTTTGATATATAACAATTTTGGTATAGATGTAAGTTTGTGATCTAATGACATAATAACTTTATAATTTAATGATATATTTATACTACTTAAGGCCAATAACCTTAAGGTACAAGAAATCAGTGCAACTGAGTCTTGTTCACTTTTAGGTTTATTAGTTATGTTGTGGTCAAGATTCGTATACAATTAACAAGTCACTCATTGCATTCGGATTATCAGACTCATGAAATTTGGAGGAGCAAATGTTCATCTCCAAATCATGATGAAATTGCGTATATCCATACCGATCAAGTAGAATTTATTGCTGGTTTGATTACATATC
>CM046442.1:118703459-118733459 GCA_025506515.1 Flaveria trinervia | reverse complement strand
TAATCTTGTATGAAAATTTTCTAATTTCAAAATTTGTGTGAATCAAACGGAACCTTGATGGTTAACTTTCATTCATTCAAACTTAAGTTTACAATTTAATCATTAAAAAATCAAACATCGTTAAAAAAATAACACTTTAATAATCATTAAAATGCTACTGAACAATCTTGTAACTCTTTTCGCCCGGTCTCTTTGACCCCTCGCCTCGATTACCACACCACCACCGTCCCATCCCTCGCCTCGTTTAGAAAGCCCTCGCCTCATAAAACGTGCCATCGCTGAGTCGGCGAGGGGATGGTCCAATCCCTCGCCACCCCCTCACTGACTTTTTTTTTGTTTTCCACTTGAGCGAGAGTTGTTGGCGAGGGGTCAAAGTGTGTTCTATAATTTCATAAACTTTTTAGTCCATAGTTATTTTTGTAATTGTGTTTGGTCAAATGTTAATATTAATAATTTTCACTTTATAAATACCCACTCATACACGCCCTTCAAAATCCTCTTTCCCACTCTGCTCTACACACACCTACACCGTCGCAACGCCGTCCGGCGATCGACATATCTCCGGCGACCGATTGTCTCGTTTATTCAAGTAAATCTCACAGAAATAAAACAAAAAAAACAACTAAAACTCTCTGTTTCCGCAAAATCCGACGTATATTTAAACATATATGCAGAATATAATATGATCTGAGCTTCGGTTATGAAATTCACATTCAATAAGCGCTTAATTCACGCCTGAATCCACAGGTAAACTCTCGTTAGTTGTGATTATGTGCGTATTGTTGCTCATCTGATTTTGTTCTTCTAGATTTTGTTTGTAGAGTTGCTGATTCACAGTTCATAAATCATAATCATGGCGTGTTTGTGATTTTTGAACATTTTGGAGGCTATTTATGTTTGTGTGGATCATATGATACATCATACATCATAAAGGAAACCTAAAGTTGAAAATATTCAAAATTATCTAGGGTTTACAAATTTCTTACTTATTACCTGTTATACTAAGTATTTTTTAAGATGATTTGTAGCCTTTAAGGCTTTAAACCATGGATTTGATATTTGTTTTTGAGATTTTTGAGTTGGAGAGGGGAAAAGATAAATAAGTGTCAAATTTGTGGTCAATTTAGTACTCAAATGCTTCATTATTTGTGGTTATTGTGTGGTTATATCATACATGCTTTGACATGAACACTTGATGTTTGTTTACTGATGTACTGAAGAGCAGATGTCTTTCATAGGGACATACTTACCTACTCTTTTTGAATAAGAATGATGGCCCTACAGTAATCTAAAGATATGATATGTGTGCTACTTCCAGACATTTATATATTGAAATATGATATCATCTATACAATAATTAATTCTAGGTATACCATCCAGGGGCCCATGTTGAAATATAATAATGATAATATATAAGTTAGGTTGATATTTGACTAGAAACTATGAAATATATCGTTCATTTAATCATATCACTCTCCTTTTGTTGGGATGTTACATCTAGCATGGATTATGATAAGTTGGGATTGATTAAGATAATCGACGTTTAATTGTGACACTGTCGTATACGTTTTATCAATTTAATTTGAGACCAGTTAGATGTGAGATGACATTAAAGAAATGCACCAAATAGCGACATGCCTGTTTCTTTAATGGTCATGTTTGTTTCTTTTTTCTTGATGAATTGTCAACTTTGTGATTTAATGTTGCTTGACTTCCATGACACAACAGCCTTGTGGCTAACTGGCTTTTATTCTTGTATTGAATTGAAGGTATTTTCTGTCCCAAAGCAGCTTTCATTGAAGTTGCATATGTGTTTTCTTTTTGATGCTTTGCTTCTTACGGTCAATAGGATTGTGAATCTGCTTGAGCTTAGTGTATGGAACTTGGGCTCAATGAATGAGCTCCAAGATAGGCACACACTTGATTAGGCTTGGTCTCTCCTTTAAAGGAACTCGAGGTCGAAAATTAAAATCTTTTGAGACTGATCGTTATCCAAGTAATGATCTCTTCAAAGCTAGTTTGTACTCAAGCAGTTCACTTTTTGGTTTAAATTCACTTGTTAAACACCCTATCCTACTCTTGGCAGTTAGATAGTTTCCGAACCAAATCTGTTATGAAATTTGAAACTAAGTTATCTATGAATTTATATGCATCTTATATATTTTGTTTACAGTTTCTGGCAGTTAATACTTGCAATCAAGACGAAAGAAATACAGCCAGTGGCTAAAATGATGGATCATAAGTGGAGTCCAGTATCTATTGAGCAAGGGAGTCTTACTTCTTTAACACCAAAAAGGCACAAGGCTGGTTTGTCCATTTCCCCCAAGGTTTCTTCTTCTTCGGGGCTCTGCACCCTTGTCAATGTCATAATTTTATCACCTGATTATTAGTTTCAGACTTTCAGGTGGTGTTATCTATAATTGGTCACTATGGCGCCCAAATTGTGTTTTTATGCATTCAAGTATTCAACCTCCTAAGTTGCGTTATTCAGATTATTAGACAATTATTTTATCAATTTCTGTTAACACTAATTGTTAAGGGAAAACATGGATGAAAGGTGTTTTGGGTCAACCCAACTAGTTTCGACATACATAATGGTTACGTGTAACGGCCCAAGCATGTTTGACCAGCCACCAATTAGCCCATCCTGCATAGTCTTTCGCCTCAGTCTTACCTGTCATGTTCGCTTACTCTGATATATGGTCTGAATAATTTACGCTGAAACTATTGAAACACTGTTTTGACCTTGTTAATAGGAAAGAAAAGAGAAGGTTGGTGAGAGGATAGCAGCCCTTCAAGAGCTTGTCTCACCATATGGCAAGGTACACCAAAATCTAGAACCTCAAACTCCTAAGTGGAAAAAAAATATAATCATTTTGATATCGTATGCATAGAGAAGAAACCTAATCATTCATTTATATATTTGATTGCAGACAGATACTGCTTCAGTGCTTCTCGAGGCAATAGAGTACATACACTTTCTTCATGACCAAGTCAAGGTTTGCCATTGATCGTATCAACATACTGTCCTCCATAATAAACCTCATTTTGTCTCTAGAAATGCAACAATTTGGTTAGACAAATGGTTTAATGATGATGTTCCACTATTAAGTTTTTTGAAAAACATGAATGTATTGATCGATTTCATTAATATTTTCTGAATATTCGCTCACATTTTGTATTTTGTTTCAGGTTTTGAGTGCTCCTTATCTTCACAGCAACCCAATAGTTCAGTCTCAGGTGAGAACCAATAGCCTCTTACTTGAGTTTAAGAAAAAAGTATTTCTATGTTTAACCCGTTACAGTGGCAATGTCAACCCATCCACATTACAACTGGAAGGGGTTTGGGTGCATGCGACATGGCACTGGGTTCACGCTCCTTTTTGTTGTTGTTTAACTGCTACATATAATCTCTAACACACTCAAAAAAACCGGGGAACAATTTAAAAAATAAGGTAAAAAACCAAGGCTCCAATCAACAGATGCCGAGTGTCACGAAAAGCCAATGGTGAAAACACTTTTAAATGTAATATATATATAGTTGATGACATGTGACATGTCAAATTTGTTAAAGTAGCAAACAATTTAGATACAAATATAACGAGTTAAATCGGTTGTAACTATTATATTTAACAAAAAAGTAGCCTATTTATGTGATGATATAGTTCTGTGAGACTGATCAATATAATTGCATTATTGTTTATAAAACTTAAAATAACTACTATTTATGTGATGATATAGTTCTGTGAGACTGATCAATATAATTGCATTATTGTTTATAAAACTTAAAATAACTTACAAACATTTTGATGGGTCAACAAAGTTTAGTGATCAACCCATTTTCAACCTATTACCCAACTTGTTTGACGTCCCTGTTTTGCGACCTCTACCCGGCACCCATATGCAAGTATGATGTCTGATTATTTGCTTTGCTATATCGCGGTTTGTACTTTGTAGGATTCAGATTCATATAACTTGAAAGGGAAAGGGTTGTGCCTGGTTCCGATGTCGTATGTGACGGGAGTTGCTAGCAGCAATGGTGCAGATATCTGGGCCCCAATCAAGACCACTTCCCAAAATCATAGGACATGATGCATATTTATGGATTAAGGGGAGAGTTGATGGTAGGAATATATATATATATATATTATATATATATATATATATATATATATATATATATATAAATGCATATAAGTAAAGCATTTAGGATAATAAAGTTATTGAGTTATAGAGAATGTATTCATTCTTGGAAGGTTAATATATAAATGATGGGGTCTTTGCTTACTGTCATGACTTAAACATAGAGACCATTATATATGATGAGAAGCATATTATGCACACAATTCAAACTGGTCGAGTTGGTTGATTTGGTCGAATTGATCGATTTTTACAGTTTAATGGTTTAGTTTTAGTTTTTGAGAGTTCAATTTTTTTGAAAATGATAGGAATGGGTTATTAATATATGCATTTCATTACTTCATGTTTCTAAAATGAGAAAATAAGTATATATATCTCAAACAAGCTGATTTAAGTTTAAAAGTGTGTTCTAGCTTTCAAAACTTGAATTAAATCTATCTATATATATCTATATATATAAATTAGGTTAAAGTCCCGTGTAACACACGGGTTCAATCAAAAAATAATATTGTTGTTTAAAAAGGTACATACGTTATAATGTTGTTGATAATTTTTTGTATATCGACTTTTATGTATAATTTATAACATTAGTTGTATATAATATTAGTAGGTTTTCTCTATTAATATTTATACATCTAAATATATAATATGGAATAAATAAATTTATAAATAAGAGATTTAACTAATAAACAAATTAAAAAAAACAATATTTCAAATTCATAAACATCCAAAAATTTATTTGTATATAACATTTGATGTTTTGTTGGTTATTTTTCCATCATTATCTAATATTAATAATTTAACATTTGTCTATTTTTAATTCGAGATAATGCAACATAAAGCTGATCATTATCCATGTTTAAAAACAAACTAACTTTGGATATCGATTATTATTGGTTTTTTTTATTTTCATTGCATAACAAACTAATAACAATTGTCTTTTTTGAAATTTAAAATAAATTCTTTTGTTTGAAGGTGTCAAAGCCAACCGTAGAATAAAAATATGATTTTCAATATTACTTCTAGATACATCAAAACAATTTGTACACACACTACAAGAAATAATAGCTGTCACGATGATATTTTTCGTCGCGATAGATTCGGTTTGTCGTCGCCATAGCCTATGGCGACGACATGTCATCGCCATAGGCCTAGTCGTCACAGTCTTGTCGCTATAGCTTATTTTTGAGTTGTCGCCAAAACTCTTCTCGTTATAAAGGTCTATCTCGACGACATGTTGTCGGCTTGTTGCCATAAAGGTCTATCTCGACGACATGTTGTCGGCTTGTCGCCACAAAGTTGTTAGCAAAATTTTTTCATATTGTATTTTAAATTAAAATTAAATTTATTTTTCAGCCTATAACGATATTATGTCGTCGCCATAGGTCCAACTAAATTTTTTTATTTTAATAAAAAAATATTTAAAAAAAAACCTTATGGCGACGACATGTCGTCGCCATAGCGTGAAAATTTTTAATTGTTTTTATATTTTTCAAGTTTTTTTAATATTTAATTTATAAATGTTTTTATATTTTCCAGGTTTTTCCTAATATGTTAGGTTTCGTGAACATATTTATAAACTAAACGAAAGCTAATATTACTAATACCCAAAAGATAATCATTTTATAGTTCAATACACGTGCATTTAAATAAAATAACCAACGTAATCATTTTTAATCTTTCACAAAACAAAAAACATCTAATTTTCGTCATCTTGATAATCTTCGTCATCATTAGGATTTGATTCTTTTTTAAAATTCATTTATCCGTTTCTGCACTTCACGCATGTATTCCTAAATGTATTCATTTTCTCATCTCATGTAATAATGACCTACTTGATCGTTCATAACAAGAGATGCTTATTAGGATTTGATCGAAAATTCGACAACATGATTGTTGTAAATGAAAAAAACATCACATCTAATTATAAATAATAAAAGATAACAGTTTTAAGTTTCAATAAAGCAACAATGCATGTAATAATATTTAAATTTAAGTCTATAAAAGATAACAGTTTTAAATTATTACCATTAATCCTAAAACAAATTACAAAACATAATTCATCATATCATTTTATCAACTCAAACCAATTACCAAATCAAACAATTTATATAATTCTAACAACATAACTCATCTATAACCATAATTTAACCTAATATTTTAACTAATTAACAAAAGAATGTAACATACACACCTTTAAGTTCTAACACAAAAATCATCTAGCACACATTTCAGTTCCATCACATGTTTATTAATTAAACTAATAACCAAATCAAACTCCAATACTTTCATCACATATTGTGCATACATACATACATAACTTAAAGCATATTATTAACCAAATGAAAACAAGAACAAAATCAAATCAAAATTCAAATAGATCAACATATTATCATTTCATTCTATTAAACCAGAACCAAATCAAAATATTTAAATAACTAATGAAATAGACAATATACACATCTTAAAACCTTAACAAAAATGATAATAATGAGATATCATCGGTGACGATGATGGTAAGATAATGATATAACAACCTAGAGAGACATGAATGGAGGTGGTGGTAGGAGTGGTAGTCATGATGGTAGGAACATGCTGGTGATGCAACCTAAAGATGATTCATCTTGGTAGGGTGTGATGGGAGGGGTAATGGGGAGCGATGGAAGTGGTGGTGGTAGCGGCTAGGGACGGTGGTGGTGGCTAAAAATGGTGGTGGTGGTCAGATTTTGGTTATTTTCGCCGGAGATAAAGGCTGGTGGTGGGTGGGATTTGGGTTTGGAAAACTAAAAATTTGTAATTAAACTTTGTTACAAATAATATTTTTATGCACTCTTTATACTAGAAGGCTCAGTTAGTATATTTTCATTGAATTAAAAATATACTTAATTATCGCATTTTATTTAGTTTAGTTAATAAAACCCCGAAATACCACTAAAAACCCTAGTCCTCATTAAAATGTTAAACTTATCATTAGACTTAAATCTTGTAAATATATATAAGATTTAGGTACCTATTGAAGCAATTATGTTGGAACGACGTTTATTATTCTTAATAATCATCATTTATATACGTGTTTTTCATGTGAGTTTTCTTGCCCCTTTTTTATATTATTTAACATCATTTTGGGGTGAAACATGTTAAACTTATCAACTTACACTTGTAAACATTTTATACTTATAACCCACTTGCAATTCATACTTATATTTTGTTATGGTTAATTGGGTTATTGTAAGCTTTATATGAGTTGCATTATATGTTGACAATCATTAACTATTGCTATCATGGCGTCGTCATAGATTACGGGCCTGGCAAGCCTATTTGGTGCTAAAGACGATGTATTGCTGACTCTTGATGACATATGACTTGTCCATCATGGGAACCAAATACACTTAGCTAATCGTTATAAACTTGTAATCTTAATCTTGGTCAAGGTTTGATTATAGCTATATGTGTTTTATAATCTTGCATAACTCATAACCTTTGACATGAATTGCTACTTGTAATCTTTTGATATATTTATGTATATTAAACCCTTGAAAACTCACAAACTTTCATAGTTAACCTTTATTTTTAATATGTTTTAGAAAACGCTTACGTTTTAAGTTATCATTGAAGTTTGCACAAATCTAGGATTTGGACCTAGAATAAAAGAATAAAATGACTTGGGTTACTTTGTCTTTTGTTTCGTTTATTTCATATTTGAGACTTACGTTTGTAATTACATTTGAAAACTTATGATAATGATATTTTTATTTAAAGATAGTGTTATGTGACTGTAAACAATCTTAACCCTCACATCTCGACGATTCCGCCGTTAAGGTTGGGGTATGACACCAAACATATTTCGCATTGTTTGAAATTCATTGCTGATAATTAAGCATAAATAAAGTTAACCTACAGTTAATAAACTAATATTCCCACAAAGTACTATCAACGTTTATATTTAACATCGATAATCATAATTGGATTTAACCTGTAACGCATTTAATGAAGACTAACTATCATAACCGAATATATTTGATTCTAACCGAAATAAGTTATCTATAATTATAATTAATAAATATAAGATTTGTTAATATTATTATTATGACTTATAATTATAATAATACTTATAATAATAGCAATGATATGTACATAAATTACTATTAATAATTATAATTATTATTTTTATTAATATTTATTTCTTAAAAAATTAAACACCTTATGGCGACGACATGTTGTCGCCATAAATGTGTATAAAAGGCGAGCTTATTTTCCTCCAATTTATTTAAAGGAAAAATAAAGAAAAAAATGGTTTTACCTATCGCGATGACATGTAGTCGCCATAGATATTTCATAAAAGGCAGGCTTATTTGCCTCCAATTTATATAGAAGAAAAAAACAAAAAAAAATTTGTTTTTTACCTCGCGATAAGTAAAACAACATTTTGTGTTATTTAAAATAAATCAAAATTATTATAAAATTACTTGTAGCGACTAAATATGGTGACGACTTTTGTGTCGTTGCGATAGGTTGCACCCTAAGGCGACAAAAGGGCGTCGCTATAGATATGCAGTAGCTAAAAATCAAATCGCCCTTATGGCGACGACATGTCGTCATGATAGGGTGACCTATAGTGACGAAACCGTGTCGTCGCCATATGTCTAGTCGCGATAGGATCAAACTCTTGTAGTGATATCAAACAAATTCCTATCAACATAATAATAAAAATATCACAGTACACATAAAAAGAAAATAAAAAAGTTAAAAAGTAAAAACATGTAATACCTATTTATAGATTAATTGTTGAAGTCGATCACCTTTAAAAAAATTAAAGTAAAATAATATTAATCCAAAAACACAATTGTAGATAATGATAGGTAAAATCATAATCGTAAAGGATGAAGTTCAAATATAACAAAAAATAAGTACCTTTTGTTGAAGAAAACTTGATAAAACGAAGCCAAAATGAGAACGTAAATGAAGTCTCTCGAATGCGATATCATCAGACTTTATAAAGACAAATTGCGAGGGTTGTAAACTTGGGATGGTTGAGAAATATTTTAAAATCAAGTATGATTTCATTTACAAAAAAAGATACCTATAAATTCCTTCAACTAGAGAGGAGTCGATTAAAAAATTCCGTAACTTTTGTCAAGATTTGAATATAAATAGAGTATTTAATGGAAAAACATAATCAAGAAATCAATTTCATAGATGAAGAAAATTATAAATGTTTTATACAGTTTTTATTCATGAATTATTTGAAAAAATAAAAATATTGCGTATGATTTAATTTAAAAAAATATGCTTTAATTTAGGGTTAAATTTCTAAATTTTCCTTAAATATCTCTTGTATATAAGTTAACTTTTAATCAAATGAACATACACTAACACTAATAACAAATACATATATAGGTGGAAATTGAAAAAAAATATAAGCTTAAGAGAATGCCACGTATCACTAAAGTTATTGTTTTATTAATAAGTATAGATAAAATTTTAAAGTGTCACTTGTCAAAATATTAGGTTTTCTCATATAGTTTTCCCGCCTCTCTTATCTAATAAATGATATTAGTATATTCTAATTATATTATTTAAAACATTTACATAATAAAAATCTATATTGTAAAAATTAAATATTATAAGTTCTTAAAACATTAAAAAGAATATAAAATGTCAAAATTTTCTTAAACACTTTTTTTAAACACAAACTTTTAAAAAGTGTTTTTATGTATTATAAGGATGGTTTAAAAAATAAAATTATTTTTAGAAAGCAAAATAAAAAATAAATTATTAAAAAAAAATTCTAAAATGATATTATTATTGTTTTACTTGAAATATTTATTTTACGTAAATCAATCATATTTTATCTGAAGGTTATTGTTTTATAATTTTTAAATTTTTATTACCAAATATTTAAAAATTTTATTTATTAATCTGTGTATCACACGAGATTTTAAATTAGTCGTATATATATTTAAATCGGTCGACCGATCCTGGTTTGAGTTGTTTAAACAGTTTCAATAATTTATGAGAATTTCTTCACATAAGGGGATTTTGTGGCGGAATGGGCATTATCAGGTCAACTAGTGGAAACAGAGCGGACCTTGTGAGCGAGGGTTTTGTGGATAAGATTTTCCGTTCAAGCGTCTTCTACTTATTTTTATTAGTTGAAAAGACGTAAAAGTTTCTATTGTTACTCGTCATGTCACTAAACTTTATCTAATCCGTGGTTCTATTATCTTCTTTCTTCCTTTTTCTTTTTAGTATCATGAAATTAGTTGACCTAATCCTAATCTAAACCAAACTATTTTTCAATACTCTAGAAATTACGATACTAAAATTGAGATCGTACAACCAAACAGCCTTGGGCCCTGACACCTATAGAGTATAGACATCACATTTACTTATTGGGCCAATATTTGAGCTTGAGAATATTTGGTTCTTAGTTTTATAAGTAGTTTTTACAGCATTCATATTATAATCCATAAAATTATATGAGTGTGTTTTTTAAATTATAAAAAATAGTCTTGAGTGGTTGTGAGCAAAGAAAAGAGAAAATATCATGTTCATCGATATACTGGGGAATCACTGTTAATTCCTTATAAAATTTTTAATATATCTGAAAGTGTTTTTAAGTGAATGAGAGATAAAATGTTATTGCTGATCGGTATATTTGGGGAATCACTCTTCATTCCTTATAAATTATTTAATATATTTGAAAGTGGTTGTGAGTGAAGTTGAGAAAAAAAGTAATGATAAATGTATAAAAAGTTTTATTTAATTAAAAAGAAGAAAGAAAAAGTAATGAATTTTAATGTAATTGTATAAATAAAGATAATGAATTCATAGCTCTTAGAAGACCTGTTTTTGGTTGATTTTTGTAAAAACATGTTTTATTTTAATGATGTGGGTTTGGGATGGAACCCGTTTTATGTAAAATATATTTCAAAATGACAAAACAATATTATTTTATTAGAGTTGAGTTTTGAAAAAAATGAGAGTGAGTTTTTGACTCCAAGGGTGAGACTTTTTGTAGAACGTTTGAACTTTTAATGATGTGGGTTTGGGATGGAACGTTTATGGTGAGTTTCTTTTAGGGTGGTCTCGTATTACGTATTCAAGTAATGAAGATGATCAGGTTGAGTCAGTGGCTCGTCAGTGATTCAATTTGCCGTTAGAAAAAACAGGTTGATTGGAGGGTCGCACTTGTTGGGCTAACAAGGCAAAAGACGTGTTTGTTCACACTTATTGACCATTCGAAGCGTCACCAAGGCCCTTCAGTGAAAAATTCGAAAGCTCATCAAAATGGCTAGTATGTTGTTTGAGACTCCTGAAACTCAAATGACACTTTGAAACTCCACCACTTTCGTGATTGAAATAAGGTTTGTTCTTGGCTGGTCTCTTGATCAATTTACATATCATTGCCAACATAGGCTACCACTAACACGGCACTATCAAAATATGATCTATCATTTTTAGGGGCCGTTTGTTTTGCAGAATAGTTTTTGAAGGAATTGGAACCGAAATCGAAATTTGAATGGAATCTTGTTAAAATTGATAAACTATTTATTGGAATGTAATCTTGTTAAAATTGATAAGTTGTTTGTTTGGTAAATTTTGAGTGAAAGTAAAAAATTGATTTTGAACATTTCATTGGGTTGTTAAAAAATTTATGTGTAAATAGAAGAAAGTGAATTCTAATAAATGTAGAGAAATTTTAAAATTTTCAATTATTTAGATGAAAATTTTTCTAATTTCAATTTTAATGTCTGAGAATCTGGGAACAAACGAGGCATTAGTTTTCTAACTTCTTTGGTAACTCGGTAGTTCAATTAGCTTATCCATATATAAATTATCTCTGCAAAGAATCTTGTTAGTTTTTCAAAGTGAAATTATCTTTTAAGCAAATTCATAAAAAACTTACATATTTTTAATAAACCTGAAGTTCTTATAAGATAGTTTCAAATTTTGTACTAGAGAGAGTTAAAACAAGCATAAAATAACTATGGACTAAATCTTTTAAGTTTGCAAAGTTAAAACCTAGACAAAAAGAACAAACAAAGCCTATATCTCACTTAGAAACGAACAAAGAATCTTCTTTGTTCTAAAGTTTATAATTAATTTTTGACTTATCACAAGAGCTACACTTTGTTGGCGGAGAAAAATATCAAAACAAAAACATTGGTCGTTTCACTGTTCAAACGTTCTACAAATAACCTTAATCATGACATAATTCTTCTTATTTACTTGTTTTTATTAAAGGTTATTGGATTAGCCGATATTAATTCTAACTCAGAAAATATTTATAAACACTTTCAATTTTATACTTGTTTTTTCTCCAACGATCTCTTACTAACTGACTACCCTCGTTAGTTTTTTGATGACGTGGATTGCTTATGTGGCCAAAACACTAAGCAGAAAGTATTATGTCCGTCAATTTGAAACTTGTACATTATAAAACCCATCAATCAGCATCTTTTGATATAAACCACTTGACTCCTTTAAGGTAGATTTTAGGTGATGATGGAGTATATACACCGGAAAACAGACCTGATAGAGGTTGAGCGGTGACAGAGTTGAACATAAGCTCAAAGTTGGCGACATTTCAAAAATTAAAACTAACAGAGTTAACTCTTGGTTAATAATGGATCATTGGAGAAAAATAAGCTTAAAGTTGTGTGTGTCTGTAAACAATTTTTGAGTTAGGAATAATGACGTCCATTAATTAAAAGTTGAAATTATTAAAATTTAATAACCCTTTATTAGTTTTAAACTTTACATACACATTACATACCTTGTAAAATCTAAATTTTGTGTTATATTAACTTTTAAACTCCACCTTTTTCGTAATACTACACTGCTAATATGTACACATGTATTTAATTTCTACATCATCCGGAAACATATCATCAAAAGCTTGAGAGTGTATAAGAGAAAAACGAATCTAAAAGAGTAAAAAGAAAGCATTTTAAGGAATATTTATTAGAGTTAAATGCGATTTTCAAGCTTAAAGTTTTATAAAAATTTATGTTTTAGTTTAAAAGTTTAAATTTTACCATTTGTATCTATATGTTTTACAAAAACTCCCATTTGAATCCATTTAACTATTATTAATTAACACCGTAAAAAATTTTCGTTAAGTTTCCTACAATAAGGGTATTTTTTTCAAAACAATTACTAAAGAAAAATCAATTCTAAGCGAGGGGTTTTATGCATTCAGTATTTGTTGATAATTGCAGTTGCGATTTGACTCCATGGTAGTTCTATGTTGTTTTGTATTGTTAATATATTTTGATTTCGTAGTCATGTAACTTTTGCATGTCTTGTAAAATAATAGATTTATTTGGTTTAAAGTTTATTTTGTTTACGATTATTGATATTTTATGATTGATACTCATGGATTTTTAATATCATATTGTTTATTGGTTTCTTTGGGTGGAGAGTGTCACACCTCGACCGACGGTGGAATCATCGGGACGGACGAATGTGAAACGATTGTTCATAACACATGGAACTAATAAGTTGAAATAATATTGAATATCATTTTTATTGAATAATACAAGACAATTAAATCATTACATTACAAACAAGGTATAAACAACAATATAATATTTTCAATGAAACTAAGTCCAAGTCCTATATGAGCACGAAGAGATCCTCAAGTATTAAACTTAAAACATGTTAAAAATAAAGGGTTAACTTTGAAAGTTGGTGAGTTTTCATGGGTTAAACATACATATATGTAAAAAGTTTTACAAGTAACAATTCATGTCAATGGTTATGAATTATGCAAGTTTATCAAACACATATAGCTACAATCAAAGCTCGATTTAATTACAAGTTTATATGATTGACTAAGTGTACTTGGTTCCCATAGTCATACGTCATCAGGAGCAGGCAATACATAAGCTTTAACACCAAATAGGTTTGTCAGGCCCATAGATTTATGACGTCGTCAGGCTACCAATAGCTAATGATCGTCAACATATAATGTATCTCATATAACACTCACAATAATACCAATAACCATGACAAAAAGTAAAGATGAATTGCATGTGCATTTGCAAGTATCAAAATGTTTACAAGTGTAAGTTCATAAGGTTAACATGTTTCACCCCAAAAGATGTGAAATAAAGTAAAAAAGGGTATGAAAACTCATATGGAAAACTCACAAGTATAGTGATGGTTGTAGAGTACATAAGAAAGCTTGGATGTCAAGAGTCAAATGTGATGTCCTAAATGATAAAAAAACGATAACTTGAGGTCGGAATTCATTACAAGAAGTTAGGACGCTTGGGAATGCCAATAAACGAAAGGTATATTGAAAAACAATTATTGTACCAATTTTAGATTTTGGACAGAATGTTTGGTATATGTTTAAACAAGTTTTTAAAATAGTAAAATGTTTTCTAAAATTATAAAAATTTACATTTGATTAGTTCAAAGTCTCCCGGACAACTTTTGTTCAGAAATATTTTTATGAAAAGATCCACAAATAGGCCAAACAAGCAGCACAAGACAGAAGGTGCTGAAATGCACACTTATCTTGTGAAGACTATTGTTGAGTCGTCCGATTAAGTTTGAAAACGTATAAACTATCGTTGAAAAGATAATTCAATGAACTTAATATTGGAGTATGATTTTACTCAAATTTAGTTTTTTATGATCAAGTTATGGTCGGTTAAAGTGTGATTATATTCTGCCAGAATTGTAGTAAGACACTTATGTGCACTTTTAAAATCGTTAAAGCATGAAACGGGTTAGTGTAAATTTATTACATTGATATATGATATATTATACTTCATTTGAGTTATATAAAAATATTCCGAGACTTCGGCATAGCCATCACTTAGAAAAATAATCTTGTGGAATAACCGAATGTGGTGGCATAACCGTCCATATGCAAACGAAATTCTTTGTTTACATTAGTGTGTTGTTAGTTTGATATAAGAATATTAGTGATTATTATAAGGCTAGTGAATATTGGAAGGTTAATGATCAAATGATAATTCTTAAAATTAAAATAGATTTAATAAAAGAAAGAATAAAAGAATTACATAAAGTCATAAGAACAATTAGATGTTAAAATGATTGAAATGTATAATAAAAAAAAAAATAAAAGATTACCTTAGTATTAAGAATTCTTGAAATTTATTGTAAAATAAATTCTTCAAATTGATCATAAACAATGGATGAAAGAAAGATATGAGAGTGAGATTTTTAGAGAATGAGCAAATAAAAAGTGAAACCTAAAGCTTGCTTTTATAGTTGAGGTTAGAATTAGGTTATGAATGATGTTAATAATGAGTTATAAGTCTTTTAAAATGGAGTTATGATTGGAATTTGAAATAAATATAAAATTAAATATTTAATAAATAAAAGAATAATTACAATTTAAACTGTAAATTTATTAAAACTTTAATTTTAATTTAACAACTTATTTTTTATTAAATCTTTGTAGACTTTATAAATCAATAAGAACTTGTAATTTGATTATTTATTTTAATTGAATATTTAAAAGTGATATAAATATTAATAATATTTTATAGACCTTACATATTTGTAAAAATAATGATCTTGTATTTTAATCCTTTATTTTAGTTTTATAATTAAAACTCATAAATGATAAATAAACTTCATGAATTTATAAAATTTTATTCTATAATCATAAATTACAATAAATGATTTAATAAATGGAAGTTGAATAAATAGTATTATTATTGTTTTTTGAAGGATTAAAATAAATTAAATTTCTAACTAATGTATTTGATTTTCTAAAAATTGACCCAAATGGATTCGAGTTTGAGTTTCTATTTTCCAAAATGGGCAGATGTTACAGAGGGGGCGTACGCGCCGTGAGGCACGACGAGCCTCGGTGCCGCCCGGCACCACTGCTGCCACCCTTCCACGTCGCAAAATTCCTTTTTCACGAGATGGTCTCACCATGAGGCTGTGGCCATTATATGTGTGTGCGTAGTGTAATTGTGTAGTGTGGCAACATTGTTGTCATTAAATTTGAGTGTGTGGTGTTGTATAGTGTGGTGTAGTATAGTGTTGTGTAGTGTAACATAATAAAATTTAATTGGTGGGGTTATGATGTAGTGTGATGTGTGTGTTGAGAGTGCCTCGTCCACCTTTATACATTTTTTATGATTTGTTTTTTATGGTTATGATTCAAATGGTTTATGTCATGTGATTTGTTTGTTTATATATATATATATATATATATAATATATATATATATATATATATATATTGGTGTGTATTTTATAAAGTTAGAAATGATTCATTTTTAGATAATTATTATTATATTTAATTTTATCTAATAAGTGGATATAAACCACAATGATTATCACTAATTGAGACTGAACGCATAAAACTCCTCACGTAAAGTTGATTATTTATTTTGTAATTGTTATGACAAAAATACCCCTAATTTAGGAAACCCTAATGTAGGAAACTTAACGACAAAAGTTAATGATGTTAATTAGGAATAAATAAATGGATTCATGACAACTTTTATGAAACATTTGAATGCAAATGACAAATTTAAACTTTTTATAAACCTTAGGAATGAAACCATATTTAACTCTATATATTATTTGCAGAAGAATATAATATAATACTTTTACATCGGGGAAAGTGAATATGATGCTGTCACACATACACGAGTATTCACATCCCACCATTTATATATTTGTGAGTGTGTTCTTTATATTATAAAAATAGTTTTAATTTCTTGTGAGTGAAGGATAAAAAACATGTTGCTGTACATCTCTATATTTTATAAAACACTATTCATCTCTGTTATTTTTTTAATATTTTTTGAAAGTGATTGTATGTAGAGAGAGAAAAGATAATGATAAAATATTAAAAAAATATTATTTAATCGAAAAGGTAAGAGGAAAAATAGTAAGTTTAGTGTAATTACAGAAATAAAAATAAAAATAGGATGTGAATGCTCTAAACTTAGATATGAAACATTTCAAAACTACACAATTTCGTTTAAGTTAACATCAAAACCACACAGTTTTAATTAGTAACTTTGAACCTGAATTCACTCCACTATTAATTAAAATAATACATCTGTTTAAATAGTTGTATTCCTTTTTCTTTGTTCACCTCCTGTATCGATACTATAGATTAGTCCCCGTGTAATACACGGATTGAATAAATAAAATATTAAATAATTATTAATAAAAACTTATACATTATAAAATCATGTTTGAAGATAAAATATGATTATAATTACATATAATAGATACCTTTAAACAAATAAATTTTAAGTTTTTTCTTAAACTTTTTTATAAAAAATTGTGATTTTTAATATATTGTTTTAAGAAAAATGAATTTTTTAAATTTTGTTGTATTCTATATTTTATAATTTTTTTAAAAAGTGTGTTTTTATTAAATAATAGGTTTTTAATTTATTAAATTATAGATTTTTTAACTTGCAAATGGTATGAGTAAGATTATTAGTATTCAATTTTATTGATAATAATATAGAGAAATGAGAAAGTAAATATAGTGATATTTACAATTGTTTCACGCTTATTTTAGTTTTTTTAATAGATAGATAGATAGACTAAAACTCATTAAATAAACAGATTAAAATTTAATGTAAAGTATTTATGTAAAAAATAAACGTAAATAGTTACAGTATAATATTTTAATGTATAATATATTTAAAATTATATATACTTAATAGTTCAAAAAATAAAACAATTATACCATTTTTTAACTCTCCTACGTAAATAGTTTCATTTTTAAACATTCGTTTTAAGATTTATAAGAAATTTTTTTTAATAAAAATCTTGTATTTTAAAAAATCAGGTTTGTAATTATTCTAGTTGTTATAATAAGTCTGTTTTAAAAAATTTCACTTGTTTATATTTTTTTAAAAGAAAAGATTTAAACTTTTTGTTAAAAATATTTCGTGTTTTAGAAAATTTCGTATTATATAAACCTTTAGTTTTTGTTATTTAGATTTTAACTAAAAAATGTGATTTTTAATTTGCTTAATAAAATCTATTTAAAAAAAGATACTTTGATAAAAAAATAGATAAGAGAGAGAAACATATCAATTAATAAAATTTATTTTTAATAAGAAAAAGAAATTTATATAAATATTTAAATTATTATAATACTTTTTGGAGAGAAATTTAACATGTGAATGTCTAAAAAATTAACAAGTGACGAAAACATAGGTTAATAGAATGACAAGTGGCAAAAATACATTTATTTTATTAAAGGTTATATATCGTAAATGCCATACATTTATTATAGTATCAAAATGTTAATTTTCTATCATCAATATTGTTAATTCACAACAATTGTAGATAGTATAATATAACCGTCGTTTCTGGTATGGAACTTTGTTTTGCAATGATTCGTTTGTAAATAATATTTTATAATTATTAGTTTTGCAATGATTTTATCTCCAGTGTCCTATTGATTATATCTTTAATTTATATTGATAAACTATGTAGGGTAGGAGAGTAAGTTTGAAGTCAGCAGTTAAAATTAAGTAGTTTTGATGTTAATTTAAACGTAATTATATAGTTTGGAAAAGTTACATGCTTAAATGTGTGACAATATAATATTCCTTTTTTCCTTCAAAATCATCTAGAAACATATCTTCAAAAACTTGAGAGGGTATAGGAGAAAAAAAATCCAAACAGAGTAAAAAGAAAACATTTCGAGTAACTTTTAATTATTTGCAGAAGAAAATAACATAATTTTACTTTTTTATGACTACATTATTTTTATAATTTTACTTTAAGATGAAAAAACGAATTATTCATAATGATTCTTAAATTTTTAAAAGATAAATTTTATATCGAGTCTAAACACATGATTCACACACATAGATTCATTTTATGAGAACTCTCTCCATTTTTTTCGTCGAATAAAATTACACAACGTTTATATTACACACATAATCACATCCATCGTGATTATGTCGCTTAGATGAACTAAGCCTTTATTTACCGTCACTTCTTCCATGAAAACATCAAGTTTAACCTTTTGACCACGAGCCATGAAAGGCGAAGGTGCAACAACCTCCACAACATCCTCATCCTCATCCTCATCAGCACCAGGCGACCGCGAAATGAGGACATCACAACACGGGTAACCAGGGTAACAACAAACCTCATCGGGACGATCATCAAATGGGAATGGTTTTGATGGCATTGTAGTAATTCCTACCACAACAAATATGATCATGCAAATCATCATTATCATTTCATGATGCCCATGTGTGATGCCATTATTATTGTTTCTTGTTATACTACTACTACACCAAAGATACAAACTGAATATTCTATGTACCTATTATGAAATAGTAATTGTGGCATTCAATAAGCATTCAGTTCACACCTGAATCCACAGGTAAACTCTCGTTAGTTGTATTAGAGCAGAATTGCGCTTTATGTTATGATTATGTTCATATTGTTGTTCATCTAATTTTGTTCATCGTGATTTTGTTCGTAGAATTGTTGATTTGCAGTTCAAAATCAAGGCGTGCTTGTCATTTTGAACATTTTGGAGGCTATTTATGTTTGTGTGGATGATATGATTTCTTATGATACATCATACATCATAAAGGAAACCTAAAGTTGAAAATATTCAAAATTAGCTAGGGTTTTGTGGATCAGCAAGATAGTCAAACTAGAAGGGCTTATTTCTCATTTGTTAGAGTTGTTTGTTAATAGTCAGTTAGCAAGTTGAGATTAGTATAATTCCATTGCTAATCGGTTAGTAGAGAGCAAACTCGATTCACTTCTTTCTGAAAAGAATGAATTGTACGTTGTTGATTGTTTATTTTTCTTGATACTCTGATATTGATCACTTAGAATAACTGTAAATATTATTACGAGCATCGATCATCAAATAGCAACAAATGAAAGCATCTTAAGTAGTATGTCATTTGGGACTCTTAGGTGGTGTTTTATTTTCAGAAAAGGTCTTCATTACCTTTTTTGTCTGCAATGCGCATATCACACACAGACGTTTAGATTTGCAGGGTGTTTGTTTTTTGAAAAACCTTTCATTAAGAAAAGGTCTTCCACCCCTTTTTGTGGTGCAAACACTATCTTCATACTTCTCGGTCTTTCTTCTTCTTCTTTACCTCTCAAACCCTAAACACAACTCCATCTCCACCTTATTCATCCATCAACACAACTCCACCTTCACACACCTCCCGTTGTTTGCCACCCACCTCTCTCCATCTGTGACCATCTCCCGCCCTCACTTCCAGCAAATCCGTCGGCCCTCACCTCCAGCAGACCCATTGGCCCTCACCTCCATTGTAGACCACCACCTCTCGCAGACTCGTTACTCCAATCGCCTTTGTTGATGTTGCTCTGCCATCACCGCAACTGCCACGTCGATTCATTTATCGCAGGTGATTAGTTTGTGACTTTATGCTTAGATTAAGTTTTGTAAATGTATACGTTGTAATTAATCAAATGGATTGTAATTGAATATGATGAACCATTAATGTATGCAGTTTCAGGGTTGTGGTTAAAAACTGTTATTGTGGTCTTATGAATATTATTTTTAGTGTTGTATAACTCTTATTTAAATCTAAATGTTAAAAAAACTCTTTTAAGTTTAAAAATCGATTTATTTAAATTTCAGTTTATTTAACAGTCTACATAACTTAAAAAAACAATCATCTTCTTGCAGACTTCAAAGGTTTGATCTACCTTTTATTTACAGATGTGTGCAGATGTGTTTCGCAGACTGTATACATTTTACCTTTGAAAAAACAAATTGCATCTTAGTAACCAATATGAAAGTTAGAAACTCCACTCAATTTGTCTAAAGTTACTTAGTGACTTCCATAAGGTTAAGATCATTAGCGAGGTAGATTGCCACTAAGAGAACCGTTGGACACAATCAATGGTTCAATCGCTTATCACCACGAGGTTTTAGCTTACTTTAGAATTATTATGTGTTGCTAACTCTATCTTAACAAGTGATCCACCATGAAATCCAACTCATAGGTAGCTTTTGATATGTAGTAATGAGTGACGGAATGAAATGAATCACTGAGTGTGAATGAATAATGTTGTATGAAATATATTGTCTTTAAATATTGAAATTACATGTCTTAGAAGCCACTTTTATCTCTGGAATGGTTGATCTCGAAAGTAAAACTTCTTAGTAAAAACATGACAAACATTCAAGTGTAATGCTGATCATCTCTTGACAATCAGAAAGACATGAGTATTTGAATACTTTTCATATTATCTGCGGAATGAATCTTGTAACTTACCTAACTCAAATTATCTTTCAAACTAAAATATAAAAACTTAATTTTTATATAAATCTAAGGATTCCCATTTTTATAAAAGAGATGTAAGTACCTAACATGTAAGGCTCCGTTCCCGGGCACCTCACAGTTAGTCATTCATTGCACATAAAATATTAGAAAACATACATTAATTTTGCAGCGGAATTTAGAAACTTTCATTTATAATTAAAAACATGTCAATTAAAACATTTGTTTTCATCTCAAAATACAAGACATGTCAAAATACGGATGCCAGCCTCAAAACGCTCCAGTAGCTTATACATCCATGCCTGCAACTCCTCAGCATCAACATATACCTGCCAACTATCATGCATACAAAAGTCAGTGACGCTGAGTGAGTTCTGGTTTTATAATAAAACATACTTTTCACAGTTAAAACCGTTCTTTACTTTATTTCAAAACATACTATACCTTACAACCGTTCGTGATCATGCATCATACGTACATACAGATAATATCATTATTATCTTCGTCATTACGTTCATTAGCTTTGTTCATTCAACGTATTACGTTATCGTTCACTTCTCTTTCTCGATCCGGTCAGACTTTACCCTCTTCGTGGCACTCAACCACGATTACTCATGTCGAATGACAAGGATCCTGTTCAGTACATTATTACGATAATTCATTTACGTTCATTCATACGTTCGTTCTTTCATACGTGATCTTTCGTTCATTACTCATTATTACTCGAATCTTGTCTCTTGCAATATCCCCGACTCATGCTCGAAAGCTGATGCTATGCCGGGGCCTGCTCACAAACCCTCGACTCATGTCCGAAGACTGACACCGCACCGGGATACGCGACAAAGATCCCATACGAGTCAATCACAGAGATTGAACTCCATTCGAGTCTGTTGCAACACAAAGTCGCTCATCTCATTATCTCGTCTCATGGACAAAGACCTCTGTCGAGTCTGTTGCAACACAGAGTCGCTCACCTCATATCTCGTCTCATGGACCAAGACCTCTGTCGAGTCTGTTGCGACACAGAGTCGCTCACCTCATAACTATGCTTGGCTTTATGCCACACCCCCGAAGTTATACATAACTCGGTAACAATACCCCCACCGAAGTGGGTAACAACACCCCCACCAAAGTGGGTAACAACACCCCCACCGAAGTGGATAACACCCCCACCGAAGTGGGTAACACCCCCATAGAAATGGGTAACACCCCCATAGAAATGGGTAACCCCCCATAGAAATGGTAACACCCCCATAGAAATGGGTAACACCCCCATAGAAATGGGTAACACCCCCATAGAAATGGGTAACACCCCCATAGAAATGGGTAACACCCCCATAGAAATGGGTAACACCTCTGAAGGTCAGTCACAAAGATTGGAACCCTTGCGTGCACACTTTAGGATTTGCTGAACCTCACGCGGTAGAGCTTAAGGCATTAAGAGCCGTGCATCTCTGTACATATTGCTTTCAAGCCTCTTAATACTTCTCTCTTTATTCATTCATTCATGCATGCATTCATTCATTATGTTCCTCTTTTCATTATCTTCCACTTTACGTTACATAATACTTTTATTACATTTATTAATGTTCAACGCAAAGCCAAGGGAATACATACATACATAATAAGGAACATACACATAATATATACATACACCATCACCATACAGGCAACATCATACATACATAACACACATCAAACATAAGCCATCACATCATAACCAGGCCTATCTCCCCATTTTACCCCTTAAAATCCACTTAGAAAACCTCAAGTCCAAAGTGGGCGCATGGGTCCTTCCAGGCGTATGAGCATAAAAATTCTAAGTATAAACAGTCTGGGGGCATGGGCACTGTTTGGGCGTTTCTGCCCTGTTCAGGCGCATCACCAGCACTTAGCCGTTTCAAGCACTTGGCGCATGGGCACTGTTTAGGCGCATGGCCAATACTTAGCCGTTTCATTCACTTGGGCGCATGGGCACTGTTAGGCGCATGGCCAACACTTGGCCGTTTCATCCATTTGGGCGCATGGGTACTGTTTAGGCGCATGGCCAACACTTAGACGCATGGGCCAACATGCTAGGCGCATGGGCCACTGTTTGGGTGCATGACCCACCCTTGGGCGCATGACCAACACTTAGGCGTCTGGTCACTCATGCTAGACGCATGGACAACTGTTTGGGCGCATGAGCCACCTCTGGGCGCATGGACCACTGTTCATGCTCATCAAACATTCTGAAATATTTTCCATGCTACCAATTTCACCCGATTGCCATTCTACTCATACCCAAACATAGATCTAACATACCAAGGCCATCTAAGCATGCTAATCATCATCACTAACCCATAATCAACACTATAACATACACACATACATACAACATTCGTACATAAAGCTGTAAACCCATGGTTTCTTTAAAAGATGCTTACATCGTATGCATAATAGCACCAAATCAGTTGAAAATCAGTAAAAGAGGGGTTTTAGAAACTCATCTTGAGGAGCCTTTGGGCAACACACTTCCTGTTCGAGTCCCACCTTCGATTCAGCTCTTGAATCCCGAAAACAAACTCTAAACAACCAGAACTTCGGTCAAGAACTCAATACTCAGCTGAAACCGAGCTCAAACAAAAGAAGACTTACCTTTTTCAGCTTCTTCTTCCTCTTTCTCTCTCTAGAACCGGACTCTCTCTCTCTCCCTTCTTCTTCCTCCGAGATCAAAGCAGCTTTCTGCTTTGATACTGGCGACCATGCCCTTTAAAATCTTAAAATAATAAGATTTGTACTTTGTACATTTTTTCCCATTCCATTTGTGCACAATTTCCATTCCTTCCACTTACTTTTCTTTTCCTTTCGTTTAAATAAAATTTCGAGGTGTTAGATAGGACAAACTCTTTTAAAGTTCTCATAGTAAAAACCTAGATAAATACAATTGTTTGTTTCTTCCTTGAAACAAACTAAGAATCTTTCAAAATTTTCATAGTAAAAACCTACTGCTATATGAAGAACCTAAATCACCAAATGAGCTCATAATTCTTCTGTTCTACTTGTTTGATGTAGAATTGAAAGCACAATAAACTCGCATAATTAACTATCAACCAAACAGTTTTAATTTTTAAACCTTTAAAAGTTTTATAATATTTCAATAATCAAAATATATAACTCTCCTAAATGTTCACTAGAAAACAATATAGATCAACTTAACAACCTTAAAGATCAAAAATAAAATAAATAATCTATTATAATAAAAAAATGTTTTAATATGACACTTGGCATAATTTTAGACCATCTGATTTTATTTTTCTCGCTTCTCTCTCCTATTAAACAATTACCTTAAATACTAATATTATTATTATTTAATTCTTTTTAGATTAAAATTACTTTTCAATAAATTAAGAAAAAGATGTTTTTATAAATGTAACTTCTAAATAAAAAATTTTAAAAATAAGAAAATTTTCTAAAACAACCTTCATGTTTAATATTATGAAGTATTTTAAAATGGTTTTTAATGATTTTTTAAAACAAAATAACTAAAATTAGGAGTTATAATAAAAAATTGATATTGATAATTTTTAAAACGGTTTGTTTTGCAATGATATGTTATTAAAAAATGCAATTAGGGCTTAAAAACAAAAGTTTAAATAATCTATTATAATAAAAGAAGGTTTTAATATGACACTTGCATAATTTTAGACCATCTGATTTTATTTTTCTCGTTTCTTTATCTTATTAAACAATTACCTTAAATACTAATATTATTATTATTTAATTCTTTTTAGATTAAAATTTATTTTCAATAAATTAAGAAAAAGATGTTTTTATAAATGTAACTTCTAAATACAAAAAAAATTAAAAATAAGAAAATTTTCTAAAACAACCTTCATGTTTAATATTATGAAGTATTTTAAAATGGTTTTTAATGATTTTTTAAAACAAAATAACTAAAATTAGGAGTTATAATAAAAAATTGATATTGATAATTTTTAAAACGGTTTGTTTTGCAATGATATGTTTATTAAAAAATGCAATTAGGGCTTAAAAACAAAAGTTTAAATAATCTATTATAATAAAAGAAGGTTTTAATATGACACTTGGCATAATTTTAGACCATCTGATTTTATTTTTCTCGTTTCTTTATCTTATTAAACAATTACCTTAAATACTAATATTATTATTATTAATTCTTTTTAGATTAAAATTTATTTTCAATAAATTAAGAAAAAGATGTTTTTATAAATGTAACTTCTAAATACAAAAAAAATTAAAAATAAGAAAATTTTCTAAAACAACCTTCATGTTTAATATTATGAAGTATTTTAAAATGGTTTTTAATGATTTTTTTAAAACAAAATAACTAAAATTAGGAGTTATAATAAAAAAAATTAATATTGATATTTTTTAAAACGGTTTGTTTTGCAATGATATGTTTATTAAAAAATACAATTAGGGCTTAAAAATAAAAGTTTAAAATAATAATATCATTGTTTTATTAGTTATATTATTACTCATATGCAATTTCAATCATATTGTTTTATAATTATTACATTTTCATTACTAATTATTTAATATTTTTTTTATCCAACCCATATAATACACGGGATACTAAGCTAGTATAAATATATATAAAAGACTAAATAATTAATTAAAAAAATTCTTTGAATCTCCTGATTATTGTTAACCTCGATCCCATTCCAGATCGGGTTCAGAATCACATCACTGATTTAATTAATTTATAAGTTTATTGATTCTAACGTGCACACGTTATAAACTTTGTCTTTTTAGTTATTACAACTTTTAATTTATTCTTTTTGTACCCACACATATGCATATCAACATGAAAGCGTGTGAGTATCGATACATCACGAAATTTGTGTCAAATGGAATTTGTTACAGCTAACACTCACTTTTCCATATCATCTATAGAATGTGTCCTTTAAAGTTGTAAAAATCTAAACACAGTAAAGAGTGAATATTTAAAAGTAAAATTGATTTTTATTTATAAAACAGGGCACCTCATAGTCTCACACACACATTTCACCTGTTAATTCTACATAACAACTAATTTACACCAACAATTATAAACAATGAAAGACAACTTTACCACTTTAACCCCAAATGATCTTTTATAATTATGTTTTTAATTTAATTTACTACTTTAACCTCTAAAAGAAATAATGATAAGTATTGATTTTCACATATCTCATAAACGATGACGTTTATATCAAAATCTCTAGAGTTAACCCAAGTCACACCATAAAGTCATACAAAAACAATTCATTTCACTAAAACACTCTCCATTCATTTCCTTCAAAAACAATCATTTCATTCAAAAACAATTACACAAGATATATATATATATATATATTACATACATAACACATGATCGATCCTTATAAAATCACTTAGACGAACCAAGTTTTCTTATTTGTCGTAAATTCTTCGATCAACATCAAGGTTTATTCTTCTGACCGTGCGCCATGGAGGGCGAAGGTGCAATGATCTCTACAAGATTCTCATCCTCATCAGCACCGGGTGGAAATGGGACATCACAACACGGGTAACCAGGGTAGCAACAAACCTCGTCTGGACGATCATCAAATGGGAACGGTTTTGATGCCATTGTAGGAGTTCCTACAACTATAAGTATGATCATGCACATCATCATAATCATTTTCATAATCCCCATGTTGAGGCCATTATAGTTGTTATTTCTTGCTACTATTGCTACATTATGGTGGTTAGTATGGCTATTTATACAAGAAAATATGACAGAAAATAGCATCTTTCCTCGAACGGCAAGACAAATGCAAACTTAGTATTATATATTACAAAATATAGGATAGTTTTATTTTAAATTTTGTCATCTTGTTCATCATAATCATAAAACCTTAAATACAATAAATATTACGAGCATTGGTCATTAAGTAGCACCAAATTAAAGCATTGGGATTTCATGTTGTATGGCAATGGGGGTGATAAGTTGATCATCAAGTAGCACCAAAAAGTAGTTGATAGTCGAGTAAAATAACATATATTTTTTTATGAAAACGCATCAATTATTAGATTATATTTAAGTTTTGTAAACTTTGTAATCATATCTAACACATCAATTATTAAGGTTTAGCGATTTGAACAAGTTAAACTTTTATAATCAACTTTTGTTCTAGGAACCCTTTTGAGTCGAGGTTTTATTGAAGATTATGAAAAATAAGCTCAGAGTTCAAGCTTATACGGACGCACTCAAGTACTTATATGTGTTTATTTCGATTGTTGTTGTTACACACATGATATAGAAATTACTTTAGAACCTCTAAGCAACATATCATATTGATTGTAGACCCACAAGACAATTTAAAACTAGTGTAAACTTGTAGGGTGTGTTTGGTTGGAATGAATGAAATGAAATGAAATTAAAATTGAAAAACTAGTATAATTTTCAAGTAAATTGTGTTTGAGTGGATAATAAAAAATAAACCCAAGGGAATGTTTCACTTCAATTTCTTTTGGTTGTGTGATTTCAAAATCCTTCCACCTAAATAGAGAATTTGAAATCTCACAACCAAAAGAATTTTAGATAACCAAGGGAATTTTAGGTGAAACATTTCCTTGAGTTTTACATTTCATTACTAACTCAAATATAATTTTACTTTAAAATTAAACTAGTTTTTTAATTCCAGTCCATTCCATTCAATTCCTTCCAACCAAACGCAACCTTAGATTTATGTTATATGTGATTCGCACTCAGATTTTCAACATGTTAAAGCCTCATTTTGGTCGTTTTGGTGACACACAATCGCTAGTTTGAATGATTAGAGAACACTTACGGAAGCAACTCATAGGACAGATTTTTAATTGCTCATATATCACAGGCAACATGCAATGTTAAATTCCGACAACCGAAATTATGAAATATTGAGCGGCTTAGTTATTTTGAGGGCTCTAAACAAAGTAAAAAAACAAGACTTTTCACAATTGATTAATATTTTCAATTTTTATTTGACGTCTTAAAGAACTTAATATATAAGACTAAGATTACTTTTATTTACAACACAACCCAACCCAATTATTTAAAAAAAAAAATAAAGAGCTCTCTTCTACCTTTTCAACTCAACATTTTTTTGAACAGTTTGATTACTAGTTAACAGTAATAATTTGCCCTCGTCAAAATTTAAACTTTGAAACTTCAAAAGATCCAAAGCATTCCTATTTTTCTTTGACCACTAGCTAGACCAACTCAATTACACTTAACTTTTTTACTCGCATTAGCAGCCCGATCAAATTAAGAAGTTTTATTAAATAAAAATAACTTTTGATTCATGTTTATATTATTAAAAGATTATAGCTTTCACAATTCATCATTCATCCTACTTTGTATATTTACACTAAAAATCACTACATTTTATTTTTTATTTTTATATAAATAATATTTTTCATATCTTTATCATCATTTTTTTCTCTGATCCACTCATAACTACTTCTCAAAAATATTAAAAAATTATAAGGGTTGTAACGTGTTTTCACAAATATAAAAAATCATGGTACAATACCCAAAAAATTTCTTACTTCTTCAATCATGACCAGTCGCAACTATCCCCAATAATATAAGATGCTTACTCATATAAAAATAAAAAATAAGCCATGGATGTTTACTAGTAGAAAATGAGAAATGAGACGAAAGTATGTTATATTGTACTTTATAATTAAATAAAAAATTATGAATTTTGATATTTTTTCTAATTAATAATATTATGTTTTTATACGAATAAGTAATGTTATAATAAAAATACTGGGCCAATTATAAATGAACATTTGGGCACAATAATTTAATAATACAATGAAAAGGTGGGGATGACCCAAATCAACGACCAACCTTCGCATCACATATATGAAATTTTGTTTTTCTTTAATTATTTACGATCGACTGACCGAACGAAACACTCCCGATAGAAGTAGTCTAACAAACTTGTCCATACAATTTATAATAATCAATAACATTTAATGCTAAATTATTAACTAACTTATACAATTTCAGCTTATGTATAAAATAATAACTAAAATTTGATTTTACAATAGATATATACGTCTACAATTATACAAATCCAAATTAAAATGTCATAAATTCCCAAAAATATGTTTAGTGTAGAGTTAACTCAACCTTTTTCCATAGTATATTCGTAAAAAATGATAAAGATACTTTGATAATGGTTTGATAATGATTTTATATATTTGAGTTAATTTGCATCCAATTTCGTTATATAAACAAATATAATAGTTATCTTTTCATCTATACATATATGGAAATAAATGGTTTGTTAATTTTGCACATATATTTTTTTGTTAAGTATACATTTTTTTTCTACGCACACAAATGTAATAATCTATTTTCTAAAAAAATCAATGATCGTTTGGTTAAACAAGGGTATGACTTTATGTTTTGCTTCAAGTGTTTATGTTAATTAGCTTGAATTTTAGTTTATGATTTTGTTTAAGTTTGTGTTGAAGACTTATATATATGTAAATAGTTGAATCACACATATGTGGAACCTGTATGTATATAAAAAAAATGACGAGATAAAGTTTTATATATATGT